>BPLQ01004465.1:0-99846 GCA_021605075.1 Caerostris darwini
GTTATTAATTCTTTTAAATCTTTGGAATCACATTTATATGTAACAATTAAAGCTGTTCTATAGTCGAGCTTATAATCTCATCTATACAGCTTTCCTTCGACATCACTTTTTATACTTGAATTCCCCAACAAATTTTCCTGTATTTAAATAAAAATACTTTTTATTCCTTAAATGAGTAAAAAAAAAAAAAATACAATCTGAAAACGAATCTTTAGCTTCAATGGTCCCAATCTGAATTTGATGATTGTTCCTATTTTTCAACCAACTCGTCCCTCCATCATTATATTTTTTTTTTCAAGATCGTGGTAAGTTCACCGAAATCGATTATATAAATAGCCTTCGATAATCGAAACGTGTGAATTGTCTTCTTTAAGTGAAGTTACAACAACTTGAAAGGATGGACAATGTTCTTTATCAGTTCTCGAAAGTAATTAACGGAAAGGTTCGCGAGTTAATTTAAAATGCTAATGTCTGAATGGAATTCAAGCTCATTGTTGTCGGCGTGAGGGAACAACAAAAGAGACAGAACATTCGAGAAGAATGCATTTTCTGCATAAATGAATCTGCAGTTTTTTTCCCTATCCCACTCTTTCTCTGTCTTTCCTTTTTCTTTTGATGTTTGCACTTATTTTACATAGAGAAGTTGAGCGTCTAGATAAAAAAAGGAATTATTTTTTAACAGCACCATAAATCGCTTTCGATTAAGAGAGATAACGTAAATATTGATCTTTATAATGCTACCCTGGAGAAAGTGTTTGACAAGATTGAAACAGAAAATTTGCATTTCTTTATGTTTTAAAAATAAAACGTGCTTGGAGTCCTTTCAGCAACAAAACTTGCATATATTTCCTCGAAGACTCCTTTTGCTAACAAATGATAAATCGTTTTTTATCCGACTTTGTGTGGCTTGATGTGGTTTTGTCGTTCTACAATAATTTTTCGCCTATTCTACTCTAATTAGACCGGCTACCTAGAGTTTAAAGTGGGATTCCAAACTAATAGCAAACATCTATGCTACCGCCAGGATTTGAAGCTGTAGCCTGTGGTATCACAGATCAGAGCACTAGCCAAGTGGTCATCAGGTCGAACATATAATTGGAGGCCCTGTATTAGTTGAAATTGGGCGAGATCTCAAAATTAGGGCTTATTTATAAGCCATATTTATTGCTTATTCATAAGAATAATTGACAGCATAAATTCGATTCATGTAAATATAGAAAAAGCTTTAATTTCTGGTTTCTGGTAACACATTTTTGTGTATGGTTATGCAGTGTATATTATTATGTTAAAACTCCGGAATCACATTTATATAATTGAAACTATACAATATTCTAGCCGTAAGACCTCAAATAAGGAGGTTCGAATATAAATTTTTATCTTTGATTTCCCAAACTCTTTCTGCATTTAAAAAATGTTAAAATCCTTTTTTTATTACTCAAATGAGGAAAAACACGCAGCAAAACGAATCTTAGTTTCAATAGTCCTAATCTAAATTTGATGATTGTTCCTATTTACCAACTCGTCCCCTCCATCATATATTTTTTTTTTTTCAAGATCGTGGTAAGTTCATCGAAATCGATTATATAAATAGCCTTCGATAATCGAAACGTGTGAATTGTCTTCTTTAAGTGAAGTTACAACAACTAGAAAGGATGGACAATGTTCTTTATCAGTTCTTAAAGTAATTAACGGAAAGGTTCGCGAGTTAATTTAAAATGCTAATGTCTGAATGGAATTCAAGCTCATTGTTGTCGGCGTGAGGGAACAACAAAAGAGACAGAACATTCGAGAAGAATGCATCTTCTGCATAAATGAATCTGCAGGGTTTTTTCCCCTATCGCGCTCTTTCTCTGTCTTTAATTTTTCTTTTGATGTTTGCACTTATTTACATAGAGAAGTTGAGCGTCTAGATAAAAAAAGGAATTCTTTTTAACAGGACCATAAATCGCTTTCGATTAAGAGAGATAACGTAAATATTGATCTTTATAGTGTCAACAATTGAGTAAAGTCGTCATCAGGATTTGAAACAGAAAATTTGTATTTATTTTACATTTTAAAACAGAACTTGCTTGGAGTCGTTTCAACCATGGTAAGACAGAACATGCATATATTTTATCGGAGAAACGCCTTGTCAATAAATGATAAATTGTTTTTTTTTCTAGAAATCAGAAACACTATTTAAATAAATCAGACTTTTAAATCATTTTAGCTGTGATAGTAAATATTTAAATGTAAATTTTTTTATTTAAAACTGAAAGAAGCATGAAGTTTAAAGGCAACGATGATTAATAACTATTTAATTAATGATTGTTATCAATTGCTTTCACAACTAATACTGATATATAAATATTGCAGCAGAAAAAAAGTTTTGATATTTATTAAAAATGGTAAAAAAATCAATTACAATATGTTCTTATCCTATCAGTAATCTTGATTTATTATTAATATTTTTAAAAGAAAAACATCAACCTTAAATATGTATGACATGATAAAAAAATAATATTATATATATATACTACTGTTGCAAAAAAGAAACAACAATTTTTTTTTTTCAAAAACACTTTATTTATTCTTCCAAATTTATGTCATCCCTTCAAAATAATCCCCCCCCCGGATACAATGCCCTTATGCCAACTTTTTTTCGAATCCTCAACGCATGTTAAAAAGTCATTGGCAACGATGGCTTCAAAGTGCGCGGCGATTCACGTTGAATCCCTTTAATCTACTCAAAACGGTGTTTTCGGAGTGGTCTTCTGAGTTTAGGAAATAGCCACAAGTGGTTTTGAAATGATATGGGTTTCATTGTTGGCGAAAAAGTCAAGAAGAATCAATGCAGTGTGAGTTGACGCATTCAGTATTTTCAGTACCAATCGACGGTTTGCAAGCACCAAATCTTTAATTTTTTTGGACGTGAGCTTCGTCGGTTGAGGTTGATGGTCGACCCGAGGGCTCTTCATCTTCAACGCGTTCTCTGTCTTCTTTGAACGGTTTTTACCAATTCTAAACAATTATTTTTGATCTAGGAATGCTCACCGAATGCCTTCTGGAACATTCTATACGTTTCCGCAAACAAAATTTAATGCAAGTTCTTTGATGTCACACAGATGTCAAGGACAGTGCCAGCAAATTAAAAAAGAAAAACAAATGAAATTCCATAAGCCTCGGAATTTTTGAATTGAAAATTGTTCTGACTTTTTTTACACATTAGTAAATATATATATATATATATATATTCCATTATTTTCTAACAAAATGGAAAAAAAATCACAAGTAATGTTTCTCCCAGTTTTTGATTATGACAACGGCAATATTCATGAATTACAAAATGAATAATTTTATATAAATTATAAAATTATATGTTAAAATAAAACCTTGGAGTCCTTTCAACAACAGTACATGCTATATTTATTTTATTATTTGAACCAAGAAACCTTTTAACCGAAGAAACCTTTTTACAACAAATTATAAATCGTTTTTTCGAAAATTCAAAAGCACTATTTAAATAAATCAGACTTTTAAATCATTTAAGCTGGGATAGTAAATATTTAAATGTATCTTTTTTTAACAAAAAGGATATAAACATAAAGTTTAAAGGCAACAATGAATAATAACTACTTAATTAGTGACTATTATTAATTGTTTTCACATATGAAACAGAGATATAAATATAGCTGCAGAAAATATAGTTAGGATAGTTAATAAGTAAGAAAAAAAGAATCTTTAAGAAATCAATTACTATATGATTTTTATGCTATAAGAAATCTTTTTTTTTTTTTGTTATTAGAATTTTTGAAAAAGAAATCTATGTTAAATGTATATAAATAATCAGTTTTCATCAGTAATTATAATAATCAGTTATATCAGCTTTAAATATAAATAATCTGCATAAGTAAAATTAAATAAAAATACATATAGTTAAAAGTTATTTTATTGTAACAAAATAAAAAAGCTTAAATAAAATTCTTTCAGTTTTAATTATAAAAATGAAAAAAAACATTAAAAATTTTTAATGTCTGGAATGGATTATAAAATTAAATTTCAAAGAAATTTATTTTAAAATTCATTTTTCAAACATGAAATTTTTTTACTTTGTTGTTGTTAAATTATTTCTTAGTATTTTCAGCAAAAGTGTTATTAAATGCCTTACAATCTTACAACAACAACAACAAAAAAAAAAAAAACTTATAAATTACAAAGGTTTTAAAAAAGTTATTTTAAGTTTTGTAACTTTCATTAAAGATTTTAAAGATACAGAAATTTCAGTTTCTTTAAGAATAACTTTTATAATATATACAAAAAAATAATGTTTATAATATCTTACAAACAAAATACCTTATTAATTAAAAATATATTTTTTTTAAAGTAATTTTTAATTTTGTAATTTTCATAAGGCTTATAAAGATCAAGAAATTTTAGTTCTTTTCAATGTAACGTTAATAATATATAAGTATCTTTGTAGTTCCTATTTCTACTTACTTTTTTTTAAGTATAACGTTTATAATAACAAAAGTTACTTTTTTATACCAGGAACATTATCTTTTAAGCTACATTCATTTTTTAAGCTATAATTTTTTACCATGAATGTTCTCATTTAAGTATTTAAATTTATTGGATATTTAATTTAATAATTGAATTATGAGTCCACAAATAATTTATATTCCATAAAATGTTAATTATGCTTATATTAAAGCACAATTTTAACTCTAACTAAAACATTGACAGTTTCTCAAAAAATAACATAACATTTTAAACACATAACATTTTCTCGTTATTCATACATATGTATCATCATTTTTTAGAAATATATTTTTGCACATCCTCTTACTAAAAACAATTATTTGACTGGTGAATACGAAATTATTTTTCTAAAAGTGTGCTATACAGAAACTGAATAATAATAATAATATAATATTTTTTTTTTCACGTAATATTCTCTTTTAAGCTGTATTCATTCTTTTAAACTATAATTTTTTTAACCATAAATATTCTCTTTTAAATATTTGAATATGCTGGATATTTAATTTAATTTTAAATTATGAGTCTACAAATAATTTACATCAAATAATGTTAATTATACATATTCTAAAATATAACCTTAATTCTACCTGAAACATTGACAATTTCAGAAAAATAACATAACTTCTACTCTCTATTCATATATATCATCTTTAAATATATTTTTGAGCATCCTTTTATCACGAACAGTTATTTGATTGGTGCACACAAATTTATTTTTCTAAATGTATGCTTTTCAGAAAATGAATAATAATAATATAATAATTTTTTTAACGGAATATTCTCTTTTAAGCTATATTCATTCTTTTAAGTTATCATTTTTATAATGAATATTATCTTTTAAGTATATTTATATGTTGGATATTTATTTTAAAATCTGAATTATGCGTCCACAAATAACTTACATTCTATAAAACATTAATTATGCTTATTCTAAAATATAACCTTAATTCTACCTGAAACATTGACAGTGTTTCAAAACTAGCATAACATTTTCTCTCGATTAACCATGAATGTTCTCTTTTAAGTATTTGAATATGTTGGATATTTAATTTAAAATAGGAATTATAAGTCTACAAAGTATAAAGTTTACAATATATATGTTTCATTACAATTTATATTTCTTGTTATATGTTTCTTTAAGTAAAACGTGTATAAAAATAGTTTATATGTTTATTTTTGTACCCGAAACATCCTCTCTTAAGCTATATTCATTCTTTTAACCATAAATATTTACTGTTAAGTATTTGAATAAGTTGGATATTTAATTAAAAATCTGAATTATGAGACTACAAACAATTTACATTCTATAAAACGTTAATTATGCATATTCTTAAATATGAAATTAACTTTAACTGAAACATTGACAGCTTCCCAAAAATAACATAACATTTTAAGCACATAACATTTTCTGGTTATTGATATCTATCCTCATTTTTTTAAATGTATTTTTGCACATCCTTTTATCCCCAACAGTTATTTAACTGGTGCACACAAAATTATTTGTCTAAAAGAGTGCTTTACAGAAACTGAAAAGAAAAAAATAATAATATAATAATTTTTTTCACGGAATATTCTCTTTTAAGCTACTAATTTATTCTTTTAAGTTATAACTTTTTTACAATGAATGTTCTCTTTTAAGTATTTGAATATGCTGGATATTTAATTTAAAGTCTGATTTATGAGTCCACAAATAATTTATATTCCATAAAATCTTAATTACGCTTATTCTAAAATATAACCTTTAACTCTGCCTGAAACATTGACAGTTTCTCAAAAATAACATAACATTTTATCGCTATTCATATATATATATATATATATATCGTCATTTTTTAAAAAATATACTTTTGCACATATTTTTATCACCAACATTTATTTGACCGGAGCACACAAAATTATTTTTCTAAAAGTGCGCTTTCTAGAAACTGAAAAATAATTCTCCATCGCCACATGATGGAGGTAAAAAGCGTTTAAAAAGGCAATATTTTTAATTAAGACACGTCGATTTATGCGCCAGAAGAACTGCGGAAGAGATTTGTCTTCAAGGAGAAGAAGAATATTGCCTTTTTTGTGCAATAAATTAGAGCTAAGTACTAGCTCATAATTAATTCGTGTTGTATATTAAGTTCAGGAGGATTTAGTACTCCTTTTTTGGTTGTTCGATGCGAGTGTATGTTGCTGAAATAGTTTGTTTAACATAGTTTTTTATTTCTTGATTTATAGGTTTCGATCCGAAAATTCCGGGTTATCCAAGGTACCACATGGAAGTAAATGAAGATGAAGGAGTTTATAACCTGCATATTAAAAGTGTCAATTTCCAAGACGAAGGAGAATTTCAATGCCAGGTAATATGTTTATTGTTGCATTTTCTTGGCTGTGTATGTATATTTAAAATTTTATGTCACAATCTGTCTCTGGTAATTCTTTGCAAGCGATATTAATATATTTGAGGTGGGCAATAGGAAAAAATGGACGATACATTAGAAAGGGATAATTTTTTAGTTCTTATCTCAACTAGATGCAGCACTATATGGAACTGTAGTCTATTTCCTTTAATGTATTTCCACTTTAGATACATACCTACATTATTGATGACTCATACTGTGATTTGAAGTATTGACCTGGTGGGCAATTGGCTAACGCTCTGGTCTTTTGTGCCACCGGCTTCAGGTTCGAATGCTGTAAGTGGAATCGATGTCTGTTCGTAATTCAGAATCCACGTTAAGTTAGGTTCCGGTCCTCGTGTGCCCAAGATGTAAATAGAGCAACAAACCAACCTATGCTGTGATAATCAGTTAAATATGTTTCATATGTATTTCAAAATATTAGTTTCGTTAAAAGGATTATTTTGCACATTTTAAGATGCAAAACGTTGTCTGTTACTTGCAATTTTTCATAAAAGATGCTGAGATAGGAATGTATTTAACTTGGAAATGCTTTCACGTGCCATTTAAATACCTGATTCCAAGCTGTTGAACCAAATGAAGATTTTCCCACCTCCTAAAATGGCATTAATTTTTATAGCTGCTATACATTTTGAAATGTAACAACTTCAAACATATTTAATATTTTGTAATTACCTGTTACAACAAACGCCAAAATGCCAAAGTAAAAATGAGTATTTCCAAAGTAAAAATATGCAATACCAATTGAAGGATGAACGAAACTCTTGGCTGCTAAACAGCCACACGCTTACTGACATAGATTATTCAAAGCACTGCCTTTGTTCTGTACGCATTGAATTGTTATGCCTTATTTATCATTATTATTAAATTTTATAGAAAAATGAAAATAGCACCATATACGGATATATGCATAAAAAAAGGAAATTGTAATTAGAACAATGCAAATCAGCATAAACATCACTCAGGTCAGAATAATTTTGAGCAATACATTGAATAAAAAATATATAATTTGAGTATTTCTTAATTTATTGGACAGAGTATATACTGTCATTTTAATTAGTAAAAATGGAGAAAAACTTCTTGATAATACAAAGAATTTTAAATGTTACTTCACTGACAGAAGATTGCGAGTTGTTCCTGTTGACTAGCATGGGTAAAGTGGTTGCTTCGGTGTCCCTCAGAGCAGCAGCAATGCTGATATTTGGGGGTGAATTGCAGTAAAATAATCATGGGAGTAGCAGGTTTTTATTTTCAGATAGTATTGGCAGCGTTAGGCTTAAGGCTCCTTCCCACCGAAGCGAGAGGCGTTGAAGATTCACGCGGCAAGCGAGAAAATTTTATCGACCCCTTCACAACGAAATGTCAGAAATAGCATTACGCCTAGTGAAGTTCCGCTTCGAGTTGAAGGTTGGTCGACTCGAAGTGGCGGATTTCAAACCGGTTTCAGGCGAACGTGGTGAGACTAGTGATTGGTCAACTCTTCCCGCTTAAATGCTTCTCGCCTCGGGGGGCACAAGTCTTTAGAGAATCTTGTGCAGCCATGCCAGGCGCAAGGTGACCAATAGCGTCACATATTATGCATAAATGTTGGTTACTTTTTTTCAATTTTAGGATATTTAGTGCATTCTTTAAGGTGATGTTCACCATTGCATTTCAGAAATCTAGATTTGTAGCACATTTTCAAGAGCTGTGGGGAAAAAATTACAAAGAAAATATTGAGTAGCTAAGGATCTTTTGAAACATTTTTCATATTTAACACAAAAGTAGATAAACTTATTTAAATTCAAAATTCCATAACTAGCTTCAGTATTGGCTATTTCGTATTAGTTTCATGAGGCTGAGTATTTTTAATATTATCAAATCTCTTAAGATCCAGAGCTTGTTGGATATCGTCACTATCAATTGTAACGAGCAGGCCTTTAAGCATTACTCTAACGGATCTGTCAAATTTCAGTATTATTAAAAAATTGAATATTGATTTTTGATGGTCAGGATCTTTTGGATACATCTTGAGCAACAGCCCGGCAATCATAATGCGAACCTATTCTTTAAAATGCTCATCCATTTTTTAAATTTTTTTTTATTTATTTATTTATTTTTTTGAGTTTCAGAAAGATTAGCCGTAGGATGTTTGAATTGACCTAAGTTAGTATTTTGTTCCAAAAAGAGATAGTTTTAAATACGATTTTGTAAAAATTATTTACAAATATATGTTATTTAAAATAAAAATTTATGTAGGTACATTTATTTTTTTCATCTTTTATTCATTAAAATATACAAACTACAGTTAAATGTTTTAATGCTTTTATTAGGAAACTTAACTACAGATTTTTAACAAAGTACATTGCAGTTTTGGTGCATATCTCAATTTTAAGATAATAATCAATGCAAATATTTGGAATGCAGACTTTTTCATATGATGAAAATTAAAAAATAAATGCTGTATTTCTGGGCATTTTGAATACAATAATATCAAAACATGTAATTGTTTGCTATTTTGCAAATTTTTCTTGAAATTTGCTCTGAAATTCAAGCAATTAAAAACATATAATATTTTTTTTATATATATAAACAAAAACATTGCAACAATCCCACTCCTCCAACTGAGCAAAAAATATTGATGCCTGATAGCAAACTTTTTGATGAAATTTATTCAATTTGTAAGATTAATTGCCAACGGCCATACCATGCTGAATATACCGGTTCTCGTTAAATCACCGAAGTCAAGCATCATTGGGCGCGGTCAGTACTTGGGTGGGTGACCACCTGGGAACACCGCGTGCCGTTGGCATTCACACATTTGGGACCTGAATGGCCGAGTGTTTAGCGCTCTGGTGCTATGTGCCACAGTTTCAGGTTCTAATCCCGGCGGTGCCATGGATGTTTGTAGTGGTTCGGAATCCACTTAAAGCCGTAGGTCACGGTCTCCTATGACTGTAAGAGCGTCACGGAGCCAAAGTCAGACTTCTACCTACGGGTGCTCCATCACAACAGAAGCTGCTTCCTTCCCCTTCAATCATGAGTACGTATGGGCTCGTGGGGTTGGCTAGCCAAGTGGGATAAGAAACAACAACAAAACAAGATTAAGTAACAATAAAATAAGTATTTAAATTTCTAAAAAAATATTTAGTCTTGATATTATGATTTTTATTTTGAAGAAAAAATTAAATTTTTCTTCTTTTATTAATTTATGAAAGATAAATCTCAATTTCGTATTCTTTTTTACATATTTAATTACCGTTAATCATTTCAATATGTCAATTAGTGAAATAATCTTCATTTTCATATTTATTCAAACACTTTCTTATTTATTTCCTTCTTAATTATTCACTTTAATTAGTTGATATTACAATAATAATACTTTTTTACTTCAAGAATCACATAAATAAGATAATAAATTTTATTATAAAATGTATTCATAACTTGAAATTAATTTACTTTCTCCATTAGGTTAAATCATGGAAATTTATTTTAATTTAACAATAATGGGATAGCTTATTTGGTTCAGAGAAAATATTTTTTTAACATAAATAACTTATTTATTTGAAATGTAAGCAGTTACATATATTTATATATATAATTTTTTTTTTTGATAACTGACTTCTTTTTCCCAAGTGAGAAAGCATTAAAAAAATATTTTTAGCTGAAAAACTACTTATGAGACATGATGCTACCTAATTAAATATTTAATTAAAGAGATTTGGTATTCTTTCTTGCACTACATAATTAAATACATTATGTATTATAAAAAAAATTCAAAAGGAAAAACAGAATTTTAAAAGAAATAACCTAAAAGGCTATGAGTATTATTCTATGAGGCTTTTTTAAAAAAAATATTTAGAATTTTTAATCTTATTAAGAATATGATATAAAATCAGAGGGTATTATAGAGTATAATATATATATTTACAAAATCAGAGGGTAGTATAGGTTATAAAATCAGAGGGTAGTATGTGGTATAAAATCAGAGGGTATTACAGAATATAATATTAGATATCTTTACAAAATCAGAGGATAGTATAGGTATAAAATCAGATATCGTTATGAAATATCTTTATAAAATCAAAGGGTAGTATCCGATGGTCCCGTGGATTCTTGCAGTAGTTCGGAAACCATTTAAAATCGTAGGTCCCGGTTTGATATAACTGTAGAGCGTTGGGTGGTAGGGTTGACAACCCTATACTTTAACAAGAAAGACATCCCCTGTCTCGAAATCTGCCAGTAGGCAAACGGTACTGGCCCATCATGGCCGTTTTTTCAAGGGACTCTATACACATTTTATTTTTTTTTAAATATAATAATTTTTAGAGTCTGATGGCCGAGTGACTAGTGCTCTGGCGCTCGGTATCCCAGGTTTCGTGTTTGTTGTACCGGCAGTGCCATGCATGTTTGTAGTGGTTCAGAATCCACTTAAAACCGTAGATCCCGGTCTAATATGGCTGTAGAGCATTGGGCGGTAGCCCCTTAATAAGACTGTTGCGCTGATGATGATGATGAAATAATTTTTAATTCTGTAATTAAGTTTTTATGCAACTATATTAAAGAGGCACATTAATATAAATAAAACAAAATATTAACAATTTAAAAATCTAACATAATTCATTCTTATGAAAAATTTTCTTCCCTTTTCTGAAATCTGTCTTATCGTAGTGTTTTGTGATCTATTAAATATTAAGGGATGTTTCAAAAATTGCAGCGAAAATAAATAATTCGGATTCAATATTTATACAGTACGAGAATTCACTTTGATAAATTTTATGCATTTTTATTTATTTATTTTTGAAGTTTCCATGAAGTATTTCCTTTTTAATTTTTGAAAAGTTTCTACATGAATAAAATATATTGAATTTTTGGTATTGCTTTTTACTACTGTGCAATAAAATAATCCAATTTGATAAACTTTTTTGCCATCGAAATAACTTCACCAATACAGATTCCAATGCATACGACAGTTTTTACGTTTCAACAATGCTTACATAAATATATTGAATTACGTTTAATGCGATTGTATGGAGCATTAATTTGCGTGCAACAAAAAATTATGCCTTTCTAAACAGCATAATTGAATAACTTCTGAAGACGATAACAAGATTTTCTGTGTTTAAAACTGCTTAAAGTTTTCTAAATTTCGGAGCATACAAAAATTGAATGTTTGATAAACTTTTACTGCACAAGTCTCGATGTTTTAAAAAAACTTAAACGTCGTAAAGACACAAAGTAATAATGTTTTGGGAACATGCTTCACTAATCAGTAGAGAGGAAGTTTCGCAATTCAGTACCAAACTTTCCCCGGTTAGTGGAATGTTCTTTTTTTTCCTTCCACGAGTTTCTTCTATGTCCTTTCACGTATTAGGTTGAGTCCTTTTCTAACAAGGCCTGACGTACCAGAGGGACTTTTACCTAAGAATACAAGAAAGGGTTTTCAGTTTTCGTTACTTTTATATATCACTAGAAGGAAAGCCGACTTTTATTTTATTTTGTTCGTATGCAACATGTTTTTTTTTTGTTCGGTTCTTAGAGGCCTCAATCTCTAAAAGAATCCAAACATTATAAAAAATTATTAGTTTCTTTTCCCTTTAATGTGTAACGGAGAGGTTAAGCTATTTTTAGTGTAGTTGTTTCGTTTTTTTTTTTATTTGTTTTTTTTTTGTTTTTGTTTTTTCCTTCTAGTAAGAGAATGTTTTTATTTCTTTTACTTTGATGTATGTTTGTAGGATTCTTTATTTAATTGTATTTTTTTGTATATATGTCGCTTGAGATTTTCCTTTCTGGTTACGATTCTACTAAATTTTTCTAGAAATTTAAAATTAAGTCAAAAAAAGATATGAAAGATTCTTATTAAACCAAATGTTTGATAGTTGGATTAAATTTTGTGTATTAATAATTTATAAAGTACATTAATATCACTGACCTATGTTGGAAAAAAATATAAATTCTTTTCTGTGTACTTTTAAGAATATATTTTTTTAAAGAAAAAAAAAACATATGTCAGAATTTGGATGAGAAGCAATTACTTTGTGAGAAAGAACTGAATGGAAAATATTTTAATAACTATTATATTTTTAGCTATGCATTTAAAAAAGTTTGATAAGTAGTTTATTTAAATTCAAATTAAATGAATTGCATTTTCAACATCATTTGCGCAATAGCCCCATTGTGGGCCAAGGCCGTCTACCTACCTGCAGATTTTGAGACAGGATATTTTTACTCTCTACGGGGTAGAGCGTCAGTCCTACGCCCACCGCTCTCTAGTCATATTAGGCCTTGACACTTGATGGCCGAATGGCTAGCGCTCTGGCGCATGGTACGACAGATTTCGGGTTCAAATCGCGGACGTGCCATGGATGTTTGCAGTGGTTCGGAATCCACTTTAGGCTTATAGCGGTCTTATATGAACGTAGAGCATCACAGAGCCCAATCAGATTTCTCACATCAATTCCAAGCTGTAAAGGGGCAATTCAGCTCTAGGCACAGTGATGTGGTGTGATGTAGTAGTAGTAGTCATATTAGGCAGTGACCTATTGTTTAAAAGGGATTACGAAACACTACAAGCATCCATTTTACCCACGGGACTCGAACTCGAAAGCTGTGACACATATCACCAGAGTGCTAGACACTCGGCCATCAGGCAACCAAAATAGATTTTGCTAAAATAAATTCATTGCAGTTAATGTATTAAAAATTAATCTTATTAGTATTTTAAAAACAATAAAAAGCGATTCAAGGTCAAATAAGAATATGTCTAACGTAAAAAAAAAAAATTGTAAGGTAAAATGAAAATATCATTTTGTTGCAGTTATGTTGTAAAACCGAAATAATTGTTAAGATTTTGAACGACTTTTGTGTGCATCTGGTTTCAGATTAGGGCTATTTAAAAGATAATATTATAATTATTGTACCATATGATACGTAAATGTGGGGCAATTACCGTAATTGACCTCCTTGAGACAGTATTCTTCTCCACTCATTGTGGACTATTTATTGTAAACTATTCATAACATAAATATTTATTTTTAACCTCAAAATGGGACATCTACTGAATTTAGGTAATAGTACGTGTATTCAAATTATTCATATCTCTTCATACCATACATTTATTTTGAAAATAACAATACGTAATATGTGAAAATAATTTATTTATGTGGTATTATATTTTTTCTGAAGAACCAATTTGTTTAAGTATCTTTGCTATTGATACCAAGCAAAACTGAAATTTCTTGCAATATTTTCGATAATTCACATTTGAAGTACTACCATTAGTAAATGTGTTTTTTCGCTAGTCCAAAATTTAATCATACCAAGAAAAGATCCTTTCAAATATTGCAGTAATATGGAATATGTAAAAAAAGTATTCAATAATTATACAAAAAATCATGTGATTCAAATTATTAGTATGGAATTGTTCACAAAATACCATTTCATGACTTTTGGTGGAAGATTATTTTTACTAAGAAAACACTCATAAAATACTTCAGTATCTTGGCTACAATTAATAAATCTTTTTTCCATTATGATTTGAATTTCTTCCCACATAGGTATTTTGATTTAATTCACCTATTCAAAGATTTCCAATTCTACAACAAATTGAAATATTATTTGATTGTTTCAAAGAACTTAACACTTGTAGTTTTTTTTATATTTTGCTAACACCACTGTAGCCACTTCCTTGTAATTTTCAGCGATGGTACTGCCAGACTTTCAAGCTATATATGTGTAAGGCATGATTTACTGATATAAAAGGAAGGCTGAAAAGTCCGTAGGCTGACACATAGAGGGCCCAACTAGTATTAAATCCATATGATTTTTAGTTAGCCCTAACTTTCAAGAGACACTTGTATAAATTTGACAGCTGTTGCACTATTTGTATGGGAGTTATAGCATTTTTAGTGTTCATCATGTGCCGTCCCCTCGGTTGACTGTCAATTGGACTCCGGTGTGAAATGATGGAGCCATGTTTCATCCATTGTCACATATCGACGCAAAAATTCGGGTTTATTACGATTGAACAGCTCCAAACACGGCTCAGATTCATCAATTCGTTGTTGTTTTTGGTCGATTGTGAGCTCGCGCGGCACCCACTTTGAACAGAGCTTTCGCATATCCAAATATTCATTCACGATATGTCCAACACTTTCCTTTAATATCTTTAGGGTCTCAGCTATCTCAATCAACTTCACTTTACGGTTATCAGAAATTATTTTGTGGGCTTTTTTGATGTTTTCGTCGGTAACAGCCTCTTTGGGGCGTCCACTGCGTGCATCGTCCTCGGTGCTCATTTCGCCTCGTTTAAATTCAGCAAACCACTTCACTACGGTTGATTTTCCCGGTGCAAAGTTCAAATAAAGTTTATCAAGCCAAGCCTTGGCTTCAATAGTATTTTTTTTCGCCAAAAAGCAATGTTTTATTAATACACGAAATTAATTTCTATCCAGTTTTACTAGTAGCGTCATCTATGTGTCAGCCTACGAACTTTTCAGCCCACCTGTTATGTGTTATTCATAATCCGCCTGCCTGGTGTGATCGTACACCTTGTTCCATGTAGACCGAGCGTTTGTTTTTTAATTTTTCGCCTTTAAAAAAACATTGTTACGAGTTATTGTCTTTCTTATACAGGGAAGTTTTGCGCTCCCAATCTGTTCTTGAGATCAACAGGACAAGCTAATTAAAATGGTTAACTAACACTGATTTAATACCTAGTTCTATGATGACTAACTACTATTTATTCTTAATTTTACCTCATTTAAAAACCAAATAAAAACATTACTGAGTTATTGTATTTCTGATAAAGGGACGTTTTGCCGTTCCCAATCTGTGCTTGAGAACAACAGGACAGACTAATTAGGAACGGTTAACTAACACCGGTTTAACATTTAATTAACGGTTACATACCAATTTCCATTGCTATAAGGTGCTATTTTTTTACCTTTAGAATTTTTAAGAATATAACAAAAACATTACTGTGAGTTATTGCCTTTTTGATAAAAGGACGGTCCGAATTGTTATTCCGAATTTGTTCTTGGGGATAATATGACAGACTAATTAGAAAGGGAATTTCCCATTTTAAATGGTCATTTCAACAATCCGAAATAAAATTATTGATTTAAAAAAATGAGCTAAACTAAACATACATAATAAACGGGTGTCATTAAAAGCATTAAACTAAACAAAAACCTTAATATTTAAACATATCAGTTAACTTAACGATAGGTCATAAAGATTTTTGTTTTATTAATTTTTTTTCACAACATTGAATTACAAATTTATCATTTTAATGCATATGAAAATTCGTTTCATTCAATGAAGGGATTTTCGTATAATACTCAGCAGATTATTGTTCTTCAAGCAGATATTGAAGAAAATATTGTAAAAATAAAAACCCACATTATTCGGAAGCTATACTAACTCAAGTTCGAAATAGAATTAGAAAAACCAAAAACTCATTAGATCTAAACGTGGATATAATTCAAGTCGACTTGTTCAGTCATTCTCTTGCCAAATTACCATCTAAATTGGAATTGAAACATTGCATTTCTACAACAGATTGTGCAATATATTTGGGACTTTTTAGATTATCTTTAAAAAGTGGATCATAAGTCAAAAATGATAGCCAAGATTTGCTTTTTCACATAAGAATGGATGCCTGTGAAATTTTTTCCACTTAATTGGATCGGCCGAGATTCTATAAATCAAAGCACTTCCCCCCTCCTCCCATTAGAAAAAGAAATAAATTGTTTCAGCCTTTCTTTTTTTCTTAGGGGGGAAACGTGCATTGAAGGAATATGTTTTGACGTAATTGGTTTACTGAAACCTTTAACTTTTTCTCGAAATAAAATAAAAGGTATTAGAAAGATTAATGGTATAATTTGAAAGGAAATTCTAGGATATAAAAGATTTCTGTTCACTTTAGTTTATTGCATGCAAAATGCTTCCAGGCGAATGAATCACGTCGTATTTATGTGGTTCTGAAAGTGATTGATTCGTTCAAAATGTGTGGGCGTTCACTGCTTGTTTATTTTTAATGTTGTATAGTATTCGTTAAAAACTAATTTGATATAAAATGCTGAAATTAAAGAGAATATTAAAAATTAATTTTAAAATTCTTATATATTCTAAACAATGAATTAAAATTTTGGTTATATAGAAAACAGTATAACATGATAATTTTAAAAATATCTCTTCAAAATTTGGCAGAAGAAATTTATTTATTTATTTTTTTTTTTTTTTGCATTACAAAGAAAATATTTTAAAATGTATTTTTAAAGTGCTTAATTGGTTATCAAGCTTTTTATAATAGTCATAACTGAAAATTACATCAAACGTTTCTTAATGAAATTCTTTTGTTTGCTCTATTTAACATTTTATATAAAATATATAATATTATATATAAAATATTTAACTTATATTTACATTATATTAATGTTTACATTTTACCAATTGTATCGATCAATTGCAATGATAACCAATACAACATATAATAATTAATAACCAATGCAATTGGTACTCATATCTCAGGGTAGGAAAAACAGTAAATAAAAAAATATCTTATATAGATTCTGCATTCAGGTTAACACTTTACTGTAAGAAGTTTTCAATTTCTGGTTTGCAATGAATTAGAAAACATTTTTTTTCTTTCTAATGCAGATGGTAAACATTAGACAGTTTGGTCTTGAATGCCTTAAGGCAAGCGCTGCACAGATGTACTCACTTTGCATTACCCAGGGGGCGCGTGCAACTTGAAGATAAGCCACGGACGCGGAGTAACAGTGCCCCCGCAACTCTCTACGATCCTATTAAGACCGGGACCTACGGCTTAAAGTGGATTCCGAACCACTACAAACATCCATGGCACCACCGGGACTGGAACCCGAAACCTGTGGTACCGAGCGCCAGAGCGCTAGCCACTCGGCCATTCACGCCCCGAATTAGAAAACATTGAATATAATATTTTTTCAATATCAAAATGCTAACATTTTACCAAACTCATCATATTCCAAAATAATATAGATACCGTGTTAAATTTTGTCAACCCAGTGCTCAAGCTGAATAGACAAAATAATTTGAATTCAATCCGTATAAATACATAATGTAAACACATATCGCATTCTTTTCTTTTAAATAGGAGAGAATATCTAATATGTTACATAAATATCATATTTGTTTTAATTTTTTAGGTGGGTCCAGCCATGAATCATACTCCAATAAGAGCAGGTGCTCAATTGAGGATATTAAGTAAGTACTTCTTTTCTCATTTGCAATATCAGTTCGTATGCAAATATAATAGAGTATAATATTATTTGAATTTTGTCACTGAATAAATATAACAGTACACCAGTTTGTTTAAATATAAATTTCAAATGTAAGCACGGGAACAACACAATCTCATCAAATTAATTCACTTAAACACATGCTGAACCACATCCAGATGTGGATGTTTTAAGCTGATTGCGTTAAGTCTGTATTTCAAAACATGAGCCAAATGATGTGAGCGTGTGCTTGAATACATAAAATCTATTTTTAGAATTAGTAGCTATTTAGCTCTTGTTTGAGAACAAGTAATTTGTGTTGATAGTTACTTAACATAAATGGAAACCATAACAAATGAAGGAGTTCGACTGGAAACTACGCGTTTGTTAAAAGCTTAATAAAATGCATTGTACTATTTTATTTCAAGAATTTTAAATGAAAGGAAAATACCCCAATTGCCAAATTGTCTTAGAATTTATTAATATAGTAATTGTTAAGTAATTTTAAGTAAGTTTAAATTAAATTATTTTTTATTAGTAAATATGAGTAATTTGAATAGTTGTAATCAGATTATTGTAGTAATAAAATGCTAATAAATATATAATTTTTTGATGATGAAGCTATTTAACTCATGTTTGAGAACAAGTAATTTGGGCTGATACCTATTTAACATAAAAAGAAATATATTAAATGAATGAGTTCGACTAAAAACTACGAGTTTGTTTAAAAAATAAAATATATTGTCCTATTATATTTGAAGGATTTTAAATGGAAAGTATCCCAATTCATAATTAGCATTTATTAATATAGTAATTGTCATATACTTTTAAGACTAAAATAAGTTTAAAATAAATTGTTTTTAGTGTAAAATATACGTTATTTTAATAGTCGCAATCAGATTATTTTTGTAATAAAATGTTAGTAAATAGAACAAATTTTATATGATTTGAATAGCAGCTATTTAGCTCTTTTTTGAGTTGATAGTTATTCAATATAAATTCAAACCATAACAAATGAATGAGTTCGATTAAAAGAAGAATTTTTAAGAAGTTATTAAAATGCAATGTATTTTCAGCTAGATCACAAAATAGTGGTCGTTGGGATTTGGGGGCTTTTTTGGCGGAAACTGAGTGTTAATTCGTCAAATGGGGTACAGTTTCCAAAAAGAGTTTCTTTTATTGTTTGCAATTCTTTTGGTTTACAGTTGCAACCCGTTACTTGGCGGACTTTGGCGAAAATATATTTTGATGCCAAATTCCAACGGCCCCTGTTCTGCATTTTTACCGTATTTTATTTCAAAAGATTTTAAATAGAAGAAAAATATTACAATTCCTGCTTACCATTTATTAACATAGTAAAAGTGAAATAAATTTAAGATTAAATACAGTTTATTTTAAGTTGTGTTTAATTATAAAATATACGTAGTTTGAATAATCGTAATCAGACTATTGTTTTTAAGGAAATGTTGCTAATATATACAGTAGTTTTTAGATATTTAGAATAACAGCTCTTGTTTGAGAACAAGTAATTTGGGTTGATTGTTACTTAAAATAAATGGAAACCGTAACAAATAAATGAGTTCAACTAGAAACAACGAGTTTGTTAAAAGCTTAATAAATTGCATTGTACAAACTTATTTCAAGAATTTTGAATGGAAAGAAAGTATCCCAAATCATGCTTAGCATTTGAAGTAAGTTTAAATTAAATTATATTAGTGTAAAATATACCTAATTTGACTATTTCTAATCAGATTATTGTTTTTAAGCAAATGCTGCTAATATATAGAGTAATTTTTAGAGAATTAGTATAACAGTATTTACTTCTTGTTTGAAAACAAGTAATTTATGTTGATAGTTGCTTAACATAAATTAGAACCATAACAAATAAATAAGTTCGACTAGAAACTACAAGTTTTAAAAGCTTAATAAGATGCTTGTGTTTTCGGCCAACTCGCAAAATAGGGGCATTTGGAATTTGTTGACGTTTTTTGTCGATAACTGAGTGTAAATTCACCAAATGCGATGACCCGAGTTTCTTGTATTGTTTGCAATTCACTTCATTTACAGTTGCAACCCGTTACTTGGTGGACTTTGGCGAAAATAGTTTTTGATACCAAATCCCCACGGCCCCTGTTCTGCGAATTTCGCTTCAAGAATTTTAAAAGGAAAGAAAATACCACAATTCATGCCTACCATTTATTAACATAGCACTAGTGAAATAAGTTTAAGATTAAATTAAGTTTATTTTAAATTTTTTTTTATTAAAAAATATACCTAATTTGAATAATCGTAATCAGATTATTGTGTTTAAGGAAATGTTGCTAATATGCAGTAATTTTTAGATAATTAGAATAACAGCTCTTGTTTGAGAACAAGTAATTTGGGTTGATTGTTATTTAGCTTAAATGGAAACCATAGCAAATGAATGAGTTCGAATAGAAACATATACCTAAGTTTCTGTTTCTGTTCTGAATTCGAGTGTGTTAAAGCTTAAAAAAATGCATTGTACTATTTTATTTCAAGAATTTTGAGTGGATAGAAAATACCATAATTCTTGCCTACCACTTATTAACATAGTAAGTGGAATAAGTTTAGGATTAAATTATGTATTTTTAAAAAAATATTTTATTGTAAAATATACCTAATTTGAATAGTCGTAATCAGATTATTGTTCTTTAGGTAATATTGTTAGCATTTACAATACTTTTTAGGTAATTAGAACAACAGCTATTTAGCTCGTTTGAGAACAAGTAATTTGGGCTAATAACTATTTAATATAAATGGAAACCATAATAAATGAATGACTACGAATTTACGAGAAACTACGAGTTTGTTAAAAGCTTAATAAAATGCATTGAATTACGTTATTTCAAGAATTGTGAATGAAAGAAAAGTTTCCAAATTCTTGTTTATCATTTATAATTTATTACATTTAAGAAGTTAAAATAAATTTAAATTGCTTTCATTACAAAATATACCTAATTTGAATAGTCGTAATCAGATTACTGTTTTTTAGGTAATATTGTTAGCATTTACAATACTTTTTAGGTAATTAGAACAACAGCTATTTAGCTCGTTTGAGAACAAGTAATTTGGGCTAATAACTATTTAATATAAATGGAAACCATAATAAATGAATGACTACGAATTTACGAGAAACTACGAGTTTGTTAAAAAGCTTAATAAAATGCATTGAATTACGTTATTTCAAGAATTGTGAATGAAAGAAAAGTTTCCAAATTCTTGTTTATCATTTATAATTTATTACATTTAAGAAGTTAAAATAAATTTAAATTGCTTTCATTACAAAATATACCTAATTTGAATAGCCGTAATCAGATTATTGTTTTTTAGGTAATATTGTTAGCATTTACAATACTTTTTAGGTAATTAGAACAACAGCTATTTAGCTCGTTTGAGAACAAGTAATTTGGGCTAATAACTATTTAATATAAATGGAAACCATAATAAATGAATGACTACGAATTTACGAGAAACTACGAGTTTGTTAAAAGCTTAATAAAATGCATTGAATTACATTATTTCAAGAATTGTGAATGAAAGAAAAGTTTCCAAATTCTTGTTTATCATTTATAATTTATTACATTTAAGAAGTTAAAATAAATTTAAATTGCTTTCATTACAAAATATACCTAATTTGAATAGTCGTAATCAGATTACTGTTTTTTAGGTAATATTGTTAGCATTTACAATACTTTTTAGGTAATTAGAACAACAGCTATTTAGCTCGTTTGAGAACAAGTAATTTGGGCTAATAACTATTTAATATAAATGGAAACCATAATAAATGAATGACTACGAATTTACGAGAAACTACGAGTTTGTTAAAAGCTTAATAAAATGCATTGAATTACGTTATTTCAAGAATTGTGAATGAAAGAAAAGTTTCCAAATTCTTGTTTATCATTTATAATTTATTACATTTAAGAAGTTAAAATAAATTTAAATTGCTTTCATTACAAAATATATATCTAATTTGAATAGCCGTAATCAGATTATTGTTTTTAGGTAATATTGTTAGCATTTACAATACTTTTTAGGTAATTAGAACAACAGCTATTTAGCTCGTTTGAGAACAAGTAATTTGGGCTAATAACTATTTAATATAAATGGAAACCATAATAAATGAATGACTACGAATTTACGAGAAACTACGAGTTTGTTAAAAGCTTAATAAAATGCATTGAATTACGTTATTTCAAGAATTGTGAATGAAAGAAAAGTTTCCAAATTCTTGTTTATGATTTATAATTTATTACATTTAAGAAGTTAAAATAAATTTAAATTGCTTTCATTACAAAATATACCTAATTTGAATAGCCGTAATCAGATTATTGTTTTTTAGGTAATATTGTTAGCATTTACAATACTTTTTAGGTAATTAGAACAACAGCTATTTAGCTCGTTTGAGAACAAGTAATTTGGGCTAATAACTATTTAATATAAATGGAAACCATAATAAATGAATGACTACGAATTTACGAGAAACTACGAGTTTGTTAAAAGCTTAATAAAATGCATTGAATTACGTTATTTCAAGAATTGTGAATGAAAGAAAAGTTTCCAAATTCTTGTTTATCATTTATAATTTATTACATTTAAGAAGTTAAAATAAATTTAAATTGCTTTCATTACAAAATATACCTAATTTGAATAGCCGTAATCAGATTATTGTTTTTTAGGTAATATTGTTAGCATTTACAATACTTTTTAGGTAATTAGAACAACAGCTATTTAGCTCGTTTGAGAACAAGTAATTTGGGCTAATAACTATTTAATATAAATGGAAACCATAATAAATGAATGACTACGAATTTACGAGAAACTACGAGTTTGTTAAAAGCTTAATAAAATGCATTGAATTACATTATTTCAAGAATTGTGAATGAAAGAAAAGTTTCCAAATTCTTGTTTATCATTTATAATTTATTACATTTAAGAAGTTAAAATAAATTTAAATTGCTTTCATTACAAAATATACCTAATTTGATTAGTCGGAATAAGATTACTGTTGTGAATGAAATGCTGCTAATATATAGAGTAATTTTTAAAAATTTTGATTTATCAAATACACAGTCCAGTCACATTAATGTGACCACCACCTTCCTTCGACGTCGTCAACGTGAAATAACCAATCACAAAAGGCAGGTGGCATCACATCGCAGTGGAGTGTATATAAAGAATTCCACTTAATACCACTTAAATGCCACGTAATACCCCATTCCACACTCCACTTAAAGCCAGAATATACAAGAGTGTATATTCTGGCTTTTGACAGGTGGTCACATTAATATGACTGGACTGTGTAATTGTAATATATTGATAAAATAAACATTCTATTATAAATATAAGAAATCACAAATAAATATGTAAAAATAGCTGCTTATTTATTTTTAAAACGCAGCATTTATTAAAAAGAAACTATTCAGGAAAAAAATTGAAAATGTATTGTTTTTTGTAGTTCCACCCGATTACCTCACAGTAAACGGACTTGGACAGGCATCTACAATGGAAGTGAGCGAAAACGTTACTGTTCGTCTGACTTGTCAAGCTGTAGGAAGTAAACCAGCTGCTCAATTAAAGTGGTACAAAAATAATGTTGAAGTACCCAAAGGTAAATATTTGTCCCTTTTTTCCCACATAAAAATAATATTATTTTAACTGTAGGTAATGATGTACAGTGGATCTTTCCATGGCATTACTTTTTCTTTGTTGAAAATAATAGAAAACTTTAACTCTGAACTATTCAAAACGTGTTTTTTGGGTTACATGCACCCTAACGTCGTTAAGAATGCCGTACCCTTAGAAAATCCCAAATTTCTTAAGACATTTAAGAATTTACTTTTACTTGAATTTTTTACTGCATAAACAAACAAAAAATGGCATTAATTCATAAAATAAAAAAGAAGACTTCATTAATAATATATTTTCTATCTATTTTCTTTTCTTGTTTCTGTGATTTAAAATTCTCGATATACTCAATGATTCTTAAAAGAAATTCTATTCAAAAAGAAATAAAATGTTTGTATGCTCTAATGGTTTCCCTTATTTGTCAGGAAGACTGTACACACATAGTAGTGACTTTATTTCTTAGAGTATAATTTATCGTAAAATTATTAAGAATTTATGCTTTTTCCCCTTTTTTTTAAATCTTTAGAGGAATTTTTTTATAAAAATGTATATTATTTTGGTTGATCGAAAATTTGAAAGGAACAGATTCTGTAGTTTTGTGTCCTCTGACTATTTTCTTATTTCCACGGCTTATGTATACCACGGATAGCCCACCGACAGAGGATGCCTTTACCGTAGAACAGTACCTTCCGGAAGGAATTTTAGAGGTAACTCCCCCTTATTTTTGTGTCATATAAGAGAAAAACCGGACAATACCCAGTAAGAGATTTCAGAGATTTAAAGTGCCGTTTCCAGAATAGATATTGAAATTTTTTAATTAGAATTACGAATTTTAAAATTCAACTCTTACACTTTTACAATACCAATCACTAAGACATTTCAAATTCATTTTAAAATATTTAGTTATAAATTTGAAAGTAACAAAGAAAAAAGTAAGTACCTCAAATACAAGCAAAGAAAGTAACTCAATTATGGCAGGCATCAAGAATGCTGTGCCCTCCTACTTTTTCCTTGAAACCAAAGAAAAAACTTAGAGATTTTAAATGCTGTTCTCAGAATTGATTTTGAAATTTTTTGTTCAAATTCTGACTTTTCCGACGTTCTAGTGGACCTTCTGCCTTAAAACCGTCAAACGATTAAAAAACCATAAATCTCATCAGAGATTTAATGAGTTCTTTCCAGAATAGATATTGTAATTTTTAGTTCATATTAAGAATTTCAAAATTCAGCTCTCCCATTTTGAAAATTTACAACGCAAATCTCTACGTCATTTCAAATTCATTTTAAAATATTTATAGAATATTTAATTATAAATTTGAAAGGAACATACTCAACTACGGTATCAGGAATGTTGTGTCTTCCAACTTTGTTCCTCGTAACTAGTATACAGCTTTTATATTCTATGTGCCATTCCCAGAATAGATATTGTAACTTTTAGTTTATATTAAGAATTTCAATACTTGACTCTTCCATTTGTAAAATTTATTATTGTAATCACTACGTCATTTCAAATTCAATTTGAAACATTTATAGAATAACTAGCTAAAACTTTGACAGGAACAGACTCAGTTCCGGCGTCAGGAATGTTACGTCCTTCGACTTTTTGTCTTGAAACCGTAAAATGGTTTAGAGATTTAACATTCCGTTCCCAAAATAGATTTTGACATTTTTGGTTCATATTAAGAATTTCAAAATACATTCATTCATTTCACATTCATTTTAAAATATTTATAGAATATTTATTTATAAATTTGAAAGTAACAGATTCAACTACACATCAGGAATGTTTTTCCTCTCACTTTTTGCTTGATCAAAGCAAGATCAAGCAAAAAGTCGATTTAAAATATTTTGAATAGATTTTTAAATGTTTTGTTCGAATTAGGAATTTAAAAACTCAATTCTTCCAATTGGAAAATTTGCAATTCTAATCACTACGTCATTTCAAATTCATCTTAAAATATTTAGTTATAAGTTCGAAAGTAACAGACACAATTACGTCATCAAGAATGTTGTGATCTTCTACCTTTTGCTTGAAGCCATCAAATGGCTTAGAGATTTAATGTGCTATTCCCAGAACACATTTTGAAATTTTTGGTTGAGTTAGAATTTCAAAATTCAATTCTTCAACTTTGAGTATTTACAATGAGAATCACTACATCAATTCAAATTCATTTTAAACCATTTATAGAATATTTAATTATAAATTTGAAAGGAACAGTCTGAACTACGGCATCAGGAATGTTTTATCCTCCGACTTATTTCCTTGTAACCAGCATACAGCTTTATATTGCATGTGACATTCCCATAATAGATATTGTAATTTTTAGTTCATATTAAGAATTTCCAAACTTGATTCTTCCCCTTTGAAAATTTATTATTATATTCACTGCATCATTTCAAATTCAATTTGAAACATTTATAGAATAACTAGTTAAAAATTTGAAAGGAACACACACAATTACGGTATCAGGATTGTTTCCTCCGACTTTTTGCTCGATCAAAACTAGACCAAATAAAAGTCGATTTAAAATGTTTTGAATAGATTTTGAAATATATTGTTCGAATTAAGAATTTCAAAACTCAATTCTTTCAATTTGAAAATTTAAATTTTAATCACTACTTCGTTTCAAATTCATTTTAAAATATTTATATATAAATTTGAATGTAACAGACCCAATTAAGCCCTCAAGAATGTTATGCCCTCGGAATTTCGGCTTGAAACCATCAAATGGTTTAGAGATTTAACATGACACTCCCAGCACATGTCTTTCCCAATGTCATAGATTTTGAAATTGTTGGTTCTTATTAAGAATTTCAAAACTCAACGCTTCCTCTTTGTAAATCTACAATAGTTTTCACTATGTTATTTCAAATTCATTTTAAATCATTTAACAAAATTTAGAATAGTAGTAGTAATAGTAATTTAGTAGAATATTTGTTATCAATTTGAAAGAAACAGGCTCAACTACGGCATCAGGAATGATGTGTCCTCTGCCTTTTTTCCTTGAAACCATCAAACAGTTTAGAGATTTAATGAGTCGTTCAAAAAATTGATTTTGAAATGTTTGGCTTGAATTAAGAATTTCAAAACTCGACTCTTTCATTTTGAAAATTTACAATGCGAATTTCATTTCAAATTCAATTTAAGATATTTATAGAATATTTTGTTATAAATTTAAAAGAACAGACTCAACTACGACATGAGAAACGTTATTTTCTCTGACTTTTGGCTTGATCAAAATAAGATGAAGCAAAAAGTCGAATTAAAATGTTTTGAAAATATTTTGAATATCTCTTGTTCGAATTAAGAATTTTAAGACTCTTTCTCCCACTTTGAAAATTGCAATTATAAATACTACGTCATTTCAAATTCATTACAATATTTAGCTAATTCATAATGCACTATAATTTAAATGTTCTATTTTTGACACACACAAATGATTGAACCGATAGAAAAGGAAATTAATTTCAGAGTAACATAATTTAGTCTAAGAGAATGAATAAAGAAATAAATTAAAAAATAAGAGAAATTAAGGTTTAGTCGTTGATAGAATTCGTTATTTTTAAGTTAAACGATTAGTGATTAGAAAATTACAAAAGATCAAAATACTCGTTTGAACTCAATAATAGTAAAATGAAAATTATTTTAATGGACAAAATAATCAGATTTTTGTATCAAATTGACGTGGTATTTATTGAATGAATCCTGAATAAAAAAATAAATTAAATGTATTATTTATCAGTTTCTGAAATACATTTTTGGCATTCCGCCAATTTTCTATTCACTTTAGCATTAAGATTAAGTTCTGAAATGTATTTTTTTTTAAATCCTTTGTTTGAACTTTATTTTTCAATCTGTTCATTTTTTTTTTCTTTTTTGTTGGAGAGAAATATTTTTAATCAATTTGGATAAAAATAGGAAATTAAAATACTTCTTATCTTTACTCTTAGCGTTAAAATTAATCATATCAATATTTTAGTGAATTAAAAAAAAAACTTTATTGAAAGGATATTTGAATGTTTTTTACGCGAGTTTTCTATTGTTTTCCAGGGATTTTTTCAATGCAATATATTTGGATTATGAACCAAAAAAAAAAAAAATAATAATAAAAAAAAAAAAAAAAAATAAAAAATAAAAAAAAAAAAAAAAAAAAAAAGAAAAAGAAAAAGAAAATCTGCTTCTTCAAATAAAGTAATGGAAATAATTAAATATTTGCGAGTTTCTTATAATTTTTTTCTTGTCTTTTATTTTTTTCATTTTTTATAAATATTGAATTATATTCACTTTGATGTAAAGATATACTTATAAATAAATTAAATCATAGTGAGAAATCTTTTCAAATACATCCTTTTTAAATGATATATTTTATATATAATAAGAATTAATTAATTTTCTAACGTAATAGATAGATACTTAACACAATAAAAATTAAAGACTTTACTTAATAAAATAAAAAAATATAAAACGCATTGATAAGTTAATGTTATAAAAATGCTGAAATCTGCTCTGAAAGTTTGAACTTATCCTGTGTGAACAGTTGAGAAAGGATGTATAAACTCTGGAATTTACCAATGTTTAATAATACAAGATATATATGAAGCAATTGATTGGAATACTACTAGAATATAGCAATGTTGAATAGATCAAGAACTTCATGAAGAATGAATTGTTCAAGAATCTCTAAAAATAATATGCAAAAGTAAGATAAATGTAATCGTAAATGAAGAATGAAGTATTTAACATTCTACAAGAAATATGATAACATTCAATAGCCAATATAGTATATCAAAGTTTGAAAATTCTAGACATGAATGAAGAATAAAGTATTCCAAGTACAATAAGAAGCACTATACAGCTCAATGAGGTACAGTAAAATGCCAAAAGTGATAAATATGAAACTTCAAGAAGAAGGAATTGATCAAAATACTATGAGTGCTTATAGCCATTGGAAATACAAATGTTTAAAATTCCAACCCAAAACATGAAACGTGATTCAAATCCATATTACAAAACACTTGAAACAAAAGCCAAATTCTGCAGAAAATTCCTTAAGACTAACGTTATTAATGAATCATTTCAAGAATTAAAGTGCCCAAAGTACAATTTTTCGCCAAAATTTGAAATGGAGTTTTATTTGGTTGACCCTCATTTTCGGATAACGTCACGGATTCCTAACCAGAACAACATCATGTTCACACATGATAATAACTAAAATATTTTATATTATATAATTTTAATTAAATTAATATTTTCTCAAATTTATTAACTGTCTCATAAAAGTAATAATTCTTCGTTTTACTCATAAGAAGGTTACTACAATTTCGCTATTAGCTGTTCATAATAATAAGCAAATATGTATTTTCAATTAATTAATTCAAGAACTTTAATCATAAATAAATAATCTATAATAAGTTTGATTAATTTTTATTTGTTGCAATTAATAGAATAATGGAAAGCAATAAAAGTTGCAAACTCGAATGTAGAGCAATATCGTAAAATAAAGGAAATGCAAATTAATATTAATTTTTCTAAATTACATTATCATCTCTTTTACCAATAAATTTAATAACATTCAATAAAAATCACTTATTAACATCTATAAAAAATCTCTGTGAATAAAAAAAACCCTTTTTATTTGTAAAAATGATTAATAACTAACACACACAGAAATTTTTTTACGGTTAAATTTGATTTCTTCATTTGCATATTCATAATCATAGCTGTTATAATTAATAAAGTCTCGTGTTTACATCCTTAAAAAATTCCCCGAGGTGTTATTATGTTCATTAAGGAGTCCATCTCATCATAAATATAATAATTACAAATCTTTAAATTAAAATACTTTAGAAGACCTCTCGGAATCCCTTTGTCAAGAAAGTTATTATTTTACTGATGAAAACGCTTTGGGCTGTAAATAAGAGGATTTTCTCTCTTTAAAAAGGAAAAAAAAAAGAGATTTATATTGAAGATTTGTTGCCTGGAAGCGCTGGAAGTCTCAAAGTTTCAGATATCAATTTAATCATGGATAATTGATTCTTTTCTGTAGTTATTATCGTCATTCTTTGTGACAATAAAGCGTAAATTAATCGTCGGCCGAGATTTATAGCGGAAAAAGAATACAGTCGAGAAGTTCTCTAATAAGTCAAAGAAACCGTCTATTCTTTTTAAATTAATGAGTGTTACAATATATAAACTGTGATTTTAACTTAAGTAGTTAATTGGAATGGGGCGTTTGCAATTAATTATTCAATTTTTGGTTTCTAAATTAGTGTTTCTTAATGACTTTTTACCCATTAAATATATGGGGATTGTTTTGGGGAGCTGGGTCCTTGACCACTTTGAATTTTGGACATTTTCACTGAAATCTGTTTTTTTTTTTTTTTTTTTAAATAATTTTCACGAATCTTCATTTGCAAAATAATTGAGTAATTATTAAATAAAAGATTAATAATTTAATATTTGTCGGAATAAAAGAATTAAATAAAAGGTTAATTAAAACAAAAGGTTGAAACAAAAGATTTAAGTGAAATATTAGTTAAAACAAAAAAATTAGTAAGATGTTAGTTAAAACAAAGAATTTAAACAAAATAATAGTTAAAACAAAGAATTTATACAAAAGAATATTTAAAACAAAATATTTAGTAAGACGTTAGTTAAAACAAAGAATTTAAACAAAAGAATAGTTAAAACAAAAGATCTAGTAAGATGTTAGTTAAAATAAAGAATTTAAACAAAATAATAGTTAAAACAAAGAATTTAAACAAAATAATTGTTAAAACAAACGATACAAGTTAAAGATTTGTTAAAAACATTTAACACAAAATATTAGTGAAAAGAAAAGTTTCAAATAAATATTAGTTAAAAGAAAAAAATTTACGTAAAATATTAGTTAAAACAAAAGATTAAAGTAAAAGATTTAAAAAAAAAGATTTAAGTAGAAGATTGGTTAAAAATATTTAAGAAAAATATTAGTTAAAATCAACGATTTAAGTAAAATATTAGTTTAAAAAAAAAAGTAAAATATTAGTTAAAACAAAAGCTTTAAGTAAAAGATTTAAAATAAAAGATTTAAACACAAGATTAGTTAAAACAAAAGCTAAAGTAAAAGATTTAAAAGAAAAGATTTAAGTAGAACATTGGTTAAAAATATTCAACACAAAAGATTAGTGAAAAGAAAAGTTTTAAGTAAAAGATTAGTTAAAAGAAAAAGTTTAAGAAAATATTAGTTAAAACAAAAGCTTTAAGTAAAAGATTTAAAATAAAAGATTTAAACACAAGATTAGTTAAAAAAAAGATTAAAAGAAAAGATTTAAGTAGAAGATTGGTTAAAAAGATTTAAGAAAAAGATTAGTTAAAATCAAAGATTTAAGTAAAATATTAGTTAAAAGAAAAAATTTAAGTAAAATATTAGTTAAAAGAAAAAATTTAAGTAAAATATTAGTTAAAACAAAAGCTTTAAGTAAAAGATTTAAAATAAAAGATTTAAACATAAGATTAGTTAAAAAAAAAGATTAAAGTAAAAGATTTAAAAGAAAAGTTTTAAGTAGAAGATTGGTTAAAAAGATTTAAGAAAAAGATTAGTTAAAATCAAAGATTTAAGTAAAATATTAGTTAAAAGAAAAAATTTAAGTAAAATATTAGTTAAAACAAAAGCTTTAAGTAAAAGATTTAAACACAAGATTAGTTAAAAAAAAAAGATTAAAGTAAAAGATTTAAAAGAAAATGTTTAAGTAGAAGATTGGTTAAAAATATTTAAGAAAAAGATTAGTTAAAATCAAAGATTTAAGTAAAATATTAGTTAAAAGAAAAAATTTAAGTAAAATATTAGTTAAAACAAAAGCTTTAAGTAAAAGATTTAAAATAAAAGATTTAAACACAAGATTAATTAAAACAAAAGATTAAAGAAAATATTTAAAAGAAAAGATTTAAGTAGAAGATTGGTTAAAAATATTTAACGCAAAAGATTAGTGAAAAGAAAAGTTTTAAGTAAAAGATTAGTTAAAAGAAAAAGTTTAAGAAAATGTTAGTTAAAACAAAAGCTTTAAGTAAAAGATTTAAAATAAAAGATTTAAACACAAGATTAGTTAAAAAAAAAAGATTAAGTAAAATATTACTTAAAACAAAAGATTTGAGTACAATATTTAAGTAAAAGATTAGTTAAAAGAAAAGATTTAAGTAAGATATTACTTAAAACAAAAGATTTGAGTAAAAGATTTAAGTAAAAGATTAGTTAAAAGAAAAGATTTAAGTAAAATATCACTTAAAACAAAAGATTTGAGTACAATATTTAAGTAAAAGATTAGTTAAAAGAAAAGATTTAAGTAAGATATTACTTAAAACAAAAGATTTGAGTAAAAGATTTAAGTAAAAGATTAGTTAAAAAGAAAAAGATTTAAGTAAAATATTACTTAAAACAAAAGATTTGAGTACAATATTTAAGTAAAAGATTAGTTAAAAGAAAAGATTTAAGTAAGATATTACTTAAAACAAAAGATTTGAGTAAAAGATTTAAGTAAAAGATTTGTTAAAAGAAAAGATTTAAGTAAAATATTACTTAAAACAAAAGATTTGAGTACAATATTTATGTAAAAGATTAGTTAAAAGAAAAGATTTAAGTAAGATATTACTTAAAACAAAAGATTTGAGTAAAAGATTAAAGTAAAAGATTTAAAAGAAAAGATTTGAGTAAAAGATTTAAGTAAAAGATTAGTTAAAAGAAAAGATTTAAGTAAGATATTACTTAAAACAAAAGATTTGAGTAAAAGATTTAAGTAAAAGATTAGTTAAAAGAAAAGATTTAAGTAAAAGATTAGTTAAAAGAAAAGATTTAAGTAAAATATTACTTAAAAAAAAGATCTGAGTAAAAGATTTAAGTAAAATATTAGTAAAAAAAAAAGATTTAAGTAAAATATTTGGGTTTGTATGTTTGTAGTGGTTCGGAATCCACTTTATACCGTAGATCCCGGTCCTAATAGGATCGTAGAGCGTTGCGGGGTCATTGTTACTCCGCGTTCGTGACTTATCTTCAAGTTACACGCCCCCCCCGGGTAATGCAAAGTGAGTAACGTCTGTGCAGCGCTTGCCTTAAGGCATCCAAGACGGAGCTGTCTAAGTGTTTGTCAGCTGCATTAGAACATAAAAATATATATATTCTAAATAGGAACGCGATGATTTTTTTTGGTCAACAAGAATGTACTTTTAAATTGTCATTAGAGAACGAATTTGTAAATGTTTACAATTAAATATAAACATATTTTTTAACGAATTAATTCCCTGCTATACTTTAATATATTTCTGCTATATTACATTCCAGCAGATACGACTAGGATTGCCCGGCTATAGATAATAAATAATTTTAAATTTGCCCATATTTAATGACGAAAAAATTATCGATGCATACTTGAAATTCTAAATGAATCACTTTAAACTCGTAAAATCATATAATCAATTTTATATATGAATTAACAATAATTAATTAATTATAATTAACTTTTTCTCATCTTTTAAACCTATTAAGAATATAATATTGATTGATTGTAGAGTTAATTAAAAACTAATGCAATCAATGTAATAAAATATTTTACATAATATTAATAACTTAATTAATGATACCACCAGATGGCGGCAGTCATTTTTTCATACATAGTGCTAGTATAAAATTAAATTATTATATTTATTTCGCTTAAGTTATTAAGAAAAACGGCCAACGGCCGTACCATGCTGAATATACCGGTTCCGAAGTCAAGCATCATTGGGCGCGGTCAGTACTTGGGTGGGTGACCACCTGGGAACACCGCGTGCCGTTGGCAAATTTGGGACCTGAATGGCCGAGTGTCTAGCGCTCTAGCGCTCGGTGCCACAGGTTTCGGGTTCGAATCCCGGCGGTGCCATGGATGTTTGTCGTGGTTCGGAATCCACTTTAAGCTGTAGGTCCCGGTCTCCTATGACTGTAAGAGCGTCACGGAGCAAAAGTCAGGCTTCTACGTACGGGTGCTCCATCACAACAGAAGCTGCTTCCTTCCCCTTCAATCATGAGTACGTATGGGCTCGTGAGCTTGGCCAGCCAAGTGGGATAAGAAACAAACAACAAACAAACAAAACAGAAAAACACTGCTATTTACATATATAGGCGTTATACCAATTCTAATATGCGAAATTTAAAAAAATTTTGAAATGACAAATTAAAAGAACTATTTTTCTATATAAATGTTTGGTTTAAGTGTTTATTTTATTCATGCTTGTAAACGATAAGAAATACATTATGGAGATTTCCTTTTTTAATAAAAAATTTTTACTATATATTTTGAATGCATCTGATAGTGTAAAAGTTGTTTTTCGTAGTAGAGATAAAATTAAAGTGAATGAATATATAAATATATGTAAAAGAATGAATATATATAAAAAAAATGAATGAATAAAATTAATATATAAAAGAATATAAAATAAATGTAAGTTCATGAATATATTTCATTTTTAAAACAATAAGAAATATAAAATAAATGTGAAAAAAACTTCAGCAAATTATTATTTTTTAAATATTTAAGTCTACAGAAAGCTTTAAAAAATATTTTTTATGTATAGACTGCGACTGAAATTCTTATTTAAAGTAAACAAGTAAACAGTTCATTTTTAGAAATGTGCAGACAAATATCCTTATTAAAAAACACTCGCCAATCAAAGAAAAAAAAAAAAAAATCCAAGAACTTTTTTTCTATTTTAAGATGTTTTTCTGTATGCTTGGAAGGTTCATTTCAATTATCCTGTTGCCTTTTTCCTATCAGCCACTACTTTTCTGCAAACTGCTTGACTTTATAACGCTAAAACCCAGTGCAATAAAATGAAAGGCGGATATAAAAAAATAAAAACTCATAAACATTTCAATTTTTCAACATATGATTCCAACAATTGATTAAAGTATTTTCTTTCCTCATTGTTAATAGAAAAGTTCGTATTTTTAAATCTTTTGTCTACAAAAATTGCCCTTATGTGATGTTTTTTCAGTTTTTTATGGTTTGACAAACAGTGACCTCCCATACAATTTACTCACCAAAAATTCCTTGGTACAGTTATCCTTTTAAAATAGATATTGTGGAAAATGCTCACTTTTATCCAAGATTTTCATGGAAAAATTAAAGCGTCAACCTTCAAACTCATATTAACTCTTTAAATTTTCTCGACATAATTGGTATTAAAGTTTCGTAATTAAGGCCTTTCTTGTTTCTAAGGAACTTTAAGAAACTTCTTTAATTACAGCATGGCGCATCCTTTTCTTTGGAGTTCATTACAGCTTCTAGGTTATGGTCTTGCTCCAATTTTCTTATGTCAAGGCCAACAAGGAACATAATTTTGATTCTGACAGATGAGAAATTTTTTGTTCCTGGATACTAAAAAGAAGGCTCATTTTTTGCAATTGTTTTGACAAACTGCTTTTTGAGGCTGAATTTTATATGCAGTGGTGGAAGTAATATATTTTAAAAATTCAATAAACTCGCATGTGTAATGGTTGCTTATAATATAGGCACAACTGAAGGTTTTTTTTCTTTGTTTATGTTCCCTTATTTCTTCTAAACCAGGGGTCTCCAAACTTTCCAGACTTAGGGCCATACTGTTTACTCCAGTAAGTACCAAGGGCCAAAAGCGTTTTAATTTTCTGCCATTATCTATAATTTCTAGACTAGTTTCCAAATACGCGCTCTGAGCGAGCATACGCTTGGTAAATTCGCTGGTTCAATTACTACAATTCCTATTGTGTGTATTGATACGACCGTGACACTTGACGACATCTAGTGGTTAAAAGCGGAAATAGGTAGGTATAACTACCGAGGGTAACCGCGGGATGTTCACTAGTTTATTATGTTAGTGGGATTCATTTCAATTATCTGTTAGTTGTTATGCTTAAGTTAAATTTTCTGCGTATTATGCTTGTCATTAAGCTTTACCAAGCAATTAAATAAAACCGAGTTATTAACATTCTGTGTTTTTTTATTCAACCTATTACATCAACAATAAGCTATTCGCTGTCGCGGGCTGGATTGATGACACTGGCGGGCCGGATTTGGCCCGCGGGTCGTAGTTTGGAGACCCCTGTTCTAAACAAACATAGCATACTTTGTTTAGAACTCCAACTTTCGTTGGTCCTCACGTTTTAGCCCTAAGTATGCAGAATACATCTTTTTGACAAATTTTGTTATGTTCCTTTGGTGTATCTTCGAAGAAAACCATAGGTTGTTCAAGATCGTAGAAACAACAGGAGGGTTTGTGCGTTTGTTTTTCTTCCCTTAAATTTCCTGCACAAACAAAACATACCTTGTTTTTAACCCTAACTTTCATACGTTCTAAAATTTTACCCTAGGTAGGCAAAGTATACCATTCTTACAAATTTTGTTATGCGCTTTTGATGTATCTTGATAGAAAATTAGGATGTTCCATATGATAGGAACACCTGAAGTTTTTTTTTTATTTCACTTCGCTTAAATCTTCTAAACAAACATAATATAATTTGTTTGGTGCCTAACTTTCACTGGCCCTCAAGCTTACGTTAGCTTTTTACCTTTTAATTTATCATCAAGTAGTCAAAGTACACTTTTCACTTTTCTTTTTTATTTCGTTGTATTCTTTTGGTGTTTCCCCGCAGCAAACTCGACATAAATACAGCAATCGGGACAGCTAAGCCGCCAGCAGCCTTCATTTTACTGAGAGCAAATCAAACAAAAACGAAAAAATACGAGGGGAAGACAATAACTATTCATAAACTGGTCTATAGCCATCTGGAAAATTTATATTCCTTTAAGTTACATGTAGATACATAGGTCCTAAAGCAGAGATGCGCAAACTACGGCCCGCGGGCCAACTCCGTCCCGCCGGAAGGTTCTATCCAGCCCGCGGATAGAATTTTAATTTGTGGGTCCGAGACAAATTAAAAGAAATATCTATTTATATATTATACATATCTCATTTTCTACTATGATTAAATAATATTTTTTTATTAAAAAAAATTTATTATTTTTGTCTCATTTCCCGAGGTTAAATTCAATACCCCTAGTAAATGAAGAGAAACTCTAGAATTATGATGATGGCTTGAAACAGCATTTTGAGTTCGAACGCAGATTTCAAGATTTCAGTGCCGTTCAAACATAATTGGATATTTTTACCATGGCTTTCAACGTAAATTGTGAAGCAGTGAGGTCAGATTTGCAGGTTGAATTAATTGAGTTGCAAATTTAACAATCATCTCAAGTAGTTGTTCCTAAATATGCCAAAGTTAGAGTTTTACAAATCATTATCGAAAGTAAGTTTCCCAAATTTAATATCTCACTCATAGAAATTCAGTGCTATGTTTGCTTCATCTTATATATGTGAACAAGGGTTTTCAACTATAAACCTTAGAAAGACTTATTTCAGAAGTAGACTGACAGATGAGCATTGAGCTTCGTTCCTTAGAATCAGTACATCTCACTTTGAACCTCAAAATAAGGAACTTTTAAAAATGAAATCACAATTTCATTCATCTCATTAACATATTTAAATTGTAATACTTGTATATTGTTTTTAAAATTTTAGAAAAATATATCTTGGCCCGCCAAACTTTTTTTTTTTCCATTTTTGGCCCGCGACTGAAAAGGTTTGCCCATCCCTGTCATAAAGACATTAGCAACAACGTTAAACACTTGTAAGAATTTCTTATTTATGCAAATTGTATGAAACCTTAGTGGTTTTTTTTTAAACTTTTTAATTATATATGTATGTACAGGATAAATATGCTTTCTGTGTAAAAACTGCTCTTCCTGTCATGATTTAATGGTCAATTTTGAGTTTCGTTTGGTCAAAAACGTTACGAAGAACTCAAATCATGAAAAAAATTCTTTCATGATTGATTTGTGAGATTATTAAAATCAATTAAATATTTCTTATTTATAACGAAAGTGATCAAATCCATAGAAATTTTTTTTTATTAATTAATTCCATAAACGGCATTAAAAATCAAAATAATGTGGAAATTTTTATTAATAGAACTTTTTAAATAAAATTAAAAAAAACAATTAAAAATTTCTAACAAAAGAATTGAGATATAACATTTATTGATGTATTGTTCTGGTTTGCAATATTTTTTAAGAATAAAAACAGAAAAAGATAAATGTTTCTTTAGCTAGCTTCAATATTAAAAAAATATTATAATAAAATAAGCATGAGTTATTACTAATTTTCTAACAACTCTTTTTTTTTACTCTCCATACCTCCATAAAATTAAGCTCATATTGTTGAATATGTCAAAAGAGAATTTCGACAAGAACTAATTTATGTAAATTCAAGCTCATTTCCAACACGTGTAGGAAAAAAAAGACTCATAATAATTCTCAGACAAGTAGGGAGGGAAAAGAACAAAAGTTGAGTGGCAGCGAACACTTAAAACGAAAATTTCTCAAGAATTTTAGGCACTATAAGCGTCAAAAAATCAAACTCAAAAAAAGATAATTTGTAATTTTCAAACATCTGTTGAATAAATTAGAGTGAATGGAAGATTCTCTCCTTCATATCTAAGAAAATAATCTTAACAGATATGTCATTTTTGAATTCGAATTACATCGGTATTAAACGAGTGCATATTTTCTCTTTTAATTCTCAAAGTTTAATACTTTTCATTTGTTGAAATCTATGTTTTTTTTTTATTTTTCACGCCTTATTTGTGTATTTCAAAATGAAGTATGCATTTATTGTAACATAAATGCGTGTTTTTTTCCTCACTTATACTCAGGTTTGCTTGTAAAAATACACACACCATACGTATAATTTACTTTAGATAAAAAATGCCTGACTTATTAATGAATAGATAATTTTCATATTTATTAAAAGTAGTTTAATAATGAACAGAAAATATTTTAATGTTTATTCTTCTGTTTTCTTTAGATAATCCAGTGCATGTTTAAAAATGATTTAAATTCAATAACGAAACATAAAAATATTTTTTGTTTCTAAATAAACGATAATTTTTCATAAATTTGAAAATGATTTCTGTTAACGAGAGATCTCCTTTAACAAACAAGAAATATTTAATTAGGAAGACTTATTGTAAAAAAAAATATTTTGTAAATTGCTATTTTTATAAAAATATTTCATTCATTTTTGTTATTATTTTTATTAGCATTTAAAGATAATAGCTATTCTAAACCTTTGTCTATTTTTTCCTTCTTCTCATATATTGCTGAAATAAAGATTAGATTCAGTATTTTATTAGTTAGCTATATTTAAAAAGTAATATTTTTTTAATAACAATTTTATATATAATGATATTTATAACTTTAAAACAATTGTAATTTTGATTTTTTTAACTAAAATAAGTAAATAATGTTTTATCTCAAAAGAAATTTAAAGATTTAAAGTTAATGTCAATAAGATTGGAAAAGTATATTAAGGAATTAGATGCTTTATATTGAGTATTCTGTTATAATTCAAATAAATATAAAGAAATAACGCATGTTGTAGATATTAACTATTTCTAATTTAAAAAAATGCCTAACAATGCAGATTACTGTAGATTTATAAAATAGCAATATTGATTTAATTAATATAAAATTTATAAGAAACTGAGACTCATAATATTTCTCAAGGTAACAGGAACTATGATATTGAGTTACTTTTGGCTAGTAGAATTGTAAATGAAATAAAATTTATATTAAAGAATTGAGAGATAAAATGTACTTATGTATTGTTCTCGTTTGTAATATTTTTAAATACAAACATATAAGGATAAATATTTCTTTGACTACCTTCAATATTAAAAAAATAATAATAAAATAAGCGTGAGCTTTTACTAATTTTCTAACAACTCATTTTTTAACTCTTCCTACCTCCATAAAGTTAAGCTCATATTGTTCAATATGTCAAAAGATAATTTCGACAAGAACTAATTTATGTAAATTCAAGCTCATTTCGTACACGTGTAGAAAAAAAAATGACTCATAATATTTATCAGATAAGTAAGAAGGGAAAAGAACAAAAGTTGAGTGGCAGCAAACACTTAAAACGAAAATTTCTCAAGAATTTTTGGCACTATAAGCGTCAAAAAATCAAACTCAGAAAAAAGATAATTTGTAATTTTCAAACATCTTCTGAATAAATTAGGATGAATGGGAGATTTTCCCACTTTATATATCTAAGAAAATAATCTTAACAAATATGTCATTTTTGAATTCAAGTTACATTGGTATTAAAAGAGTGCATATTTTCTTTCTTTTAATTTCAAAAATTTAATACTTTTCATTTGTTCAAATCTATGTTTTTTATTTTGAATGCCTTATTCGAGTATTTCTAAATGAAGTGTGCATTTATTGTAACATAAATATCTGCTTTATTTTCCCACTTATATTATAATTTATTTGTTTGTAAAAGTACACACACTATACACATAGTTTATCTTTGATAAAAATGAATTACTTATTAAAGAAATAAAAATTTCCATATTTATTAAAATTTTTAATTTATTAAGAAACAAAAAATATTTTAAAGTTTATTCTCTTTTTTTGTCTAGATCATCCAGTTCATAATTAAAAATGATTTAAATTCAATAACGAAAAATTATTTTTTTTTGTTTCTAAATAAACTATCACTTTTCATAAATTTGAAAATTCTTTCTTTAACAAAAGATTTCCCTTAAAGAACAAGAAATATTTAATTAGGAAGATTTATGGGAATTAAATGAAAAAAAAATTATTAATTGCCCTTTTTATGATGATAATTAGTCCTTTTTGGTATTATTTTATTTACATTTACATATAATAATCTCTCTAAATCTTTGTCGATTATTTCATTTCAAATATAACTAAAACAAAGATTAAATTTAATATTTTATTAATTAGCTGGATTTAAAAAAAAATTAATTTTTATCAATTTTATACTTAATGGTACTAATAAACTACAAAAAATTCTAGGTTTGATTTGTAGCGAACATAAATAAACAATGTTACATCTCAAAAGAATTTTAATGATTTAAAGTTTATGTCAATAAGATTGGAAAAGCGTATTAAGGAATATTGATTTAATTAATATATAATTTATAAGAAACCTTCAAGGTAACAGGAACTATGACATTATGCAACTTTTGATTACTTGAATTGTAATCACTCCCCAGCCAAAAAAAATATTAAATGAAAAAATATTCCAACTAAAGAATTGAGATATAAAATTTATTTGTTATGGTTTAAATATTTTTAAAAAATAAAAACAGAAAAATATAAATGTTTCTTTAACTAGCTACAATATAAAAAATAATAATAATAAAATAAGCGTGAACTTTTACTAATTTTCTAAGAGCTCTTTTTTTAACTCTTCATATCTCCATAAAATTAAGTTCATATTGTTGAATATGTCAAAAGAGAATTTCGACAAGAACTAATTTATGTAAATTCAAGCTCATTTCGTACACTACTAGAAAAACAATGACTCGTAATATTTCTCAGATAAGTAGGGAGAGAAAAGAACAAAAGTTGAGTGGCAGTGAACACTTAAAACAAAAATTTCTCAAGAATTTTAGGCCCTATAAGCGTCAAAAAATCAAACTGAAAAAAAGATAATTTGTAATTTTCAAACATCTTTTGAATAAATTAGAGTGAATGGAAGATTTTCGCTTTATATCTAAGAAAAGATCCTTAACAGAAATGTCATTTTTGAATTCGAATTACATCGGTATTTAAAAGAATGCATCTTCGCTCTATTATTACTTAAAATTTAATACTTTTCATTTGTTGGAATCTATGCTTTTTTATTTTGATTTTGAACGCCTTATTCATCTAAATAACGCCTTTTATTCATCTAAAGGAAGTATGCATTTATTGTAACCTAAATGTCTGTTTTTTTGCCACTTATTTTCAAGTTTGTTTGTTTGTAAAAATACACACAACATATGTATAATTTATTTTTGATAAAATATGAATGACTTATTAATGAAAACAGAATTTTAAAATTTATTAAAAATTAAGGTTATTAAGAAACAAAGAATATTTCAATGTTTATTTTCTTTTTTTCCTTGATAATGCAGTACGTAATTAAAAATGATTTAAATTCAATAACGAAAAATAGAAAATATTTTTTATTTCTAAATAAACTGCAATTTTTCATAAATTTGAAAATTCTTTCCATTAATAAGCGTTTTCGCTTAAAGAAAGAAATATTTTATTAGGAAGATTTATTGGAATCGTATAAAAAACTATTTTGTTAATTGCCGTTTTTATAACAATATTTAATTCATTTTTGGTATTATTTTATTTACATTTACAGATAATAACCTATGAAATATTTGTCATTTTTTCATCTAAATTATTGCTAAAATAAAGATTAGATTTAATATTTTATTAATTAGCCAGATTTAAAAGTAATACTTAAAAAATTTTTTTATCAGTTTTAAACCTAATAGTATTTATACATTTCAAGCAATTATAGTTTTGTTTTTGCAACAAAATAAATAAATATTGTTACATCACAAAAGAAATTTAACGATTTAAAGGTATGTCAATAAGATTGGAAAAGTGTTTTAAGGAGTTAGATGCTTTATATTGATTATTATTTAAAGAAATAACCCATGTTGTAGATATTAACTATTTTTAATGTAAATAATGCCTAACAATGTAGATTAGTGTAGATTTATAAAATATAAATATTTATTTAATTAACACATAATTTATAAGAAACATTCAAGGTAACAGAAACTATGATATTAGGTGACATTTGACTATTAGAATTGTAATCACACCAGCCAAAAAAAATATTAAATGAAAAAAAAAAATTCCAACTAAAGAATTGAGATATAAAATTTATTTATATCTTGTTGTCGTTTGTTGTCTTTTTAAATAAAAACAGAAAAAAAGATAAATCTTTATTGAACTAGCTTCATTATTAAAAAAATAATAATAATAAAATAAGCGTGAGCTTTTACTGATTTTCTGACAACTCTTTTTTTACTCTCCATACCTCCATAAAATTAAGCTCATATTGTTGAATATGTCAAAAGAGAATTTCGACATGAACTAATTTATGTAAATTCAAGCTCATTTCGTGCACGTGTAGAAAAAAAAAATGTCTCATAATAATTCTCAGATAAGTAGGGAGGGAAAAGAACAAAAGTTGAATGGCAGTGAACACTTAAAACGAAAATTTCTCAAGAATTTCAGACACTATAAGCGTCAAAAAATCGAACTGCAAAAAAGATAATTTGTAATTTTCAAACATCTTTTGAATAAATTAGAGTGAATGGAAGATTCTCTCCTTCATATCTAAGAAAAGAATCTTAACAGATATGTCATTTTTGAATTCGAATTACATCGGTATTAAAAGTGGACATCTTTTCTCTTTTATTACTCTAAATTTAATACTTTTCATTTGTTGAATGTATGTTTTTTTTTATTTTTTTATTTTTTGGGCCTTATGTGTGTATTTCTAAATGAAGTGTACATTTATTCTTACATAAATGGCTGTTTTTTTCCCATTCAACTTCAAGTTTGTTTGCTTGTAAAAATACACACAATAAACGTATAATTTACTTTTGATAAAAAAAGCCTGACTTATTAATGAATAGAGGATTTTAGAATTTATTAAAAATGGTTTATTAAGAAACAAAAAAAAATTTAATGTTTATTCTCTTTTTTTCTCTAGATAATCCAGTACGTAATTAAAAATGATTTAAATTCAATAACGGAAAATATAAATTTTTTTTGTTTCTAAGTAAAATGTAATTTTTCATAAATTTGGAAATTCTTTCCATTAATGAGCGATTTTCTTTAACGAACAAGAAATATTTAATTAAGAAGGTTTGTTGGAATTAAATAAAAAAAAAATATTTTATTTATTGCCATTTTTATAGCAATATTTAATACATTTTTGGTATTATTTTATTTACATTTGCTGATTACAACCGTTTTAAATCTTCATCGATTTTTTCGTTTCATTTATTATTAAAATAAAGATTAGATTTAATATTTTATTAATTAGCTATATTTAAAAGAAATATATTTTTTTTAATTTTCATCAATTTTAAATCTAATGGTATTTATAAATTTAAAACAATTGCAGTTTTGATTTTGTAACAAAAAAAAATAAATAATGTTACATCACAAACGAAATTTAAGGATTTAAAGTTAATAAGATTATGGCTAGCATCGGAAAAGTGTACTAAAGAGTTCGATATTTGATATTGATTATTCTTGAAGAGGTGAAACAAAGATAAACAAATAACTCATTTTGTAGATATTAACTATTTCTAATTTACAAAAAATACCTACCAATGTAGATTTATAAAATATAAATTTTTATTTAATTAATATATAATTTATAAGAAACATTCAAAGCAACACAAACTATGATATTAGGTTACGTTTGACTACTGAAATTGTAGTAACTCCCAGCGCCAAAAAACAAAAAAACAAAAAAACAAAATTAATTAATTAAAAAAAATTCCAACTTAAGTTTTGAAATATAAAATTCAAGTTTGTTCTGGATTGTAATATTTTTAAAAAATAATAATAAATGATTCTTTAACTAGCTTCAATATTATAAATAATAAAATAAGTGTGATTTCTTACGAATTTTCTAACCGCTCTTTTTTTATAACTCTTCATACCTCCATAAAATTAAGCTCATATTGTTGAATATATCAAAAGAGAATTTGGACAAGAACTAATTTATGTAAATTCAAGCTCATTTCGTACTCGTGTAGAAAAAAAAATGGCTCATAATATTTCTCAGATAAGTAGGGAGAGAAAAGAACAAAAGTTGAGTTGGAGTGAACGCTTAAAACGAAAATTTCTCAAGAATTTTTAAAAAAAAGATAATTTGTAATTTTCAAACATCTTTTGAATAAATTAGAATGAATAGAAGATTTTCCCACTTTATATCTAAGAAAAGAATCTTAACAGATATGTCAATTTTGAATTCGAATTTTAGCGATATTAAAAGAATGCATCTTCGCTCTTTTATTACTTCAAATTTAATACTATTCATTTGTTGAAATCTATGGGGTTTTTTTTTTCATGCCTTATCTGTGTATATCTGAATGACGTGTGCATTTATTGTGACATAAATGTCGGCTTTATTTTCCCACTTATATTCGAGTTTGTTTGTTTGTAAAAATACACACATCATACGCATAGTTTATCTTTGATAAAAATGCCCGACTTATTAAAGAATAGAAAATTTCCAAATTTATTAAAAATTGTACTTTACTAAGAAACAAAAAATATTTTAAAGTTTATTCTCTTTTTTCTGTAGATAATCCAGTTCAGAATTAAAAAAGGTTTAAATTCAATAATGAAAAATATATTTTTTTTTTGTTTCTAAATAAACTCTAATTTTTTATAAATTTGAAAATTCTTTCTTTAACAAGAGATTTCCCTTAAAGAACAAGAAATATTTAATTAGGAAGATTTATCGGAATTAAATGAAAAGAAAATTATTAATTGCCATTTTTATAATGATAATTAGTCCTTTTTGGTATTATTTTATTTGCATTTACGTATAATAATCTCTCTAAATCTTTGTAGCTTATTTCGTTTCAAATATTACGAACACAAAGATTAAATTTAATATTTTATTAATTAGCTGGATTTAAAAAGAAATATTTTTTAAAAGATTTTATCAATTTTATACCTAGTGGTACTAATAAACTTTAAAAAAATATACCTTCGATTTGTAGCAAAAATAAATAAATAATGCTACATCTGAAAAGAATTTTAATGATTTAAAGTGTATGTCAATAAGATTGGAAAAGCGTATTAAGGAATTAGATGCTTTATATAGATTATTCTGTTATAATTGAAACAAATACCTAAAATGTAGATTAGTGTAGATTTATAAAATATAAATATTGATTTAATTAATATATAATTTATAAGAAACATTCAAGCTAACAGGAACTATGACATTATGTAACTTTTGACTACTTGAATTGTAATCACTTCCCCAGCCAAAAACAATATTAAATGAAATAAAATCCCAACTAAAGAAGTGATATGTAAAATTTATTTATGCATTGCTATGGTTTATAATATTTTTAAAGAATAAAAACAGTTAAATATAAATGTTTCTTTAACTAGCTACAATATAAAAAATAATAATAATAAACTAAGCGTGAGTTCTTACTAATTTTCTAACATCCCTTTTTTTTAACTCTTCATACCTCCATAAAATTAAGCTCATATTGTTGAATATGTCAAAAGAGAATTTCGACAAGAACTAATTTATGTAAATTCAACTCATTTCGTACACGACTAGAAAAAAAAATGTCTCATATTATTTCTCAGATAAGTAAGTACGAAAAAAGAACAAAAGTTGAGTGGCAGTGAACACTTAAAACGAAAATTTCTGAAGAATTGTATGAACTATAAGCGTCGAAAAATCGAACTGCAAAAAAAGATAATTTGTAATTTTCAAACATCTTTTGAATAAATTAGAATGAATGGAAGATTTTCCTCATTTTATCTAAGAAAAGAATCTTAACAGATATGTCATTTTTGAATTCGAATTACATCGGTATTAAAAGAGTGCATCTTTTTTGTTTTAATTCTCAAAATTTAATACTTTTCATTTGTTGGAATTTATGTTTTTTTTAAATTTTCCATGCCTTATTTGTGTATTTCTAAATGAAGTTTGCATTTATTGTAACATAAATGTCCGTTTTTTTCCCACTTAATTCAAGTTTGCTTGTTTGTAAAAATACAAACACCGTACGTATAAGTTATCATTGATAAAGAATTCCTGACTTATTAATGAAAAGAGAATTTTCAATTTTTATTAAAATTATATTTTATTTCGAATTAAAAAATATTTTAATGTTTATTTTCTTTTTTCTCTAAATAATCCAGTACATAATTAAAAATAATTTAAATTCAACGACAAAAATAAGAATTTTTTTTTTGTTTCTAAGTAAACTAATTTTTCATAAATTTGAAAATTATTTTCCTTAATGAGCGATTTTCTTTAACGAAGAAGAAATTCTTAATTAAAAATATTTATTAGAATTAAATGTTTTTGATAATTGCCATTTTTATTTTGATTCTTTTTTGGTATTATTTTAGTTACATTTACAGATAATCACCTCTCTAAAATTTTGTCGATTTTTTCGTCTCAATTATTGATAAAATATAGATTAGGTTTAATATTTTATTGATTAGATAGATTTAAAAAGAAATATTTTGTTTTTAATTTTCATTAATTTTAAACCTAATGATATTTATAAAGTTAAAACAATTATAAGTTGTTTTTGTAACAAAGATAAATAAATAATGTTACATCTGAAAAGAAATTTAACAATTTCAATTTAATGTCAATAAGATGATGTTTGTCATTGGAAAAGTGTACTAAGGAATTAGATGCTTGATATTGATTATTCTGGGATAATTGAAGCAAATATAAAGAAATAACCCATGTTGTACACATTAACCATGTCTAATTCAAATTGGGTTGGTTTCTTTTTACAAATGAGGAGGATATTTTACCCCATTTTCAAATATAAACAAGTGTGTGTTAATCTTCGTTTTAAAACTCACCTTAAATTAAGCAAGCAATAATTTTGTGCATCCATAGTGATGTTTCCAACAATTATGTGCATCACATAATTTGCACCCATTTTTGCGCACCCATTAATTGATATTCAATATTATTTTATATTTTTTTACTATGATAATTCTTTAATCGCACCATTTTTTATTACTCCTCATCTGTATGTGTATTGTATATATGTTTTCATATTTGGGGAGGGGTATATTTGTGGGGGGTCTTTTTTTAATGTCCTGATATGAAACTTAATAAAATGTATGTTGAAGATGCTCTATTTTTCTTGTTTCAATTATTATGTGTACCCTTGTACCGATTTTTCTTTTCATTTTTCAGAGTTTTTGTTAATCATTATATTATTATTAAGTATGCTCAAATTGCAATGGTCACTAAAAGTAAATCCATATATACGAATAAAAATTGCAAAAATATATTAAAGTATATCAAAAGATTTAAAAGCATATTAAAAAAAACTTAGTAAAGGGTAATAAATACATTGAATATTTTTGTATTCCTGACTTTAACCAGATTCAGAGAATGCAACATTCTTAATTAGGGCCTGCAGATCAAGCGATTAACACTCTGGCGCTCGATACCAAAGGTTGTGGGGTCAAATCTCGAAGGCATCATGAATATTTGTAGTGGTTCGGAATTCCCTGTAAGTCCTGGTCTAATTAACCCTCTTGTTAATGACCGTAGAGCGAGAGAGAAGCAGGGTGTTCCTAGGGTATAGAGCTGACAATCTTACCATGTCAAGAAGAAAAATCCCATGTTAAATACCAATTAGAAAAAACAAGACAGATCTCATCCAGACGATTGGATATTAGCCTCAGATGGGCCTAGCCTTGGCTGGAAACCAGGCAATGGCTATTGAAAATGAACAAGTTTTTATTGAATTACCTTACATTATCTGCCATACCTATGTTAACTCGCATTATATGCTATGTCTAATTTATATAAAAAAAGTAGTAATTTTATTTGATTATTTCTAAATTTAAAATCTTTAAAGCCTCTAAGGTACAGAAAATCATAATTAATCACATTATCTATTGAATCAAATGAAAATTTAAATGCAGATAATGAATTTTACAAAAAATTTAAATACAAATAGCATTTTTATGCTGTTAATCTAATTCTAACCAATTGCGAAAGGATTCATAAATTTATTTGCTTAATCTTATCGACATAACCTGAATATAAATTTAACGTTTGTTTTCAGCTTCTTTAAAATACAAATTGAGAGTTTGTTAATAAAATCTCCAAACAATATTGTCTATCTACTTCACTCTTTAATACTTCATAAATAACTTCTTTCCACAGACTAAATAATACAAATCACAAATAACTTCTATCCATTTTAAATACCGTTTCTGTTTGAAGTTGGTGAAAATAAATTCTTATACATCCCAATAGAGGAAGATCGCTATTGGATTTCCGAATTTGACAATCCAGGTGTAAAAAGCGAAACGTAAATAAAACTGGAATGAAATTGTAAATCTATATGTTAAAGTTATGAACAGTTATTGTGAAAGCCAAAATATCCTTTCATAGGGTTAGACGAAGGAGGTACGAACGTCTCAATGATTCCCAGATGGCATCTTTAACAGTATTAATTTGCATTTGTGGTAACAAAACGTGGGGTGCTTCACAACTAGTATTTCTTCGGATAATGCTGAATCTATAATATATATTCACCGTTTTAATTTAGCGAAGGTGAAAGAAACTTATATATTATTAAAAAAATAAATTTATCTCAATTAAGAAACTCATTTAAAAAACCTAACATTTTTATTTTAAAGATTCTCAATTAAGTTCTTCTTTTTAAAGCCATCTCAATACAAAATGCATATTGTATACCAACTAATTTGTAGCAATAAAATCATAAGTATAAATTAAATTTTCAAAATAAGTAATAGAATTATGTTTGCTTTATTTATTGATACTTAAGTGGAATTTCTTCTTCTCGTTCCAGATTCCGTCCAAACTGAAGAGAAAGAAGGCAAAAGCCGATTCATAGCTTCTAGTTACTTAAAGATTCGTCCTCTGGTGCAAGATGACGGTGCGAAATTCGCTTGCGAAGCATTTCATAAAGCACTTGACCACAGGATGAGGAACGAAGTGACGCTCAGTGTCTTACGTAAGTACATCAGTGTGTCTTGTATATCAACTCGAAAATACCTTGTTGCTGTATAAAATATTCAAACTAATGTACATAAAGCTTACATATATATATAACCAGTAATTTAAATGTGACATAAGAACAGATTATAAAGATATGTGGAATAGTAAATATATGGCTTAACAAAAACATTTATAACTATTACATTTGTATAACTCTGGCGCTCGGTACCCCAGGTATCGGGTTTCAATCCAGGCGTTGCCATGGGTGTTTGTGGTGGTTCGGAATCCACTTTAAACCGTAGGTCCCGGTCCTAATGGGATCGTAGAGCATGTTGCGGGGACATTGTTACTCCGCGTCCGTATCTTACACGCGCCCCCTGGGAAGTGCAAAGTGAGTAATGTCGGTGCAGTCCTTATGGCATAAAAGATCGCGGTCTATTTGCCAGCTGCATTAAAAAAAAAAAAAAAAAAACATTTGTATAAATTGTACTTATTTTTTCATAATAAGTTAAATCTCATTTCATTTTTACTTTAATGGAATAAAGAAAAGAAAAACAGAAATTGGGTAGAAGTCGAAATTTTGAGATCAGTTAAAATGCTAGATTGGAGATATTGCTTAGCTAGACGGTAAGCTGGATATTGTTATAGTGTGAGAATGATATACCCGATAAAGAAATATGTCTGTCAGGTATTTGCAAACAATAAAAAATAATACTAATAAAGAAAATGGAATAGAAGAATTGTATTTCATTTCATTTAAAACATAAAATGTCTAAAAATATAAACTTGATTTCTCACTTTGCCACATATTGTGTAAAGAAAACGTTGATATATTTTTAAATTCTATTGGCATAAATTAATTTGAATTAATCATCTAATCTTACTAATTATCAAAATATTTAAAATATCGTCATCATTTAATCATCTTACTTTTAATTGAAAGATTAGAAGATTTTCATATTCGGTTTGTTTTATATGGCTAATAACAAATGAAAATAAAAAGGTTTAAGATAAAATAAAAATGGTTATTTACAATTGATGATTGATTCATGATTCAATTGTAAACGATTAATTATGATTATTTAATCATACATTTATAAAACCTGCATATAAAAAACATTTTATTTTTTAACATCATACATTTTATAAAACCTGCATAATGATTACAAATGTTTTCGAGTTAACTTAAGATAATTCTAATTAAAATGAAATTGTTAAACAAGTTATACTAATTTATAAATTTTCTTAAAATTTCTTTTGGTGATATAAAGTATAACTTACTGATATAAAGTATAATAAGTATAACTTACTGATATAAAGTATAATAAGTATTTGGTGATATAAGTATATATATATAAAGTATATAATAAATTTCTTTGGTGATATAAGTATATATATTGATAAAGTATATAAAAAATTTCTTTGGTGATATAAAGTATAAGTTATATAAAGGTGATATAAAGTATATAAAGTATAATAGAAATTGGTTTTATAGAGTCATAATGATACTCCATTATTTATTTCTGTATTAGTGAATATATATCAATTACTAACTAATAATAAAATGTATTAAAATAAACTTGACTTCTGAATGTGGAATGTTATGCAAAAGAAATTATTTTTTTTATTTAAATTTATATTATTTCAATATTTATAAACAAAGTGATTTTTGAAACTAAAAAATTGAGCATTTGGCTAGTAGAAATAATAACTGTATTTCAAAACATATTTTATTTTAAAAAGTTAATAAATAAAATTAAGCTCTTTTATATTAATATGAATATATTAATATAAAAAAGCTCTTATTTTATATTTTCAATTTCTTACTATTTATAAAACACAAATTGCATATTTATATATTTAAAATACCCACATATTTTATTGTAACATTTATTGCTGATATAATAACATTATATTGTTGCATTTTACACAAATATTATTTGTCACATTCTGTAAACTTTTTTCCAAGAATTTATCCGGTTGTTATCGTAAATAAACCATGTCCATTTCTCTACTAAAAAAATGAATTTGAACATCTTAGTTCTAGAATAATATAGCGAATAAGTAGCAAATTGCATTTCGCATAGGCTCCGTGTCTAGAACGTTTATTTTTGGATTATTAAGTCTAGAAATCAGAGAATACGAAGAATAAATTATGAATACTATAAATTTCTGAATTTTATAATAATTATAAAATACAAATAGCATATCTATATCTTTAAAATGCATATTTTATACTAGCATTAAATGCTACATTCTATATCATGCAAAAAATACATGTTTCCCAATACTTTATTCATTTTTAATTAAATAAAAACCATGTCCATTTCTCTAGCGAAAAAAATGTATTTGGACATCTTAGTTCTAGAATAATAAATGGAATAAGTAGCAAATTGCATTTCGCATAGGCTACGTGTCTGGAACGCTTATTGTTGTATTATTAAGTAGAGAAATCAGACAATACGAAACATATATGCGATGAATACTATAAATTTCATAATTGCGTAATAGTTATAAAACACAAACTGTATATCTATTATATTTAAAATGTACATATATTTTATAGTAATATTTAATGTTATTATATTTACATTTTTATACAAACATTTTTTGTTATATTCTGTAATTTTTTTGTCCAAGACTTCCTCCGTTTTTAATTCGACACAAATGTGTCTATTTTTGTAGTAAAATAAAGTTTGTTTGAACATCTCTATTATGTATTGTCTTTTGTGGTAGCAAATTGCATTTCACATAGACTTTGTGTCTGGAACGTAAAATATTGTATTATTAAGTCGAGGAATCAGAGAATACGAAGCATAAACTATGAATTCTATAAATTTTATAATTTTATAATAGTTATAAAACATAAATTACATGTTTATATCTTTTAAATAAGCACATATTTTAAACATTCGATGCTACATTCTATATCAAGAAATAAATACATGTTTGCCCAATACTTTATCCATTTTTAATCGAATACAAACCATGTCCATTTCTCTTCCGAAAAAAAAAGCGTATTTGAACATCTTAGTTCGCGAATAATATACCGGATCAAGTAGCAAATTGCATTTCGCATAGGCTACGTGTCTGGAACATGAATTGTTGGATTATTAAATCGAGAAATCGGAGAATACGAAGCATATAACCTTTCGTCAGTCCGTTCGTTCTATTTATACAGGAACTACTTCGTTATCGTCCTATGGTGTCAGTGGTCGTGCCAAGCATAAGGTATGTACTAGTCCCACAAATTTCGGTATGAGGAAAACTAACATTGTACGTGGGAAGATTTTAGACGATTTTCAGCGCTGTCGTTTAATTGACATCGTGATATATACTCTAGAGCGGCAAGTCTGATAAAAGAAGTATTCATTTGTATTTAAGTTTTAAAAAACTGCTACAATATACAATAACGTTTAAACAAAATATACAAATAAATAAAACAATATAATATATAAAAATCCATATATTTTTGTTAGGGTAAATATCGTTTATTCATACACATCGAATTTCCTAGTGAATTCTCATATACGTATAATAAAATAAAATATAATAAAATAAAATATAATATAATATAATATAATAAGATATAAAATATAATAAAATAAAATTCATTTATATTTAATTTTTATAAAACTGTTAGAATGCTGGCTTAGTTATTACTTACGTATTTAACTAGCATAGAATAATGCTTAGATTCGATTCCATTATTGACGTCTGCTATTGACAATGCTTCAAGAGATAATGATATGATATTCTAAGGGATCCAATATGATGATGACAATTTAATAACATAACATTTCTTTAGCCAATCTAAATTGAATGATTCTTTTTTATTATTCACATGTGTTATTATACAAATATGATAGTTGATATAAAAATATGGAGAAATTCGTAAAATTGTTTTAGTATAAATTACATCTTATTATTATGTTTATAAATGTGTTATTAATGTGAAGTAGATGCTTTTGATTTAACTATATGCTCTAGAGCGACAAGTATAATAAAATGAGTATTCATTTATGCTTAAGTTTTAAAAAATTGCTACAATATACAATAACATTTAAACAAAATAAGCAAATAAATAAACTGTATAATATATAAAACCCATCAATTTATGTTAGAATAAATATCGTTTATTTATACCTAGTGAATTCTTGTATATAGTTCTTATGGTATAAATTATAATAAAGGAAAATGTATTTAAATACTTTATAAAACTCTTACAATACTGGCTTATTTATTACTTATGTATTCAGCTAGTATAGAAGAAAGCTTAGACTTTAATCCATTATTGGCGTCTACTATTGCCAATGTTTCAAGATTTTATGATATTCAATATGATAATTATAATTATAATTACATTCTACATATAATACTATTACATTTCTTTAGCTAATCTGAATTGAATGAAGTTTTTTAATATTCATATGTGCTATTTTACAAATATGAAGTTTGATATAATAATATAAAGAGATTTGTAAAAATTTTTTAGTATAAAATAGATATTATTATTATATCCATAAATGTTTTATTAGCATGAAGTAGATGAATTTATATTTTTTAAATTCTTTTAAATTAAGCTGTTTTATATATATATTAAAATATAATAGTCTTAAGGTTTTATTTTTCTTAAAATATTCATTTTTAATCTAAATAAACTTTATTTTTGTTTAATTTAAAAACACTACATTTTATTTTAGTAACTTAAAATAATCGCTAATTCATTTATAAAAATTGATCAATTTATCTCCAAATTAATGCTAATGTTAAATTTCATTTTCCAATGAATTTTATAATAAATTGTATTGTTATTTTTGAGTACAACAATATTTCGATCATTATAATTTTTAGAAGCACAATCTTATATAATTGAATCTTTAGAATGTTAATATTTTATACAAAAAAATAACCCTGTCTAATTATGAAAAAAAGGAAAGAACAAAATTATATATTTTAAATACTGAATTATGATCTAATAAGTTCTTTTTAAACTTGTGAATAAAATATACTTATTTAATTTTTGCCTTAAATTTCACTTCACAACTTTCCTATTTTGATATTTAAGTGCATCGAAAGATCAGACATTTTCTATGTGTTGTAAAATACAGTAAACATCCCTGTCTATCAAGAGCTGCTGATTTACAGAATCCTTTAACTCAGCTGAAGCTTTTAGAGTTTCAGTAAAGTTTGATGTGGCGTGTATGAAAGAAGAAATACTCTAGTACATGCACTAAAAACTTATCGGTAAAGGCTGAATTTAGTCTTTCTCTGTCCCTAGAACGATCTGAAATGTGACTTAAAAGCGTACTGGAGTTAGTTATTATGTGAAGACGGAGTGAAGAATTTCTAGTCCAATGAACAATATGGCAGTTTCAAGACGTGTCAAAGAAATAGAAAATTTTACTTTAGTGGAAAGTCAACACAACTTATTTTTTACTTCTAAATTTTGGAAGCATTATTTTTTTTTATTTTTCTGTTCTGAAAAAGTTTTTAGTGAGTCTTAAAATATTTCATATTTTGTAAAATGCCTTTACAAAGTGATCTTAAGGGGACTGTTCCCAATAAGTTTCTTTTCACTAAAAAATGAACAAAATATTAACATTTATTTTTTCACAGTGTTTTAAAAGTGCTTGATTTAAACATCATTCAATTTTTAACGTGTAAACAAATTTTTTAATAGTTATTGCTAAGAAATATATAATTTTTTTTATATTTTTATGGAATAATAAAAATTTAAATTTAAATAATATTAAAATAATATTGAAATAATAAAATAAATTGGATTAATATTGAAATAAATAATAGTAATAATATAATAATAAAGTAAATTGAAATAATAATAAAATAAATTGAAATAGTAATAATAAAATAAATTGAAATAGTAATAATAAAATAAATTGAAATAATGTTGAAATAATAAAAATTTTGTTATTATTTTTTATTTCTAAGTTTTGAAAATAGTATTTTTTCTATTATTTTTATAAAATAATAAAAACATAAATTGAAGTAATAATAAAATTATATGGTATTAAGAAAATAAATTGAAATAATAAAAAAAATTATTATTTATTTCTTACTTCTAAATTGTGGAAGCAGTATTTTTTTTATTTTTATATCATTTGAAAAAGTTTTTAGAGATAATTATTACTATTATCTTTACAAAAAGTTAAAATATTTCATATTGTGTAAAATATCTTTAGAAAATGACCTCAAGGAGACTAATCGCAATAAGTTTCTTTTCACTATAAAATGAACAAAATATTAATATAAAAGTTTCTATTTTGCGACATCCTAAAATTTTTAACATGTGAACAAATTATTTAATAGTTATTGCTAAGAAACAAATAAAAAGAAAATGTCTTTTTTGTAGTTCTTAGCAAAATTTAAATTTCAGTTACACTAAAATAAAATAAATATAACAAAAATTAAAGAAGAAAAATATGTAATCAAATTGAAACATTTTATAAATAAAAGTACGAATGAAATTAAAAAATATAATTAATTGAAGTAACAGGCATTTAATGAACATCAAATAGCAAACAAAAGGTTCGTATATAACCAACTTTTATTAGGTTTTAATTTTATATAAACATATTTGTATTGATTGTTTAAAAAAAATTGAAACAAATCTGGTTTATTGATGTTAATAAAAAATATCTTGAATAGTTATTTAAATATTTTTGTTTTATAAAATAGTTAAATAAATACTTAAAATATTTATATTTTATTTATTTATTTTTGATTAAATATTTATATTTTATATTATATCCTTTATATATTTATAATTTAAATATTAAATATTTATTATTTATATTTCATTTATAAAAAATATCTATTGTATTTAAAAATATTTTATAATCATAATAGATTTTTTATTTATTATATGTATAATATTTATAATAATTTTATTAAAGTATATTAAATAATTTTGATAAAATTAAATTAATGTTTTTTTTAATTAAATTAATAAATTTTGATGAAATTAAAAAATATAATTAATTGAAGTAACATGCATTTAATAAACATTAAATAACAAACAAAAGGTTCGTATATAACCAACTTTTACTAGGTTTTAATTTTATATAAACACATTTATATTGATTGTTTAAAAAAATTGAAACAAATCTGGTTTATTGATAGTAATAAAAATATTTTAAATATTTATTTAAATATTGTTATTTTATAAAAATATTTAAATAAATATTTACAATATTTATATTTTACTTATTTATTTATAGTTTTTTTTTCATTAATTATTTATATTTTTAAATATTAAATAATTTCTTTAAGAAATAACACAATTCACACTCCAGAACAGCAATTATTACTATTATATATATATATATATATATATATATATTGTATGCTCTAATGCTCTAAATGAACTAGAAACAAATAAATATATATATATATATTCTTTATTAAACATAATAATAAATTAAAAAAAGAATTAAAATAATTCATGAGTAAGTTTAGGGTTTTTTTTTAATAATCAAATTAGGATGAAACATAAAAAATCGCCAAGTAAATTTAATTAAAAATGTATAATTCACGAAATTTAACAAAGTATAATAAACAGCTTAATTTCATGAAACTTGTTTGGAGGGATAATTTTTTCGAAAACTTCTTTTTAATTTTCAGCTTAAAGAAACTTTGAAAAAAAAATTCAACCATAATAACTCTATTACTCCCTAATGCTCGCGTAATTATAATCCTCTGGAATTTCCAAAAATCGTAATTAAAAATGACAGAGATTAAAAGCATCGTATATTATTCTGAAACATGCACCTGAGTAAAATAAGTTATTTATACCATCTTAATACAGCCCAGGGCGGATGATGCAGCACCGGCTTTTGTGCCAAAGACCCCAGTGACAGGTTTCGTAGGTGAATGTTAATACCAGAAACCTTTTCGTGCATACCAGACGAGTTTCCTGAGTAGCATTCAGGAATTGTGTGAGTTCAAGTGTGACTGATGACGAAGTAAACATGGCCTGGCATATTGATGGATGAATACTACTTGCTCTAAAAACTTTTGATGCAAAAAAGAGTTGTTAGCTCGGAAGAATCATTTTAAAAAGAATTTGACGCCCTCCGAAAAAGAAGAAAAGCGTTACATTTTATTTTAGGGTTTCCAGGGCAGAAGCTAGTCTGCGATTTCATTGTTATTTACATACGGTATTAAAATGCTTTTTTTTCTCCAATTTTTGTTTTTGTTTTTCATGGTAAATATTGAAATGGCTTCATGTTGTACTTCTAAAAATGGTAATGGCTACGGATAGGACTGAAAAGAACTTTAACATAAAGTTTCATTAAATATAAAATCTTTCATCTTCGTCTGTAAAACATTTTAAACTGGCGTCACTTTCCTTTAAAGTATACAGTTTAGAAATCATATTTTCAGTTAAAACGCCATCACATACAAAGTAAGCAATACTACTATTTTCAATATATATATATATATATATATATATATATAAATCCAAAACAGGTACTGTTCATTTCATATTTATTTATCTGAACTTAAAAAATAAATATATTAGTATGATTGGGGTAATAAAAAAAATAAAATAAAGAATATGATAGCAGGAAAAGCAGAAATTTGGATAGCAGAAAATATAGAAAAAAAAATAAATAAATATGAATAAAAAAATAAATATATTAGTATGATAGGTGTAATATATTTATTTTTTTCATAAATTTCAGAATAGCTTGGATGTAAGATTTCTAATATTTTTATCGCAAAATGATTTAATATTATCTCAAAACAGAAAAAATATTTAAAATGTTTTACAAAAAATAAGAAATTGGTAATATTTACTTTCAGAAAACCTAACTTGAAAAATAATTACTAAAATATTTAGTTCCTATATTTTGCGATGAAGACATGATAAAAACGTCTGTTATTATTTTAATAACTTAAAATGCCCAATTTTTCAAGTAAACACACATTGAAAAATTTTGCTTAATCTTCTAAGAATAATTAGATTTGATCTTATTTGGAAACAAGGAAAAGTTATTTGGAAATTAACCCCATTTTTAAAAGGTCTGAGCCATAATTTTTTTAATCATTAATCATTTTAATCATTTTACTGGGCAATTTGTATATTAAATTGCCTTTAGCATTTGAAAAGTTTTTTTTGTAATCATATGTAATTTTTTCATAGCAAGAAATTCCTTGTAACTCTAATTTTCGAAAATAAAAGTGCTTATTTCTTCATTAATACATTACTTTATGGATAAAGATAAATTCTAAAGAAATTCAATTGAAAAATCATTTACATAATGACCAAATACTATTATGAAGCTTTCTATTTTTCAATATAAAAACTTAATCATGTTGGTTGTTTATTGTTTATTACTGTTCAATTTATTTCACTTTTAAAATTTAGAAGTTTTTACAATGTCAGTACTTTTAAAAATCAAAATTTCTTCTTCAGAACGTAATATTAACGAAATATTAACCAATATTAACAAAATATTAACTTAATATTAACGAATTTTTTTCTAGATTCATCACACTAATTAAAAAATGCAATATTTTAATACATACATTAAAAGATTGCGTTTTTGATTATGTAAATGATTATTTGAAATTGTGTTTTAATAATGATATGTACTTAATATTAAAATACTTAACAGCTATTTAAATAAATGACCAAATTAACGATAATAGTAATCATTAACTAAAGCAAAAATTGAAATAAACTATTATACATTTTTTTAGTTTGAAAATTAAAGAAATATTTTGAAAAATGAATTAATAAAGATTTAATGAGATTTTGCTTAAAATATTTTCTGATAAAGAATAAAGAATTATTTAAATTATAGAAGCTATCAAGATTTAAAATTAAGGAGGTCCTTTTTAAAACTACTTATAAATATAAATATGTTACATAAATATTATACTAATAATTACTTTGTTTACATACAATATATATATATATATATATATATATATATATATATATATATATATATATATATATATATATATATATATATATATATATATATATATATATATATATATATATATATATATATATATATATATGTTGTTGTTGTTTCTTATCCCACTTGGCTGGCCAAGCCCACAAGCCCATATGGACTCATGATTGAAGGGGAAGGGAGCAGCTTCTGTTGTGATGGAGCACCCGTAGGTAGAAGCCTGACTTTTGCTCCGTGACGCTCTTACAGTCATAGAAGACCGGGACCTACGGCTTAAAGTGGATTCCGAACCACTACAAACATCCATGGCACCGCCTGGATTCGAACCCGAAACCTGTGGCACCGAGCGCCAGAGCGCTAGACACTCGGCCATTCAGGTCCCAAATTTGCCAACGGCACGCAGTGTTCCCAGGTGATATATATATATTATATATATATATATATATATATATATATATATATATATATATATATATATATATATATATATATATATATATATATATATATATATATATATATATATATATATATATATATAAAGACAGACAGAGACATTTATAGTATACAATATACACAGTATACTATATATATACATGCCTGATGGCCGAGTGACTAACGCACTGGAGTGGAGTCTGTGCCACAGGTTTCGATGGATACTTGTAGTAGTGTAGTTCTCAATCCACTTTAAACAGTAGGTCCCGGTCTAATATGACTGCAGAGCTTGGGCGTAGAGCAGACAACTCTACGCCGTAAAAATAAAAAATTAAAAACATCCACTGTTTCGAAAACTGCCACTAGGCTTACTGTCTTGGTCCACTATGGGGCTATTGTGGCACTGAGGATAAGGATGATGATGATAATGACTATATATATATATAAATGGATCTAATGAGTGTCTAGCGCTCTGGTCCTCGGTGCCACAGTTTTCGGTTTCGAACCCCGGCAGTACCATGGATGTTTCGGAATGTTCGGAATCCACTTTAAGCCGTAAGTCCCGGTCTCACATGACTGTATAGTGTCACTGAGCCTAGTCAGACTTCTACCTACGAATTCTCCATCACAACAAAAGCTGCCCCCTTTTTTCTTCAATCATGATCCCTTATGTGTTCGTCGGCTTTGTCTAGATGTTTACCAAGCGGGAAAAGAAAAAAACGACACAACAACAACAAATAGCAAAATAATAAATAATTATTTCTTCATTATGCCACTTACTATTTCAAGAATGTTAAAAAATCCCTATAATTTGTTTTTATGTCGTGCTTTATAAATTGTTACATTCTTTAAATTATGTTATGCAATCACATTTAATTAAACATTGTAATTGTTTTACATAGACCAATTTAATTTTCATTAACTTTTGAAAGCATCGTAGTGCTTTTTTTTTTGTTTGTTTTAAATGTTCTAATGATCAAAGGAATTCAACATGTTTGCGTAGGATGTTTAATGATTATATTTTATTCAATTTAGCAATCAATGAGTGACGTAAATAGTGTAGGACGAAATTAAATTCATTTTTGTTCCTAAAGTCAGATTTAATTTATTTGTATCTCAAATAATTTACAGCATTACATAAGAAGAGATATGTTAAATTAAATTTAAAGCTATTTCTCTTTGAAGTTTTGTTTCAGTTGTACATATAAACTATCTGATACAATTAAGTAATTTTGTAGTATAATTATTTTATTATCTTGCTGATATCAATTATTTTCTGGATGCGTTGATAATAATTGCATCATTTATTCTATTAATGGGAAATATTGAAATAATCATATTTTTCAATTTATGAATGATATTTTGCATCAGTAATAAAAATTCCATTTCATAATAATTGCAATTTTAACAAAAAAACTACTTATTTTATGATTTATCATTGTAATATATTTTTTTCTAACGTCATTTCATTCATATTTAATAAAAGTTATTTAATATATAGAATATTTTAAATATTGATTTAATAATTATCAGATTCAAAGCAATTCGTAAACTTCGTTATGAAATAAATTCAATAAATTGATTTCTATAAATGTACTAAAATGTTTTAAATTTAAAAGAATCATGTAACATAAACTAAGTAATTTTTATAAGATCTATTAGAATTCTGTAACTTAAACTAAATGATTTTGATATCTATTAGAATTATGTAACCTTAACTAAATGATTTTGATATCTATTAGAATTATGTACTAAAAATCATAACATAACATAACATAAGCTGAATAATTTTGATCAGATCTTTACGAAATAACACAATTCACTGCACATGACAACAATTACTATTAAATTACATAAAACATTTTTAATGATTGCATTTAATAAAAATATCTAATAAACATTTTACTGTCTCCTTATAAATATGAGTGTAGATCAAGTGCTCTTTTTGGATTGGCGAAATATTTTTAAATATTTTTATTCAGTTGTATTTCTGATTAAAACATGTTTTAGATATTATTATTAGATGATATTATAACACATTAACACATAATAAATCATAATATAAATATTTAAATGGAATTTTATTTACCATTACCCAACTGTTAAATAAAAATCGCGTTGCATAATTATATTGCAAAATATTCATTCTATTAACAGAAAAGGTGACAAACATATTTTAGAATCTTTAATGGCTAAGCAAATTATGTGCAAAGAATCGCATTTTCTAAGACCGTAATCCGTTTTGTAAAGCATTTCGTGAAGCATGACAATAATTCTCTGTTCCAGCACCAACACTCTTAAAATGTAATCCAATTTAATACCAAACACGAAGTCCTGCCTGTTATTATGATACTTAATGAGAAGCCAGAATCTATTTAGAGAAGTTCTTCAACTCCCAATATTTAGTGAAAAGGCTATTTTCCACTGTGAATATATTTAGGCTCTCTGTAACTTAGTGTATAATCCCATTATATAAAATTCCCAATTATTCCTCAACAAGTCCCCATCATTTATTGAAACATGGACCCTTGGTGGATAAGATGTTGGGCTTCAGCGTAAATAAAACGTTCAAAATTCGACTGTACACGAGCAATTCCTTCCAATATTTTCGACAACGAGGAGATAGCCCAGTAGGTCTGAAAATTTAGCTGAGTGCCGAGGTGTAGAGTATAGCAGAAGCAAAAATCACTACAGTTTAATTAATTTAAGAAAGTAAATTTTATTATACATAAAGGTAAAAAAGTAAAACTTTACAAAAACTATACTTTTGATTTTAACTTAATTATGATCAAATCATGCTACCTGTAACCAGCCGACCATCGGGCTAAAAATACTTGATTTACATATCATTTTATACATCCGTTCCCGACGTCACGACCAATTATATGCCTTCAGCATATGACGTTGGATCCGGATGCAAAACGAAAGAGAAATATTGCATGATCCCCAATACTTTGGGCAACTAGTAGCAATGTGCCCAGTTAATGTGTCTGATGTTCGAATCCGCTGGCAGCATGCATGTAGTCGCTGCTTTCAGAAACGGGTTGAATCGATGGCAATTGAAACAATTTGCATCGCATTGATAGTAAACATTCTTGGTGAGAGTTTCCTTGGTTTTCTCACAATGAAACTTTCTCTTTCCTAAATACCTATATAATTTTCGTAGTGACAAATTAATTCAGATCAATATCAGAAAATTGCACAATAAGTATGATTCATTATACTCTAGACAAACTCATAGAATATTTTTGAATATTATATTAAACAATAAAATGGAAAATTGTAACTGAATTTTATTTTATGTACATTTAGCCTTATAGAAAACTTATAATATCTGTTTGTATTTAATATATAAAAAGAAAATGTTTTTAAGAAGTTCAGCAAATGGGGATTATTTTTCCCATTTAAAATTAAATAAATTAAACTGTTTAAAATTTAATTTTTTAAATATTACATAAATCCTGCACTTTTAGTAATCTTTCACGATTTGAATGTCTGTATTTTCTTCGATGGAAAAGACTACTTGATCTAATTTAAAGTTATTATTATAAATCATTGGAAATGTGTTCTAGCAAATTAATCATCTGTATCCTATATGCAACTCATGAAAAATAATAGAATCGAGGGCAAATATGATGTGTTTTGGGTTCTACCTAGTAATTTTTATTTCTCATACTTTATGCAAACTATATTTTATTTTAAAGCTTGAGGTAAAGGTTGATTATGGGAAATCAGAAAACTAATCCTAATTGAGATTTTAAATCATTATGACATAAGTAGAATACAGTTCAAAATAATAATAATAATAATAAAAGTGCATTCTATATTCTACTTATATAAAAAAGAAACAAATAAATTATTTACGATCTTAAACTATTACTGTAGATTATTTTTATTATTTAATTTACTATAAAAAATTTATGAAAAAAATGACTTCATAACTTCACAATTTTAAATGATTCCTATTTTATTAGAATATCTTTAAAAGAAAATGAATTGTTAAAACCGACATATTTAATTTTAGGAAAAATATTTCAAAATATAATGTTAATTTGTTCACGAAATATAAATCATTTTTTAAAAATTTAAAAATATATAAATTAAAAGATTGTTTGAATTAAAATATGTATATCGAATTAATTTTCTCAATAAAATAATGGGTACTTCTTTATTATTACAGACTCGTGAAAAATCATCAACATATGTCGCCAAACGACTGTCAACCTTATCTTTGATAAAATTATAATTTGACGATCATCTTGGCGCCATTTAATTTTTGGAAAAATAGTTAAAGATATAATAATAATTTAATTCACTAAATAGGAATAAATTTTTAAAAATGTATATATTTATACAGTTATAAACAATAAATTAATAATAAAAACTATAACTAAAATTTTAAAAATTTTAAAAACTATATAAAATTTTTAAATTTTTAAAAATTAGTCATAAATAATAAACTATAAATATTAATAAAATATATAGTTACAACAATCTTTATAAAGATTGTTTGAACTAAAATATATACCTCAAATCAATATTCTTAGTAAAAATAATGGGGACTTCTTTATTATTACTGAATCTCGAGAAATTCCAACATTTGTCGCCAAACGACTGGCAATCTTATCTTTGATCATATTATAATTTGGCGATCATATTGGCGCCGTTTAAATTTATGGAGCCCTATTAATAAAAAATGTATTAAATAAATGTAAAGCAATTACTGTAAGTTTGCTTGTTATGTGTGATATATTTAAACAACAATTCCTTTATATTATATTGCAGATCCACCGGGTCCACCACGCATTGAAGGTTATGAAGAAGGCAACATAATAAAAGCTGGAGAAGCTTTAACTTTAATATGTATTTCAGAGGGTGGCAATCCTCCCCCTCAACTTATCTGGTACAGAAGCAATGTGCAGATAGATTCAACATATTACCAGATGAATGGGGATGGCGCCACCGCAAACAACCTCACTTTCATCGTCAGTGCTGCTGATAACACGGGGTCTTATCATTGCAAAACATCTAACACAGCCACTAAAGAACCACTTACGGCATCCATAAAGCTCAGTGTATACTGTAAGTATTATTTTTATTGCTTTTTCAACTGAAAAATTTAATGCTCATGCAGTAATTATTATTAGTATATTATAACTCTATGAAAAATTAATAATGGTACGATGAATTTAAGTATCATGTTTTGCATTTACATCGAAATGCTTCGTAATCCACATTTGCATGTCACAAGCAGTTCACCTGTGGATGATGAAGGGACATTCCTTTTCTATATGATTTTATGTGTAAACTGTCTCACATTTAATTATCGTAGTTAAGAAAACATTTATGTTAAAATATTTACTTTATCTAAGCCAACTTTATCAAGTCATCCCTTTAAGTATAAGCCCATCATCATGAGCGATACATGAGCCCTTAGTATTACTTAATTTTGGTTTAAGGTGTTTTAAAAATACGTTATACGGGTTATATATACTTATTTGATGATATACGTTACGGTATATATATATATATATATATATATATATACTCAAAAATTAAATGATAAACTACAGTTATTACGATTATCGTGACAAACTTTCGAAAATTGCAATTTTTTTTTCACACCTACATTTTTAAAGGAATGTCATTTCCATAGTAAAAAACCATAATTACCGTTGGAACAGTACCTATAGTGCGAAAATCACCGGCTCTAGGCAGACGTCAGTGGCACTCACAGCACGACATGTGACATCACATTTCATAATGTACCTTCGACCCTGGTTCTGAAATATTGAAACGAAAAGAAAGGCCAAGCTGCTCAGATTTTCTGGTTAAGAACACCGTCATAACGAAGTCATAACCGTGTCATAACGTCTCACTAGGTGAAAGGAAAGGCACTGTGAAATGCATGCCGAGTAGCTTGCGTTCTTGCATTCTGAACAACAACCTTTCGTTTATGAAAGGAAAGGCACATGCCGAGTAGCTTGAAATGCATGCCGCGTAGAAAGGAAAGGCTTGCTTTCTTGCATTCTGAACAACAACCTTCGTTTATGAAAGGAAAGGCACTGTGAAATGCATGCCGAGTAGCTTGCTTTCTTGCATTCTGAACAACAACCTTTCGTTTATGAAAGGAAAGGCACTGTGAAATGCATGCCGAGTAGTTCGCATTCTGAACAACAACCTTTCGTTTATGAAAGGAAAGGCACTGTGAAATGCATGCCGAGTAGCTTGCTTTCTTGCATTCTGAACAACAACCTTTCGTTTATGAAAGGAAAGGCACTGTGAAATGCATGCCGAGTAGCTTGCTTTCTTGCATTCTGAACAACAACCTTTCGTTTATGTCGACGTTGTTGCAGAAGTTCATGAGAAGGTAAGTGAAGTGCGTCTTGCAAATGCATGTGTTTTTTTATGCATTCTGCAGTTGCCAAATTCTACTGTCCGCAAGATTCTGCGCTGTATTCTTCACATGTTTCTGCTTCAGTTCCAGCATCTCCAGATGTTGTAAGCGGATGCTAACCAACAACTGATAGATTTTTTAAAACAATTCCTGATTCCTAGTGATGATAACATATGGCCTTTACTAATTCTATGAATGAGCAAGGTACATTTCAGGTAACTTTAGACTGGTAAAGTTAATTCGAAGAAAGCGTCCATTGTGCTTACAATAATTCCCATGTTTTGATTTCATTTCCATTACACGAAGAAAAAGTGAATGTGATATACAGTATATCAAGCATCTTCAGCCCTTGCTGTTTTGATGAAATTCTACAAATATATATGGTAACCATGTAACAATAAATATGCCAATAACCATATGACAATAAATAACAAATAAAACAATAAATAACTTGTGATTAATTAAAATGTTGAAATTACTTAATTACTAATTGCAACGGGCAAATACTTTATCCGACCTCGCGGCGATGCAAGATGGTGCTCTCAACCTGTGGATCTGTATATCGTTACTTAATACAACAGTTTGATGACAGAGTTATTTCACACCATTTTATGATTTCGTGGCTGCCTAGTTCCTCCGATCTCATTCCAAAGGACTTCTGAATGTGAAATCCAAATCGCAAACTGTACATGAACCAAATCGCAAACTCTGATGTAGATGCCATCAGATATCAGTTTCAATTTATTCCTGTCGCCATGGCAATTGCTTTAGTGCTATCCACCATTTGTCATATGCAAAGTGTCATCGTGTGTGATGGGGGTCCTGTGGATAGTTTGTGAACACACAATAAAATGTTGTGCTTTATTTTGCTTCTGTGTATTTATTGGTTGTTTTCAACTTTTTTTCTCAGTTTATAGAAAGTCGGCGATTCCCGTGCTTTAGGTACCGCTGCAACGTTATTTATTGTTTTTCAGAACAACATCTACTTTTTTTTATTGGAATGTGTTTATGGAGAACGCATTTCAATGAAAAAGTAACTGTTGCCATTTGAAATTTTCGAATTTTTGTTACTATAATCGTAACTATTACACCAATTGTTTTTATATGGTTCTTGAGTGCATACCTCAAAATACCTTAAACCAAAAGTTTATTCTGTTCCTGTAAAAGGTATGAGAGCTAGGGGCTCATATATCAAGTTAGTATTTTTTTTATAATTTTCCCGTATACATTTACATACGTATATGGACAGATAGATATATGACGTTCTATTATTCACATGATGTATCGTGAAAATATATGAACTAGCCATTAAAAGGAAATATTGGTAGTTAAATCGAAAAAATTAACAATATTAAACTGTCAGGTAAGCATTATTACCAACTGTTTTTGTCACATAATACACTATTATAATAATATTTTATATTCTAGGAAGATTATTAATATAATTAAAATAATTTAGCAAAATATTTCACTTATGGATGTTATTTTAAAAAACCTAACAATTTCATTTGAGATCCACATCCACTATAGCGGTAAATCTGTAACAAATTGAGAGATTAAATTTTTCCCAAAATACATAACAATTTAATTTAAAATTGAGCTTAAGTGTTACCTAAAAAATTTACCTAATTTTCTTACAGATTTTAAAACTTTTCCTCAAAAAGTTTTACTTTACCATTGCTTTTTTTCGATGAAAGTCATTCGTCGGGACACATTGAAATCAAATTATTAAATATTTTAACCAAGTTGTCTTTTATAATTGATTTGCATTAAAATCGAAGCATTGAATTGTTGTTACTGACATCCGAATTCATTGAAATGCATTCAAATCAAAGTGTTGAATGTTTGATGCTGAATCATATGCTGATTATTATAGAATGATCCGTATTCTTCCAGATACATGGAAATCAAAATATAGAATAATTGTTACTAATTATTCGAGTTCTAGATTCACTGAAATCAAATTATTGAGTAACTGTTTTCGAATCAGAGAATGAATTTATGTCAATTTTGAAACAGCTGGCGTGTATTCTAAATAATGCTACATTGAGACCTGGGATTTACGTTATGGTTACAGTAAGGTTAGAATAAATGACTAGAAAATTAGTACTCTGATGAAGCACTGGTTTCTAGAAAGTATGCGTTAGGTTACATTCGATTTATGGGGTGATAATTACATTCATTATATCATTAATCAAGGCGTGGATGGTTCTACCATTAATTAGATATAATTATGGGTGCAAACCTCAAATATAATTTTAATAGATTGTACTAACTAATCGCAATACTCTGTAATAAATTTTTAAAAATATTTAAGTTATTTCATAAAATTGAATAATGCTACAGTGTACGAATTTATTATTTTTTATTTGTGTGCTTGTAAAATATTTTACTAAATCCTGCTACTTTTATAAATTATTGTGTACATTAAATTTTCTAAAACCAATTTATTTCATATAGTAACTTGAATAGTGTTAAATTGATTCTAATCCTAATTTGAAATCCTACCCACATACTACATTTGAAATTATATAAATATGAACCCATAAATAACAGGCACTTTTCCATTGGCAACGCAACGCTAACGCAACGTCAACTTTGATGACATCAAATCATCATTAATAATGATGTCATCAAATCATCATGATGTCAATCATTCCGATTTCTAATCTGACGTCACTAATAAATAGTAATACGCCATAATAATACGTCAAAATTGACGTCGCATTTCTCATTGTAAATGGAAATGCACCATAATGCAATGTGTGTAATCAACGCAACAAAATGATCAATAATAACTTTAAAAAACATTTAAATTATTTCATATTATTGTAACAAGATACAGTGTATTATTAAAGAGATCCATTAAAAAAAATATAATTGTCAATTAAGTTACGAATTTATTATTTTTCAATTGCTTTGAAAAAATGTTTGGGAAATATTTTATTAAATCCAGCTATTTATATAAATGATTTTTACATTAAATTTTTTATAATATGTATATTTGATATATTAACTTGTATAGTTTTAAATTGATAGGAACCCAAATTTGAAATACTAAATTTGAAGTTATTTAAATATGAGAGCATAAATAACAGGCTTTTTTTTCAGGCCTTTTTTTCCAACGCGAAGCTAATGCAACGTCAACTTTGACGACAGTAATGATTATTGCCAATCATTCTGGATCTCTAATCTGACATCAATAATAAATAATAATACGTCACAGCTGACGTAGCTTTAGCGTCGTGTTGTCAAACGAAGATGCACCCTTAATATAATGTGTGGAGTCAATACAATAAAATATTCCGTTATAACTTTTAAAAAAATCATTTAAATTATTTTATATTACTGAAAAAAGCTACAGTGTTTTAACAAAGAGATCCCTTAAAAAGTTATAACTGCCAATTGCATTACGAATTTATTATTTTTCATTGATGATGAAAATAAAAGTGTATTTGTAAAATATTTTACTAAATCTTCTACTTATATAAATTATTTTTTACATTAAATTTTCTATAATATAACTATTTGGCATAGTAACATGCTTAATGTTAAATTGATGGAACCCTAATTTGAAATCTTACCCACTTACTACATTTGAAGTTATTTAAATATGAACTCATAAATAACAGGCACTTTTTCCATTGGCAACGCTAACGTGACGTCAACTTTGATGACAGTAATGATTGCTTCAATCATTCCGATATCTAAAAATATGATGCAAATAATAAATAATAATACGTCGAAGTTGTCATAGCATTAGCGTCGTGTTGACAAATGCAAATGCAACCTCAACGTAATGTGCGGAGTCAGTACAAAATGCTCAATAATAACTTTAAAAAAAATCACTTAAATTATTTCATAGTATTTAAATAAGCTACGGTGTATTGATAAAGAGATCCATTAAAAAAATTGCAACTGTCAATTAAGTTACGAATTTGTTATTTTTCATTTGCAGTGAGAAAATGTGGGTTTGTAAAATATTTTATGAAATCATGTTACTTATAATAATGAATTTTTGCAATAAATTTTCTATAATGAATTCATTTGTTAGAGTGACTTTCATAGTGTTATATTGATGGTAAAACTAACTATGAAACGTTGCTCTTTTACGAAATTTTGAAATTATTTAAATATGAATGCTGCGTGCGCAAATGACTTAAGTTGCTTTTCCATTGGAACGCGACGTCAACCTTGACGACAATTGATTATTATATGAATCACGATCTCTAATCTGATTCGTCAAAGTTGACGTCACGATAGCGTCGCTTTGGCAATGGAAATGCACCCTTCATGTAACGTGTGGAGTGAATACAACAAAATGAATATTAATGCGTAAGTAACTGATTTAAGGCCCTTTTTCATTGGAAACGCGAGTCCAACGCGACGTCAACCTTGACGACATTAGTGATTACTGTATCATTCTCGTTTGCTAATCTGATTCGTCAAAATAAACGCCGCGATAGCGTCGCTTTGATAGTGGAAATGCATCTTTGATGTAACCTGTGGAGTCAATGCAACAAAATTAATATGAATGCGTAAGTAGATGACTTAGGATGCTTTTTCATGGAAAACGCGACGTCAACGACGACAATAGAGATTACTATATCATTCACGATCTCTGAATTGATTCCTTGAAGTTGACGTCGCTATAGCTTCGCGTTGCTAATGATACTGCACCCTTAATATAAGGTATGGAGTCAATACAATAAAATAATGCAACTTTTAACCGTGGTAAATACAACAATAACTTTAAAAAGAATAATTTAACATTTGTTTCGATCAAAAATTAAATAACTAAATAAGCATTCACTTACACTGAATAATCTTTTAAGTATTTAATCAATGAAAATGTTAAACTATTTAAACATTGAAAAAGAACCCCTTTTCGGTCAGATGACTTTTCTGGGCGATTACCAAAACTGAAATTCTATTAAAACAAAATCTTTCGTTGCATAATTTTTAAAAAGGGAACAGACCGAAATACATCACATTTGCTGCATAATTTTTTTTTCCCTTTCATTTAAACTCTCTAACCATGCATTTCCATTTTGTCAGCATTGGAAAGAATTAAAAGACGACAAGCATGGTATGAAAATACAATAAACCACGATTAACTTTACTCTTTCAAACTCATCCATTAAAAGCTTTATATTAAGCACTAAAGTCGCGAGATTGCTTCTAAGCCTTTTCATGGAAAGCGATATTCTTTCTGCTTTAACGATTCGGAATTAAAATCTTCTTGGAGAAAACATCAAAGAAACTACCATTTCCTTAATTACAATTACACTTGTAGAAGTCATGAGGGGGTATTTTTTTTTCTTAGGACATGCTGCCTTTTGTGTGAAATTGGAATTATTGCTGGATTTCGATGTAGTAATGGAACGCAGACATTTAAGGGGTTTCGCGAGACTATGCTTTTATTCCATAACTACTCTTTGAGGTAAAAGTTTACAAAAATAAATCCCAGTTTATTCCCTCGCCAACAACGAACCGGTTGCTTTAATGTTTTCTTTATTTTCTGAAGTCAAAAATCCTGTTTGAAACGACTGCGATTCCATTCTTTAATTTTTTGGTCAAAGAGTTAATGACAAAACTTGGCAAAAATCATTTTTAATTTTCCACTGGAGATGTTTTCTTCTTCGTAATTAAGAAAAAGGCATTATATTTGTGCATTTGTAAAACGGATATTTGAAGTATTTATTTATTTCATTTTTATAACTCTTTGAAATAAACTATGCATTTCAGTTGCCATGGCAATACTAATGAGTAAATTCAGACTGGTTATTATTAAAAATTAAAAAAAAAAAAAAAAAATGCAATTATATAATTAATTATGAATTTAATTTTTAGAAATATTAATGAAAATATTTCTCTATATAAGATTGCCTTTTCAGAACTTTTGTAACGAGAGTAATTAGTTTTTAACCTTAACTAACCAAATTTTTCTTTCATGCACCTTAAGAAGTATTTTAAAATAAAATGGTAATATTTATATTTTTTCATAATCCCCTATTATGTTTAATTAAATTATTTTAATTATTTTCTTTAAGTTAATAGTTTAATTTGTAGTAAAAATTAAGAAAATTTGCATTGCTGAAAATTTATTTGCTTAATATTAATCTGTAAATAAAGGTACTGCTTGATATTTCATTCTCACCCATAATATAGATTAATATATTAGAAAAAATGTCAAAAAATAAAATGATTAATGAATAAAATATTAAAAAAATGTTAGAAAAAATATTTTTTTCTAACCTTTTTTATCTTAGGATTCTGTGAAAAGCCATTCTTATCCATCTTAATTCTTATTAGAAATTCCGAAGTTTGACTCTAAATCAATTTCGTAAATATCCTGTAAAATATTTTCACAGGTTTATTATTCTATAGACTTTTTAGTTAAACTCATATTTTAACCGATCTCAATTGGAGGTGACAAAATAAGATAAAATTAATTTCTATAATAACTTTTGTTGAATATTTTAAATTAAGTTTTTCAAAGTTTAATTTTACTAGGCTAAATGCATTTATCGTACATTCATATTGTGTTCTGATCAAAGTATGTTCGGTAAATTAGGTAGGGTTTGATTACAAGAAAAATATGGTATTTATGATGGATTTGATTAACAAAAATATAAGTTGTTTATAAAATTGTATTCATTTTTTAAATATTTCAACTAAAAGAAGGTATACGATTATAGTCATCAAATGTTTTATGGGGGGAATCATATTGAATACCACTTTTCATTCGTCGCTAAGAGCAATTTAGAATGTGTGGAAAGCCATTCACCAAAAGAGGAAGAGAGTAATTACGTCTGTTGTCCTGTCAATAGCCAACTAATTACTCGTCGCCCTTCTAATTAGCAATTTAATTTAATTCGATGTCCAAATACCTACAGAAAATAGTTATCAGTATGCCGTTCAAGCCCTTTGCCATACCGCTAAACAAGAGCTTCTCAAACACCTTCAATTCTCACCCTTCCATTTTGTGTTACTAAAATTAACTGAAACCATCAAGGTAGGTGTGCGTAGGTAATTAAGTAGCTGAATCGTGTAGCATAATCACAACTGCTATTATACAGATTATCACAGTCAGCTGTTGAATTAGGTATGCGCAACTATATAGAGGCATCGTCTTGAAAACATGTTTCATGATAACTAAAGATGTGTTCATGCATAATTCATAGTTCATCAACGATTGCAGTTTTTCGTCATTTTTTTCGACTTCCTCTATTATATAAACATTATATCTAATATCTTATTACATTACTGAATGTTACATTGCCGTAGATCAGGGGTCTCCAAACTTTTTCGGTCGCGTGCCAAAAATTAAAAAAAAAAAAAAAGTTTGGCGGGCCAAGAAAATTTTTTCTAAAATTTTAAAAACAATATGCAAGTATTACAATTTAAATATGTTAATGAGCAGAATGAAATCGAGATTTCATTTTTAAAAGTTCCTTATAGTGCGGTTCTCACTTCGAACCTCACTATAAGGAATCACAAATGCTCATCTGTCAGTCTACTTCTGAAATAATTCTTTCCAAGATTCATAGTTGAAAACACTTGCTCACATATATCAGATGAAGCAAACATAGCACTGTTTTTCTGGCAGTGAGATATTGAATTTGGGAAACCTACTTTCGATATTCATCTGTAAAACTCTACCTTTGGCATATTTAGAAACAACTGCTTGAGATGATTATTAGAATGTAACTCAATTAATTCAACTTGCAAATCCTTTCCGATTGAAAGCTGTGTGTGCTTGCTGTTTCCGTCGATTTAGGTTTTGTAGAACAAAAATAGAGAAAGTAAAAAGATCATCAGTCCTTTGAAAAAAGGAAGAAAAAAAAAATATTTAATCAAAGTAGAAAAGGAGATGGATATATAATGTATAAATTTATATTTCTTTTAATTTGCCTCGGACCGGAAAATTAAAATTCTAACCGCGGGCCGGATGGAATTTTCCGGCGGGCCGGATTTGGCCCGCTGGCCGTAGTGTGGAAACCCCTGCCGTAGATAATAATGGATATCGTTTTGGCATAATAATCAAATGCAAGTCCAACAACTTAATACAATTAGTTCCTCAATTTAAAACTAAAGAAGATTTTATATTTTGTAATAATAAATTATTAGATTTTAATAAAAAAAAGGTAGGGTGTGATTAAAAGAAAAAATATGTTGCTTATAAAATTTTATTAATTTTTTTTCACATTTCAACTAAAAGAATGTATACGAGTATAGAGATAAGCTCCTTTAGGTATGTGCAGCTATATACAATAATCGTCTTAAAAACATGAATTTTACGGTAATTAAAGATGTCTTCATGCATAATTCATAGTTCTTCAGCGATTATAGTTTTCGGCATTTTTTCTGACGTTATTTATTATATAAACATTATATCCAAATTTATCAATATTTTATCACATGACAGAATGTTACATAGCAATAGTTAATAATGGATATCGTTTTGGCAGGGTAATCAGATTCAAGTCAAACAATTTAATTCCAAAGAGTTGCTCAATCTTAAACCAAAGAAGATTTTATATTTTCTAATAAAAAATTATTAGAAAATAAAAAAATAAAGGTAGGGTTTGAATAAAAGATTAAATATGTTGTTTATAAAATTTTATTCATTTTTTAATACTTCAACTAAAAGAATGCATGCTATTATAGACATCAACTCTTTTATGGGCCGATTTATATTAAATACCCCCTTTCATTTGTCGCTAAGAGCAATTTAGAAACGTGTGGAAAGCCATTCACCAAAAGAGGTAGAGAGTAATTGCGTCTGTTGTCCTGTCAATAGCCAACTAATTACTCGTCGCCCTTCTAATTAGCAATTTAATTTAATTCGATGTCCAAATACCTACAGAAAACAGTTATCAGTATGCCGTTCAAGCCCTTTACCCTACCACTAAACAAGAGCTTTTCAAACACCTTCAATTGTCTCCCTCCATTTTGTGTTGCTAAAATTAACTCAAACCATCAAGGTAGGTGTGCGTAGGTAATTAAGTAGCTGAATCGTGTAGCATAATTACAACTGCTATTATACAGATTATCGGAGTCAGCTGTTGAATTAGGTATGTGCAACTATATAGCGGCATCGTCTTGAAAATAAATATGCAATGATGCTTTATGGTCATTACAGATATGTTCATACATAATTCATAGTTCATCAACGATTATAGTTTTTAATTCTTTGTCGACTTATTTGATCTTTTATTATATAAACATTATATCCAGAGTCACCAATGTTTTATCACATGACAGATGGTTACATTCCCATAGTTGATTATTTATATCGTTTTGGCATGGTAGTCAGATGCAAGTCAAACAACTTTATTCTAAATAGTTGCACAAGTATAAATCAAAGATAAAGATTTGATATTTAATAATTATAAATTATAAGTTTTTAATACAGAAATAAAGGGAACTTTATTAAATCTGTCGTAAAAAATATTTGTGGGTTATGGAATTTGAGTAAATTTACTCAAGATTTTAAAAGCAAAATATTTGTTAAAAAAAGCTTATGTTATTTTTTTTGCTCAAATAATTTACAGTGAAATTTGCATGTGTCACAGCTTTTGAAAAAGAAAACTAAATTTTAATCTGCTAAAGACGTAGAAACACAATCACTTGTCCTTTGCTTTCCTCAGCAGCGTAGCTGGAAGGGATTTAGGTAATTATATTTACTGTGGAATGATGCGTTTTACGAAATACAAATAAAGGTATCCATGGAGGTAACATTAATAAAATAAGTAATTAATAGATAATTAAAGAAATCTTTTATTTTTAATATATATATATATATATATATATATATATATATATATATATATATATATATATATATATATATATAAAGATTGGTTTGGTCTGGTTAGTCGCTCTACGATCATCTTGTGCAACTTTTGGCTAAAGAGACCGATATGTATAAAGAAGAAATTGTAACAACCACAAAGAATCAAATACATACCTGCAGGATATTATAAACTCTGTTATGTCTTCTCACTGCAAGACCTGATTCAAGTCAAGTATACAACGAAGTATCCCGATAACATGAAACAGAGAGAATTGCATTCTATTTAGAGTAGTTAGGTCACAGAAAACAATTTGGCAATGCCATCGATATTATGAAATAAAAATCGGCCCATGTGATAGAAATTTGTGACTGTTAATAATAATATGACCACTAAGAGAGTTATTAAATATCTGACTACGATGTATATACGATGTATATGTGTATTTTCTAACTGAAATGATTTATTGTTCGCCCCGGAGCTTTCAGTTAATTAGTAGCTTGGGAAAGTGGAATTTTGGTGTAGAAATTGATGGATTATTTTACTGTTCTCTGGACGAAATGGGATATATATTTTTATCATTCCAATAAATAACTATACCATACCAGTTTTATTATATCTGAGATGATAATGATTGCAATTTTATGAGTATTTAATTTTTAAAATTCGTTCAATTTTAAAATATGAGTTTTATAATAAGTAATTACAGTACATTAAATGTTATCATTTTTTGGATATTTTATTTAAAGAATTTCGTGCGTGCAAAGATTAAAAAGCTTAATTAACAAAATGACTCTTTTGACGTAACACAAATTTAAATAATGTAATAAAATTTAATAATGCAACGCTAATTATCTGCAAAGTTATTTATAGCCATTAAGAGATATGTAATTTTAGAAAATTTCGTAATTTTAATCCAGCAAATTATTTATGCTGTTAAGAAAATGAAGGCGAGTGAATTTGGTTATTAACATTAAAATAAATTTTAAAAACTCCTACTATTCCATTATTAATCCTTTTTATTGATATCCATTAGTTTCATTAATTCCTTCATTTGCCTTAAAATATATAAATCTCTATATTCAAAAAATATATAGCATAAAGTCATAACGTTGCATTAATTAATTCAAAAAAATTATTTTGTAGGATAATCGTCTTGATGCTTATTTTTATGAGTTTTATTAAAAAGATAAGATTGCCACCATTTATCATTTAGTTCTCTCATTTTGAAATGGGAAAGTCAGATGTACATGTACAACAATCTACATTATTTTTGCATTTTTAATATTTGCTGAATTTATGTTTTAAGCAAAATGACTAATTTATTATTTCTTGGAAGGTATATACACTGAAGTGACAAAAGTCATGGGATAGCCATATGCAAATTTTCAGATGGCAGTAGCATCGCATAGAACAGGTATAAATGCGCAGTGCTTTCGCAGAGCTTTCATTTCTGTTCAAGTTATTCATGTGAAGAGGTTTTGATGTGATGATGACCGCACGACGGGAATTAACAGACTTTGAATGCGAAATGTTAGTTGGAGCTAGACGCATGGGTCATGCCATTTCGGAAATCGTTAGGGAATTCAACATTCCCAGATCCACTGTGTCAAGAGTGTGCCGAGAGTATGAAATTTCAGGCATAACATCCCACCATGGACAGCGCAGTGGTCGACCGCCTGCACATAACGACCGAGACCGGCGAAGTCTGCAAAGAGTCGTAAATTCTAACAGACAAGCAACACAGCGTCAAATAACCGCAGAAATCAATGTGGGACGTACAAGGGACTTGTCTGTTAGAACTGTGCGGAGAAATTTGGCTTTCTTGGGCTATTCCAGCAGAAGACCGACTCGAATGCCTTTACTGACAGAACGACATCGCTTGCAGCGACTCTCGTGGGCACGTGAGCATATCTATTGGTCCCTAGATGAATGGAAAACCGTGGCATGGTCCGATGAGTGATTTCAGTTGGTAAGAGCTGATGGTAGGGTTCGAGTGTGGCGCAGAACCCACGAAGCCATGGACCCAAACTGTCAGCAAGGCACTGTTCAAGCTGGTGGTGGCTCCGTAATGGTGTGGGCTGTTTTTTTCATGGCATGGACTTGGTCCTCTGGTGCGACTGGACCGAACATTGACTGGAAATGCTTATGTTCAGCTACTTGGAGATCACTTGCAGCCATTCATGGACTTCATGTACCGAAACAACGATGGGATTTTTATGGATGACAATGCGCCATGTCACCGGGCCCAACTGTTCGCGATTGGTTTGAAGAACATTCTGGACAATTCCAACGAATGATCTGGCCACCTAGATCGCCCGACATGAATCACATCGTGCATTTATGGGACATCATCGAGAGGTCTGTTCGTGCCCAAAATCCTGCACCATCAACGCTTTCACAATTATGGACGTCTATCGAGACAGCATGGCTCAATATTCCTGCAGAAGACTTCCAACGACTTGTTGAGTCCATGTCATGTCGAGTTGCTGCACTTCGCCGGGCGAAAGGAGGGACGACACGATATTAAGAGGTATCCCATGACTTTTGTCACTTCAGTGTATATATATACACTATCTGGAAGAAAGTGACGGGACACCCCTCGAAAAGTAGAAAAGTCGACAATACAGCTGATACATGCGCAAAAACTGGTATAACGTGTCAGCCATATCCCATAAATACTCTGTGGAGTCGACTAGAGTTGTTTTTGTCAAGATGCCGTCACGGGAAGATTTGTCTGAGTTCGAGAATGGTGTGTTGGTTGGACTGCATCCTGCCAAGGTGTCAATTAGGGAGATATCCTGTCTCCGCATCTGCTCAAATCAACTGTAGCACGTGTTGTGTGTCGCTACAAGACTGATGGACACTGTCAGAACAAACCCCGAAGTGGATGACCTACAGTTCTCACCATCAGGGAACGGCGGGTGCTCGGCAGGGAGATTCGAAGTAACCGTCAAACATCCATGGATAACATCGCTAATGAGTTTAGACAAGCCACAAGTGTGACCGTTTTGACCAAGACCCTTCGTATCGAGGCGCATAAGTTAGGTTACACTGGACGTTCGGCGGCCCATAAGCCTTTGATTATGAAAACCAACAAGAAAGCGCGCCTTCGATGGGGCAAAGACCACCGTACTTGAACTCTGGATGACTGGAAACGCGTCCTTTGGAGTGACGAGTCACGATTTACCCTTTTCCGTTCCGATGGACGTGTTTGGGTATGGCGTTTACCAGGAGAACGCTTTTTGCCCGAGTGTGTCGTCCCAACTGTAAAGTTTGGTGGAGGAGGATTGATGGTATGGGCCTGTTTCTCCTAGTATGGGGCTGGCCCACTGGTGAAGGTTGATGGTGAGATGAATGCCGATAGATACTCTAATATTCTCGACAATCATGTCCTTCCTACCTTGTGGGCAACGTACGGTATGGATGATTGCTGGTATCAAGACGACAGCGCAACATGCCATGTTACAAGGAGGACTCTTGATTGGTATGTGAACAACAACGTTAAAAGCATGGAGTGGCCGGTGCAGAACCCTAAACTTAACCCAATTGAACATCTCTGGGACGAATTGGACCGGCGGTTGAGGGCCTGCAGCCCGCTCCCCAAAAGCATGCCTGAACTATGGAACTTCCTGTTAAACATTTGGAAGGAAATTCCTCTTGCCACTATGGCTAATTTAGTGGAAAGCATGCCCAGAAGGGTTGCAGCTGTGATCGCAGTCAAAGGACGCCCTACCTCCTATTAATTTTAATAAATATGGGTTTATGTCGTTATAGTGTCGTGTCCCGTCACTGTCTTCCACATAGTGTATATATCTATATATTAGATTAGATTATTTTATCAAAATTTTGTGATGAGCATAATACTTCGTCTGAATATTCATGAAATGACTGTTTTCAGTTCTTTTTTTTTTCAGAATAGGAAATTATTTTACGTATTCATTTTATAATATTATCTTAAAAATATTTCAGATTTACTTATTTCTGTTGTTTTAACTTTTGAATATTTTTATTAATTTTATATAAACATTTCACAAATAAATTTATTTATTGGGATATTTACCTGGAGTAAGTTAGACTTTAAACAACGTTGAGCTAAGTTCAAAATCCACAAGTAACCGATTTTAAAGGTCTCTTATAAATGCCTGGTATATGAACGATTATGATTTTGTTGGTTGAAATGTTCTTCTAATTGTTTTTTTAGTATAACAATGAGATGCAGAACAAGATTTCGGTTTACATAAGCACAGACGAAAAGTTTGCAAAATGCATTTAATATACCCTTCGACAACGACTATTGGTCCTGAAATGTTCCTCCAATGAACTCCAGGAAAGATTATGCACAGGACCACTGAAGATTTAAGGCACACATTTAATGTTTGGAGATATTTATTTCGATCAGGAAGATAAGGGATAACCTTTTAAACAACATAAGGGATAACCTTATAAACAACATAAGGTATAGTAGTATATGGTGTAGCAATATAATATGGGTGCTAATCGCTATGATTAGCCTCCCTACAGTGTGTTGTCCCTATGATGTAGCAGTTGCCTCCCGATGTCGCATCCTACACAAACCGAAATCTTCTTCGTAATGGAATTTCATATTCCCTTGACTTCTTTCGATAACGACTTTTTGGGCTGAATGTTAATTCATTGTGCTCCACGAAAGATGATGAAGAAAGCAACTGATGATTTAAGATACAATTTGAAGTTCTGAAGATTAGAACAGAATTGGCGCCAAAGTGGTGTGTTGGGGCTACCGCTCTCATGTTGCATTATTCATAAGTTTGTCATCTCTGTGACGGTATACTATTCACTACAAATTTAATCAGATATCAGATTTTTCCATTTTGAAATAATACAACAATTATTATTAATTACTTATCATGTTATCCTCGTAAGAAAAAATATAGGTGCTAGCAGTATATGATATAGCAATAATATATGGTGTATGGTCTCTATAGGTAACAGTATATATGGTGTGTAGTCCCTATAATGCAGCAGTATATACGGATTCCTATATTGGCCAAACTCTTTTACAGAACTAAATTCCCTATTCCCTTGATTTCCTACAATAATGCCTTTTTTGGTCTGTATTCATTGATATTCAGAAATATGCTGGAGAAATAAATGGAAGATTGAAGATACATATTGTTTCATTCAAAACAGAAATGGCGTCAAAGTGAGGTGGTGTTGTTGTCCCCTCCCTTCATATTCACTTAACTTCATTAATGTTTTGCATAAATTAAAATGTGCTACAAATTTGCCATATTAGGGAAGATATGGTTGCTCACTCGAAATTTAATCAGATAAAATGTCTTACCCTTTTGAAATATTCCCATAATTGTCACCATATGGTTGTCATAATAATCAACTAGCATATATTGCAATATTTTGCATAAAGATAAAGACTCAACTTTCAAAAGTCTGATTTGCTTTTGCTAAAAAAAAGGGTACACATGTTATAGTAATGTAACTCAGCTACCTAGTAATGCAAAGAGAAAACTTCAATTTTAAACTCGGTAATAGGGAGCTGGCAATTACACGGAAAAGTGGAAAGTGGTCAGAAGGGAAAATAAAATGATCCTTATTATGAATTTCAGGAGCAATCTTCGAAGGGAAAGGAGTTGCGCAACGAAGATATTTTTTATCTGTTTAAGCAAATGCAACTTTTCCTTTTCCCCCTGGGCATTTTTCCCGATAAGATCTAGCAACTCCGATTACTCCAGGAAAATACGAATCCCATTACACCACGAGTGCACTTTTAAAACGAGCTTTTTCTGGTTTATGATTACTTTTGGTGGGAAGTTTGGCGAAATACTTAAATCTCGGGTAAAAGTTGCCCAAAAATATTTGTGTTTATGGTAGGTCTGTGAAAGGCATGACAGCATTGAATAAAACCAATATATATTCCTGTAGATATAAGTTTTATCTCTCGAATATAAAAGATGTTAAGTAATGAAATTTTAAAAATGGCTGAGTTGATTCATAATAAATGTTATTAAATTAAAACATTCTTAAAACATGGTTTATGATTACTTTTGGTGGGAAATTTGGCGAAATACTTAAATCTGGGTTAAAAGTTGCCCAAAAATATTTGTGTTTATGATAGGCTGGATGGTCTGTGAAAGGTATGGCAGCAATGAATGAAAACCAATATATATTCCTGTGGATACAAGTTTTATCTCTCGAATATGAAAGATTTTAATTAATGAAATTTTAAAAATGACTTAGTTGATTCATAATCAATGTTATAATATATGTTATTAAATTAAAAAAACAAATTAAAGAGAATGTATTGACGTTTTTCCAGTATACATTAGAATTTTTAACTATTATATCAATTGGTAATTCTTTTTTATGTTATGAAAACAATATAAAAATAACTATTACTTGCCAATATATATTCCTTGTAGAAAAAGACTTTATATCTCAATTATATATGATTTTGAACTTTCAATTAATGAAATTTTAAAAATGGCAGAATTGATTCATAATCGATGTTACAATTTGTGTTATTAAATAAAAAAAAAATGAAAGAAAATTTATTAAAATTTTCCAGTATTCATTAAAATTTAACTGTTACATCAAATGGTAATTCCTTTTTTGTAATAAAATTATTTCACTATAAATTATTTAATGATTCATTTTATTTTAAATAACTTATTCACTAATAGCATACTTATGGCAATTTTTAAGACATTGCGTTATATATTATGCCCCATGTAATAAATCTGCAATAAGTCCTTCAATTCATATTGAATTTATAATATATATTTAATCATTAAGTAGTTTTACAATAAGTCACTTTAGAACCGGTGAACTAGGACAAATATAAAATTAATGCCATAGATGTTTGTAAATGAAACTTCATGCTACTTAATCTATTGAAAAGGCAGTAGAATCTATTGAATTAATAATTCAATGTAGCAGATCTTTTAGTAATAAATTTATATAATACATTTAAAACATATATGGTTAAATGAATACCATACTGGTAATATTTTAAAACAGATAATAAATCAAGTTAGAATTATGTGAGAATCACATACTTTTAAATAATATTACAATTATTAGTACATGGCAATTTAAAAAAATTTTAACTTGAAAACTTGTCTATGATTAATACACTTACCAAATATACATTTTTGTACAAAATTTTCTACATTGGCGCAACAATCTTATGCTGGGCGAAGGCCGTCTGTCTACTAGCAGAATTCGAAACAGGACATGTTACTTTTTAAGGTATAGGGTTTGTCACCCTACGCCAAACAGTCATAAACTGGGATCTACGGTTTAAAGGGGATTCCGAACTACTACAAACATTCACGGTTATGCGCTTGTCAGGATCTTTATATGTATACATATGGAGTTTCAAGCTGGTATAGTAAAAACTTTGAGGAATAGCTTATAAACATATATATAATATTTATAAAGGAATAACACTTCCAGGCACGAACACAAAAAAAAAATGAGACATTTAATTACATTATCATTGCAAATAAAATTTTAGTTATTTACAAGAAACTTTCAAAATTACAACCGCCCACTGTAATATATGCTTGATAGCCGAAGTATGGAAGGAGCATAGAAGGAACTTGTTGGCGAACAGTATCAAATATGACAGGCTTTTACAGTTGAAATAGAGCAACGAGGTCCTCAATTGAGTCAAATGAAAACACAGTTGCAAACACAGAGTGAGAATAAAATAGAGTTCATATCGTCGTTACCAGCCAGATAACTTGAAACTTGTAACGTGACGGTTATTAGCTGGCTCTTTGTGGCTGGTTGTTGAACAGAATTCGTTTGAAAGTGTGTTCGTTAATCGACGCTTCAATTCCGACCTTACATTCCTCATACAACAATGCAGTCTTTAGTAAGCTGTGCCACCTATTAAAGTTGTCCCATGACCTTTGAATCATTTTGCATTATATATAAATATTTACAAATCCTTGGGAATATACGTTTTAGAAAATGTCTACTGTACGTCTACTACAATTGTCTATATGTTTTATAATTATATATGTTTTACGTTTGTATACTTCACAAAATATCGAGTTTCAAGAAAGATAACTTTAAGCAAGAATTCCAAATCCTTTGTTTATGGGAGTAAACAATCCATTGTAAGAACTTTTGTTTTCATCAATCTTATTGTGAGCCAGTATTATCTTCTTACCAATTAATATCCGTCAAATAAGTAAATAAAAGAAATGCCCCCTCAATACAGTTTTAAATAATCGCAGTGCATTGTATTCCCCGCATTAAATATGTAGAGTGATGATCATTGTAAACAGTTTTTTTTAAATAATCTTTACAAAACCAAGCACAATAGATGCACAGTTTAAAGGGGTAATTTCTGTTTAATGAATATCCTGAACAAAGATTACACCATACATTATCCTTCATACACTTTCAAGCAGAAATGCAGCCTTTGTTTCTTGTGCATCAAGGTTAAAAATGGAAATGAAAGCTTTGTACTTCTCCATTCACAGCGTTATTTGGGCACGCTTATACTTTCTACAACTTTCGAGAATTCGGTATGGTTTTGGAATGTACTATCTCTATCAGCACATTTTACCTGCAGCTATAATGCTTATATCTGCGAAAATAATTCTTGTTTATCGCTAGAATTATTTCCATTGTACAGAATGAAATCGGCTTATGCGCTGAACAATGAACCGGACCAGATCTCTCTGTCTATTGGATGAGCAGAAGTGAGAGAACACGCATAAAGCAATAATCTGCTTACATTATAGCTTATTATTTGGTTGTTGCGATTTGTGTTGAAGCAAATATTTTGGATTGAATTTAGTTTTATTTTTCAAGCAATCTTTAAGGTTTTTATTACCAGTTTATTATTTCCATTTGTAACGTTTTCTATCGTAAAGGAAAAAATGAAATAAATAAATAAACATGATTTGAATTTCAATGTTTACAAAAAGGAAAAATTATTGGGCATTATGCAAAATATTCAACAATCATCACTTTTTATGCAGTGTTTTTTATGTCGGGATTTTCAATACTTATTATTTTATTGAAAACTAGTGTCTTAAATTATGCATTTTTTACACTATATAATAAAAAGTTTTTGTTAAGGATTTTCTTATAATAACATAAACGTTTGTAAGTTAGGAAATGTATGTTTATTTATTTATTTCTATTGATAATCTATGATGTTACCTCTTCTGTAAAATCAGAAGCACATAAGTCTTTAATATTGTTTAATCGTAGGAATATTATTATATGTGTTTCCTAACAGTAAAATACAAATTAATTATTTTTTTACCCATCAACTATACTTAATTGTGGGGACTGTTGACAGATTGACTAACGCCCTGACGCTTGTTGCTACATATTTCGGGTTCGAGATTTTAGCGGTATCATGGATATTTGCAGTGGTTCGGAATCCACTTTAAATCATACGGGCCAGTCTAATATGGCTGTTGAGCATTGTGCGTAATTGTGACAACCATAACCTGTAAAAAAAAGTCTGACGGTCTTGTCTCACATGGTACTGTTACGCCAATGATGAAAATGATACTTTATTGTATCTTTCTAAAATATCTTTTGCACCAGACGTCTCCAAACATTCCAGCCTTAGGGCCGTACTGTTTACTCCAGTAAGTACCAAGGGCCAAAACAGTTTTAATTTTTCTGCCATTATCTATAATCTCTAGACTGGTCACCGAGTACGCACACTCTGAGCAGGCAGGTTTATGTTTGATTCAGGATATATACATTCCAAACATCGACATACATGCATATACGATACACTTTACCCCAACATAACTACCGAGGGTAACCGCGGGATGTTCACTAGTTTATAATGTTAGTGTAATTCATTTCAATTATTTGTTACCTGTTATGCTTCAGTTAAATTTTCTGCCTATCATGCTTGTCATTAAGCTTTACCTAGCAAGTAAATAAAAAAGATTTATTATCATTCTGTATTTTTTTATCCAACTTATTACAGCAACAATAAGCTATTCGCAGTCGCGGGCCGGATTGATGACACTGGCGGGCCGGATTTGGCCCGCGGGCCATAGTTTGGAGACCCCTGTTCTACACAAAAGAAAGTTCAGACTTTGATCCTTGCCAGAATCAAATTTTGAACATCCAGGAAAGGCAACATGAGAAAATCTTTCAGAAGAAGAGATAAAAAAATCTGACAGTACAACAGCTTAAAAAATTAGGTGAACCATGAAAAAATAATTTAATACAAATATATATATATACATATAATATATATATATGCATATATATTATTTCGATTTAATAAAAATTAACAATATATGCTAAAACACTGCTTATACATCTAAGACCCGCTTTTTATTTCAGCATTTTAAATTTATTTTTCGTAAAAAATGAAAATTCCTTTTAAGCAAAGAGCAAAGTACATCTTCACATTGCGTCGCATCCATTTATTCCAATAAGTGCCTCCCTGAATCATAACCCCTTCATTGACACATCGGTCTCGCAGCTGCTGACCAGAAAACAAGATCAGAAGACCTTTTCCGTTCATTTAAATTGCTTCTTCGCTCTCTGGGAACTTAAATAATGCTGGGCCGCCAGAGTCAAATTTTAATTAAGGAATATATTTCTTCGATTCTGAAGGAAAGTTCCAGGAGAAAAATTTCTCTCCCCAACAAGGAATCGCAACAGGAACTTAATTAAAAGAGCCGGCACAACTTGCTCCAGGTGGCTCAACCGACTGATTCTTCAATTTCCTGATATCCCGCAAATAAAACAATCGGGGCTGTGCAAAATAAATTGCTGGATAAACTTCTCGACTTGGAATCTATTAAGGGATTGCTCCTCCCCCTATCCTCACACTCTTGATTCTTTTTTTATCCACCCTTGGTGCAAATATTTCGGTCTTACTGCGGTGCAAGAGTTTGGGAGGTGTTTTCGGTTTAGAAAGAATTTCGTACCTCCGTGCCAAAGTTAGTTTGGGGTAAATTATGGGTTTATTCACTTTTTTATGGAAGATAGGAATGGTATTAAATAATCATGAAAACCGTCAATCTCGAATTATGAAGATGGTATTTTTTCTTTTAGAGGAAAAATCAATATTTGGTTTTTAGTTCCCTTGTTAGTATGCCAAGTAAGGAATGATTTTATAAATAAAAACAGGTTTGCTTTGTAGCATTTTTTGTTACAGGAAGAGTTTTGGTATTTCATTCCCAGAAAAGAGGAATGTTTATTCCTTGACAAGTTACATAACAACAACACAAGAATCAAATTTGACAGCAGATAAGCATTATTGTGGATGCAATTAGTGTTGTAATTAGTGTTTTGTACTACCACCTGAGAACCACCTGTCTCTGAAATTTGATAGCAGATATTTGGTATCATGTACAATGAGACTCGTGAAATTAGCGAATGTCTATGCGATCTTCGCAGTTCGAAACAACTGCAGATGGAATATGGACGACACCATAAGTTATTCTATTGTGATTGACGATCGCCCATGAACTGAGAAATGTCTACTTCAGTCAGAAGTGAGTGAAGCTGATTTCCCCCCCCCCTTCTGAAGTTACTGAATAGGTCGGTGATTCCGCCTATTTTTCAAAGTGAACCCCTTGTGGTTTAGTTTATTACGCCGTGTGATAATTAAGATCTGCTGCAGACCAGACAATTAGATTCGACATATACTCTGTTTTTTCGGTTTAACTTGGATTATGATGATACTTCTTATTTTTTTTTCTTTGAGCAGAATATGCAAACACGGATATTAAGTTTTTAAATCCCTTGTTAGAATGTCAAATAACGAATAAATTATATAAGAAAAAATTCATATATATTGAAGCTTCTTTTGTCACGGGAAGAGTTGTGGAATTTTATTCCTTGGAGATAGGGATGTATATTCTTTGACAAGTACATAACAACAACATTTCACAAAAATTTGACTGAAGACAAGCAGTATTTTTAGTAGTTTTTGGTAGGGATTTCTCCTCCCCCTATCCTTCCACTACTCATGATTCTTTTTTTTTCCTTCTTCACCACCCTTGGTACACATGTTTCGGTCATACGGTCCTGTGCAAGAGTTTGGGAGGTGTTTTCGGTTTAAAAAGAATTTCGTACCTTCGCGCGAAAGTTAGTTTGGGGTGAATCCTGAGTTTATTTATTTTATTATTTTTTTTGAAAGATATAAATGGTATTCCATAATTTGGGAAGGCTTCGGATCTTGAATTATGAAGATAATATATATATTTTTTTCTTTTTTCAGAAAATGCAAAAAGGAATATTAGCTTTATAGATCTCTTATTACTATGCCACGTAACGAATAACTTTATAAATGAAAATTGGTATGTGCTGTAGCAATGTTTCTCACAGGAGGAGTTTCGGTTTGGTCGCTCTACGATCATTTTGTGTACACTTTAGGTTAATTAGACGGAAACCTGTAGTTTAATGTGGATTAAGAACCACCAACAAACAGCCATCCTAGAAAGCCAGTATTCAAACATTACCACCAAACATCTAACTACAAAGCCAATATTCGAATCTAAAGCCTGTCGTACCAACGGCCAAAGCGCTTGCCAATTGGCCATCAGACCGAAAGAGTTTTGACATTTCATTCAAAGGAAAGAGGAATGCATATTCTTTCACAAGTATATGACAACCCATCCGTCAAATTTTACAGCAGATAAATAGTAACGTGGGTAGTTGTATTTATTACATGCAATTAATGTTTTACTCTGAGAACGAACTGCCATTCAAATCTGATAGCAGATATTCGGTATCATGTATAATTAGATTCAGGAAATTAGCGATTGTCTGTGCGGCAGGTCGTAACAATTACAGATGACATATGGACTACATCATGAATTGTTCCATCGTGATAGGTGATAGAACATGAGCTAAGGAATATCTAATTCAATGAAAAGTGAGGGAAGGTGATCCCCCCTCGCTTAACGAATTTTTTAAAAGATATTTTTGGATAAGTAGAGTAAGAGTGTTCTGCATCGAGTCGACAAGAAGAGTTGCCTTTTTCTCTGAAATGACTCAATATACCGGAGTTTCCGTTTGTTTTTCAAAGTGAACCTCTTGTCGTTTCGTGAATCAGGCCGTGTGATAGTTAAGGTCAGCCACATACCATGTAATTAGATTCGACGTAGAATCGGAAACTCTAAAAATTTCCAACCTTAGAAGGAACTCTCCTTTTTATTTCCTTCTTCTGATCAAATTTTGTTTTTTCATTTTTCATTTCTTTGTACAATACCCCAAAGCTCTGCATATATATATATCATATATATATATATATATATATATATATATATATATATATTATACATATTTAATTATTATTAGTATATTGATTTATATTATAAATATATATATTTCAGCATTTTTAACAAATTTGCCATAAAAAGTAGGAATTCCTTTTCAGTGAAGTGCAAAGTACGTCTTCGCATTGTGCCGCATCCATTTATTCCAATAAGTGCCGCCCTAAATCATAACCCCGGCATTGACACATCGGTCTGGCAGCTGCTGACCAGAAAACAAGATCAGACGCCCTTTCCGCTCATTTAAATTGCTTCTTCGCTCTCTGGGAACTTAAATAATGCTGGGCCGCCCGAGTCAAATTTTAATTAAGGAATATATTTCTTCGATTCTGAAGGAAAGTTCCAGGAGAAATATCTCTCCCTTCCCCAACAAGGAATCACAACAGGAACTTAATTAAAAGAGCCGGCACAACTTCCACCAGGTGGCTCCATTGACTTATTCTTTAATTTCATGATATCCTACAAATGAAACAATTGGGGCTGTGCAAAATAAATTGCTAGATAAACTTCCCGACTTGAAATCTATTAAGTGATGTCTCCCCCTTCACCCCCTACCTCCCACCTCTGATTCTTTTTTTTTTCTTTCTTCTTCATCCGCCCTTGGTGAAAATGTTTCGGTCTTACGGTCCTGTGCAAGAGTATGGGTGGTGTTTTCGGTTAAGAAAGCATTTCGTATCGCCGTGCCGAAGTTAATTTGGTGTAAATTCTGAGTTTATTTAGTTTTTTTTATGGAAGATTGGAATGGTATTCCATAATCGCGAAGATTGCCGATCTTGAATTATGCAGGCAATTTTTTTCTTCTACAAAAATGAATATTAGATTTTTGGTTCCCTTGTTAGCATGCCATGTAACGAATAATTTTATAAAGGAAATTCGTATGTGTAGTAGCATTTTCTCTCAGTGGAATAGATTTGGTTTGCTTTTGGAGTTGCTAGTTAGACCGGAACTTACAGTTTAACGTGGATTCCGAACCATCAAAAAACATCCATGCTATCGCTAGGATTCGAACCTGAAGACTATGGTACCAACGGAGAGAGCGCTAGTCAATTGACAATCAGGCCGCAAGTGTTTTGGCAATTCATTACCAGGAAAGAGGAATATTTATTATTTGACAAACATATAACAACAGTCCATCACTCATTCAACTTTGACAGCAGACAAGCAATGCAATTAGTCTCTGAAGGTGGTATTTTTTCTTTTCAATAAAAAATGAATATTAGGTTTTTAGTTCCATCGTTAGTATGTCAAGTAAGGAATGATTTTATAAATGAAAAGTCCTATACGTTGTACATTTTTGCTTAAAGGAAGAATTTTGGCATTTCATTGCCAGAAAAGAGGAATACTTATTCTCTGACAAGTGCATAATAACAACATTTCACTCAAATTTGATTGAAGACAAGCAATATTATTGGTAGTTATATTACATTCAAATAGTGTTTTGTACTAATGAGAACACCTGTCCCTCAAAACTGATAGCAGATATTTTTTATCATGTACAATGAGACACGTGAAATTAACCAATGTCTATGCGACCTTCACAGGTCAAGACAACTGCAGACGGAATATGGACTACACCATAAGTTGTTCTATTGTGATTGGCGATAGACCATGAGCTGAGAAATGTCTACTTCAGTGAGAAGTGAGTGAAGCTGACGTCCCCTCCCTTCTGAAGTTACTGAGTAGGTCGGAGATTCCGCTGGTTTTTCAAAGTGAACCCCTTGTGGTTTAGCTTATTACGCCGTGTGATAATTAAGATCTGCCGCAGACCAGATAATTAGATTCGACATATACTAGAGAATTTTGAAAATCTCCGTCCTCGGATTGAAATGTGCCTGTCACTTGATCGTGAAGTTGTGATATATATATATTATATACATTTCATTAATATTATTATATTCATTTATATATATATATGTATATATATATATATTTCAGCAGTTTAAATTTATTTTTCTTAAATAATGGGTCTTTTTCAGCAAAGCGCAAATTACATCACATTGTTTGACATCTATTTATTCCAATAAGTGCCTCCCTGAATCACAACCCCGGCATTGACATATCGGTCTCACTGCTGCTGACCAGAAAACAAGATCAGAAGACCTTTTCCGCTCATTTAAATTGCTTCTTCGCTCTCTGGGAACTTAAATAATGCTGGTCCGCCCGAGTCAAATTTAAACTAAGGAATATATTTCTTCGATTCTGAAGGAAGGTTCCGCGAGGAGAACAATCTCCCCAACAAGGAATCGAAACAGGAACTTAATTAAAAGAGCCGGCACAACTTGCTCCAAGTGGCTCCACCGACTGATTCTTTAATTTCCTAAAAACCCGCAAATAAAACAATCGGGGCTGTGCAAAATAAATTGCTGGATAAACTTATCGACTTGGAATCTACGGTCCTGTGCAAGAGTTTGGGAGGTGTTTTCGGTTTAGAAAGAATTTCATACCTCCGTGCGAAAGTTAGTCTGGGATTATTTTTTTTTTTTTATGGAATATAGGAATTGTCAAATTTTATAATCGCGAACGCTGCCGATATTTCATTATGAAGACAGTATTCATTTTGAGGAAAAATGAACATTAGGTTTTTAGTTCCCTCATTAGTATGTCAAGTAAGGTATGATTTTATAAATGAAAAGTCCTATGCGTTGTAGCATTTTTGCTTACAATAAGAATTTTGCCATTTCATTACCAGAAAAGAAGGATTTTTAATCTATGACAAGTACATAATAACAAAATTTCACTCATATTTGATTGAAGACAAGCATTATTTTTGGTAGTTTTAATACATTCAAATAGTTTTTTTGTACTAATGAGAACACCTTTCACTCAAAACTGATAGCAGATATTTGGTATTATATATAATGAGACTCATGAAATTAGCGAATGTCTATGCGACCTTCACAGGTCAAGGCAACTGCAGGCGGAATAAGGACTACACCATAAGTTGTTCTATTGTGATTGGCGATTGACAATGAGCTGAGAAATATCCACTTCAATAAGAAGAGTGCGAAGATGACGCCCCCCCCCCCACTGAAGTGTCTGAGTAAGACGGAGATTCCGCCAGTTTTTCAAACTGAATCCCCACCCGCCATGTGATAATGAAGGTCTGTCGCAAACCAGGCAATTAGATTCAACATATACTCGATAATTTTGTAAATCTCCGTCTTTGGAGTGAACTGTGCTGTGACTTAATACTGAAGTTGTGAACAGATTTGTTTTTTAATTTTTCATTTGTGTGTACAATAACTCAGAGTTCTGTATAAATATATATATATATATATATATATATATATACATACATTTAAGTTCCTATCTTTATTTCAGCTTTTTTAACAAATTTTTCATAAAAAGTGGTGATTCCTTTTAAGTAAAGCGCAAACTACATCTTCACATTGTGTCGCATCCATTTATTTTAATAAGTACCGCCTTGAATCATAACCCCGGCATTGACACATCGGTCTTGCAGCTGCTGATCAGAAAACAAGATCAGAAGCCCTTTCCGCTCATTTAAATTGCTTCTTCGCTCTCTGGGAACTTAAATAATGCTGGGCCACCCGAGTCAAATTTTAATTAAGGAATATATTTCTTCGATTCTGAAGGAAGGTTCCACGAGGAGAAAAATCTCTCTCTTCCCCAACAACGAATCGCAACAGGAACTTAATTAAAAGAGCCGGCACAACTTGCTCCAGGTGGCTCCACCGACTGATTCTTTAATTTCCTGATATTCCGCAAATAAAACAATATGGGCTGTGCAAAATAAATTGCTGGGTAAACTTCACGACTTGGAATCTATCAAGGGATTTCTCCTCCCCTTCCGCTCCTCCTACAACTCCTGAATCTTTTTTTCCATCTTCATGCACCCTTGGTGCAAATGTCTGGGTCTTACGGTCCTGTGCAAGAGTTTGCGAGGTGTTTTCGGTTAGAAAGAATTTCGTACATCCGTGCCAAAGTTAGTTTGGGGTAAATTCTGGGTTTATTTAGGTTTTTATGGAAGATGGGAATGATATTCCATAATTTGGGAAGGTTGCCGATCTTGAATTATGAAGATAATTTTTTTTTCTTTTCGAGGAAAATACAAAAAGGAATATTAGGTTTTTAGATCCCTCGTTAGTATGTCAAGTAAACACCACATAAGGTTAGGATGTCTGGTGCTCTATGTCACAGGTTTCGGATTCTTGTCCCGGCGGTGCCAGTGATGTTTTTAGTCTTTCAGAATCCACTTAAAACCGTAGGTTCCGGTCCAATAGGATCGTAGAGCGTGTCCAGAGGTTTAATCACTCTTAAGCCGTCATAGTTCGTTTCTAAAGTGAAGCTGCGTATTACCTTAGCTATGGACCAATCATCTGCGGCGGGGTCTATTGTACCTGGGGTAGGCTTTTCTGTACCAAGGGGATTAGTAGCATCAACAAAACATCGTTGTCACCAAAGGAAGGCCATTGGTTTAACTCAAAGCAATTGAGTGATTCTATAATTTTCCATAAAATTTCAAATTTAGAGACTAAAAATACTAAAACCCGCTGAAATAAAATTCAAACATTAAAAAAAAATTATTCTGAATTTTCGATATATATTTGCAACAAAACTTAACTTTCCAAGTTTGTGAATAGTATAAGTAAGAAGCTTTAAGAAACGCTTTAAATATTTTCTGATAGTTTTAAAAAAATCCAAATTAAATAATATATATATATATATATTTCAAATCATTTAATAAAAATTAATGATCTATGCCAAAATTGTGCTTATATATATACTTAAGTACAGCTCTATATTTTAGAATTTTTATTATATTTTTCATAAAAAGTGGGAATTCCCTTTAAGCAACGGGCAAAGTACACCTTCATATTGTATCGCATCTATTTATTCCAATAATTGCCACCCTGAATCATAACCCCGGCATTGACACATCAGTCTGGCAGCTGCTGACCAGAAAACAAGATCAGAAGACCTTTTCCGCTCATTTAAATTGCTTCTTCTCTCTCTGGGAACTTAAATAATGCTGGGCCGCCCGAGTCAAATTTTAATTAAGGAAAATATTTCTTCGATTCTGGAGGAAAGTTCCAAGAGGAGAAAAATCTCTCCCTTCCCCAACAAGGAATCGCAACAGGAACTTAATTAAAGAGCCGGCACAACTTGCTCCAGGTGGCTCCACTGACTGATTCTTTAATTTCCTGATATCCCGCAAATAACACAATCGGGGCTGTGCAAAATAAATTGCTGGATAAACTTCTCGACTTGGAATCTATTAAGGGATTTCTCCACCCCCTATCCTCCCACTGCTCATGATTCTTTTTTTTTTCCTTCTCCATCCATCCTTGGTGCAAATGTTTCGATTCTTAAGGTCATGTGCAATATTTTGGGAGGTGTTTTCGGTTTAGAAAGAATTTCTGACCTGCGTGCCAAAGTTAGTTTGGGGTAAATTATGGGTTTATTCACATTTTTATGGAAGATAGGAACGGCATTAAATAATCGCGAAAACCGTCAATCTCAAATTATGAAGATGGTATTTTTTCTTTTCGACTAAAAATGAATATTAGGTTTTTAGTTCCCTTGTCAGTATGCTAAGTAACGAATAATTACATAAATGAAATGTCATATGCGTTGTAGCATTATTGCGTACATTGAAAATTTTGGCATTTCATTGACAGGAAAGAGCAATTTTTATTTTATGACAAGTTCATAATAACAATCTTTCACTCAAATTTGACTGAAGAACAGCAGTATTGTGGATAGTTATATTACATGCAGTTAGTGTTTTGTACTAATGTGAACAACCTGTCTCTCAAATTTGATAGCAGATATTCAGTGTCATAGCCGAGGATACTCATGAAATTAGCGAATGTCTGTGGGATAGGTCGTAACAATTACAGATGGTATATCAACTAAACCATAAGTTGTTCCATTGTAATTGGCGATCGACCATGATAAGAGAAATGTCTACTTCAATAAAAGTGAGTAAAGCTGATGTTCCGCCTGTTTTTCAAAGTGAACCCCTCTTGGTTTAGTTTATCACGCCGTGTGATAATAAAGGTCTGTCGCAGATCACGCACTTAGATTCGATATACACTCGAGAACTCTGAAAATCTTCGTCCTCGGAGTAAATTGTGCTTGTGATTTAACCAAGAAGTTGTGATAAAATTCATTTTTAATTTTTCATTTCTTTGTACAATAACCCAGAATTCTCTATATTTATATGTATATTTAAATTCCTATCCGTATTCCAGCATTTTTAATTTTTTTTTTAAATGCACAGATTACTTTGAAGCAAAGGGCAAAGTACATTTTCACATTGCGTGGCATCAATTTATTCCAATAAGTGCCTCCCTGAATCACAACCCCGGCACTGACATATCGGTCTCACTGCTGCTGACCAGAAAACAAGATCAGAAGCCTTTTCCGCTCATTTAAATTGCTTCTTCGCTCTCTGGGAACTTAAATAATGCTGGTCCGCACGAGTCAAATTTTAATTAAGGAATATATTTCTTCGATTCTGAAGGAAGGTTCCACGAGGAGAAAAATCTCTCTCTTCCCCAACAAGGAATCGCAACAGGAACTTAATTAAAAGAGCCGGCACAACTTGCTCCAGGTGGCTCCACCGACTGATTCTTTAATTTTCTGATATCCTGCAAATAAAACAATCGGGGCTAGCAAAATAAATTGCTGGATAAACTTATCGACTTGGAATCTATTAAGGGATTTCTCCTCCCCCTATCCCCCCACTTCTACACCTGAATCTTTTTTTTTCCTTCTTCATCCACCGTTGGTGCAAATGTTTCGATTCTTACGGTCCTGTGCAAGAGTTTTTGAGGTGTTTTCGGTTTAGAAAGAATTTCGTACCTCCGTGCGAAAGTTAAGTCTGGGAACTCTGGTTTATTTTTTTTTTATGGAATATAGGAATTGTCAAATTTTATAATCGCGAACGCTGCCGATATTTCATTATGAAGACAGTATTCATTTTTGAGGAAAATGAACATTAGGTTTTTAGTTCCCTCATTAGTATGTCAAGTAAGAATGATTTTTATAAATGAAAAGTCTATGCGTTGTAGCAGTTTTTTTGCTTTTGGAGACAATAAGAATTTTGCCATTTCATTACCAGAAAAGAAGGATTTTTTAATCTAGGATTCGAACCTGAAGTCTGTGTTACAAATAACAAAATTTCACTCATATTTGATTGAAGACAAGCATTATTTTTGGTAGTTTTAACTTTGACAGCAGACATTCAAATAGTTTTTGTACTAATGAGAACACCTTTCACTCAAAACTGATAGCAGATATTTGGTATTATATATAATGAGACTCATGAAATTAGCGAATGTCTATGCGACCTTCACAGGTCAAGGCACCTGCAGATGGAATAAGGACTACACCATAAGTTGTTCTATTGTGATTGGCGATTGACAATGAGCTGAGAAATATCCACTTCAATAAGAAGTGAGTGAAGATGCCCTCCCCCCCACTGAAGTGTCTGAGTAAGACGGAGATTTCGCCTGTTTTTCAAAGTGAATCCCCACCCGCCATGTGTTAATGAAGGTTTGTCGCAAACCAGGCAATTAGATTCAACATATACTCGATAATTTTGTAAATCTCCGTCTTTGGAGTGAACTGTGCTGTGACTTAATTGTGAAGTTGTGAACAGATTTGTTTTTTAATTTTTCATTTGTGTGTACAATAACTCAGAGTTCTGTATACATATACATATATATATATATATATATATATATATATACATAAATTTAAGTTCCTATCTTTATTTCAGCTTTTTAAACAAATTTTTCATAAAAAGTGGTGAATCCTTTTAAGTAAAGCGCAAACTACATCTTCAATTTGTGTCGCATTCATTTATTTTAATAAGTACCGCCCTGAATCATAACCCCGTCATTGACACATCGGTCTTGCAGCTACTGACCAGAAAGCAAGATCAGAAGCCCTTTCCGCTCATTTAAATTACTTCTTCGCTCTCTGGGAACTTAAATAATGCTGGGCCACCCGAGTCAAATTTTAATTAAGGAATATATTTCTTCGATTCTGAAGGAAGGTTCCACGAGGAGAACAATCTCCCCAACAAGGAATCGCAACAGGAACTTAATTAAAAGAGCCGGCACAACTTGCTCCAGGTGACTCCACCGACTGATTCTTTAATTTCCTGATATTCCGCAAATAAAACAATATGGGCTGTGCAAAATAAATTGCTAGATAAACTTCACGACTTGGAATCTATCAAGGGATTTCTCCTCCCCTTCCGCTCCTCCTACAACTCCTGAATCTTTTTTTCCATCTTCATGCACCCTTGGTGCAAATGTTTGGTCTTACGGTCCTGTGCAAGAGTTTGCGAGGTGTTTTCGGTTAGAAAGAATTTCGTACCTCCGTGCCAAAGTTAGTTTGGGGTAAATTCTGGGTTTATTTAGGTTTTTATGGAAGATGGGAATGGTATTCCATAATTTGGGAAGGTTGCCGATCTTGAATTATGAAGATATTTTTTTTTTCTTTTCGAGGAAAATGCAAAAAGGAATATTAGGTTTTTAGATACCTCGTTAGCATGTCAAGTAAACACCACATAAGGTTACGATGTCTGGTGCTCTATGTCACAAGTTTCGGATTCTTTTCCCGGCGGTGCCAGGGATGTTTTTAGTCTTTCAGAATCCACTTAAAACCGTAGGTTCCGGTCCAATAGGATCGTAGAGCGTGTCCAGAGGTTTAATCACTCTTAAGCCGTCATGGCTCATTTCTAAAGTGAAGCTGCATATTACTTTAGCTATGGACCAATCATCTGCGACGGGGTCTATTGTACCTGGGGTAGGCTTTTCTGTACCAGGGGGATTAGTAGCATCAACAAAACATCTTTGTCACCAAAGGAAGACCATTGGTTTAACTCAAAGCAATTGAGTGATTCGATAATTTTCCATAAAATTTCAAATTTAGAGACTAAAAATACTAAAACCCGCTGAAATAAAATTCAAACATTAAAAAAAAATTACTCTGAATTTCGGATATATATTTGCAACAAAACTTAACTTTCTAAGTTTGTGAATAGTATAAGAAAGAAGCTTTAAGAAACGCTTTAAATATTTTCTGATGGTTTTAAAAAAATCCAAATTAAATAATATATATATATATATATATATATATATATATTTCAAATCATTTAATAAAAATTAATGATCTATGCTAAAATTGTGCTTATATACACTGAAGTGACAAAAGTCATGGGATAGCAATATGCAAATTTTCAGATGGCAGTAGCATCACGTAGAACAGGTAAAAATGCGCAGTGCTTTCGCAGAGCTTTCATTTCTGTTCAAGTTATTCATGTGAAGAGATTATGACGTGATGATGACCGCACGACGAGAATTAGCAGACTTTGAACGCGGAATGTTAGTTGGAGCTAGACGCATGGGTCATGTCATTTCGGAAATCGTTAGGGAATTCAACATTCCCAGATCAACTGTGTCAAGAGTGTGCCAAGAGTATGAAATTTCAGGCATAACATCCCACCATGGACAGCGCAGTGGTCGACCGCCTGCACTTAACCACCGAGACCGGCGACGTCTGCAAAGAGTCGTAAATTCTAACAGACAAGCAACACTGCGTCAAATAACCGCAGAAATCAATGTAGGACGTACAAGGGACTTGTCTGTTAGAACTGTGCGGAGAAATTTGGCTTTCTTGGGCTATTCCAGCAGAAGACCGACTCGAGTGCCTTTACTGACGGAACGACATCGCTTGCAGCGACTCTCGTGGGCACGTGAGCATATCGGTTGGTCCCTAGATGAATGGAAAACCGTGGCCTGGTACGATGAGTCACGATTTCAGTTGGTAAGAGCTGATGGTAGGGTTCGAGTGTGGCGCAGACCCCTCGAAGCCATGGACTCAAACTGTCAGCAAGGCACTGTTCAAGCTGGTGGTGGCTCCGTAATGGTGTGGGCTGTTTTTTCATGGCATGTACTTGGTCCTATGGTGCGACTGGACCGAACATTGACTGGAAATGCTTATGTTCAGCTACTTGGAGATCACTTGCAGCCATTCATGGACTTCATGTACCCAAACAACGATGGGATTTTTATGGATGACAATGCGCCATGTCACCGGGCCACAACTGTTCGCGATTGGTTTGAAGACATTCTGGACAATTCCAACGAATGATCTGGCCTCCTAGATCGCCCGACATGAATCCCATCGAGCATTTATGGGGACATCATCGAGAGGTCTGTTCGTGCCCAAAATCGTGCCCCATCAACGCTTTCACAATTATGGACGTCTATCGAGACAGCATGGCACAATATTTCTGCAGAAGACTTCCAACGACTTGTTGAGTCCAGGCCACGTCGAGTTGCTGCACTTCGCCGGGCGAAAGGATGGCCGACACGATATTAAGAGGTATCCCATGACTTTTGTCACTTCAGTGTATATACTTAAGTACAGCTCTATGTTTTAAAATTTTAATTTATTTTTCATAAAAGTGGGAATTCCCTTTAAGCAACGGGCAAAGTACACCTTCATATTGTA
>BPLQ01004466.1:0-131216 GCA_021605075.1 Caerostris darwini
GCATATGGTAACTGGCAACTGGCGTACCGTTTACGAAGTACCAACAGGGGAAATACCCCTTAAACATCCTCATCTTAATTAATATATGTGTTTGAAATTCTAATAGGCTGCCTTAACGATAGTAAATAAATAAAAGATAAAGTTTCTAAAAATTCAAAAAATAATATTGATAAAAAATTAAAATACAAAATAAAAGAAGTTAAAAAGTTAAGTTTTTAAATTCGGTACAATAAGGGACCAGTTGTAGATGCCATAGTACTATTGAAAACGTAAACATACATGAATACAGTGCAGTGAAAGGATTATGCTGAACGGTGGGGGTCTGCCAATGAATGATCTGGACGCATATGTGTAGCAGAGACAGTATGATTCAGTAACAGAGGATGATTGTCATGTTTGAAACCACATCGTTTCACTTTGAATTAGATGGAACACATTCAGTGTGGCATTAGAGGTGCTTATCCTCCTCAAGCCGGAAAACATTCCGGCTTAGGCATTTATCATTCCCATGTTATGTTGTTACTTGGTAGATATCTAATCTGGACGAAGCCTACGAACCCGTATAGACTCATGGTAGAAGGGAAGGGGGGTAGCTTCTGTTGTGATGTAGCACCCATAAGTAGAAGTCTTACTTGGCTCCGTGACGCTCTTACAGTCATATGAGACCAGGACCTACGAGTTAAAGTGAATTCGGAACCCCTACAAACACCCATGGCCCCGCCGGGACTCGAATCCAAAACCTGCTGAATTTTCTTAATTCAGAAATCCAAGTGTCTGTCCACAAAGCAGCTACATAACTTACTCCATTGTCGATCGCTAAGTTTTTCTGACCACAACCCTAACTATAAATATTTTTCATTGCTTTTAAAAATGTCTCGTATTCAGCAGATCCTATCCGTAACTCGCCGTAACTTTAAACTCCCCAGAAACCAAAACCAAAACATGCTTTAATTATGATGTATCTGTCTGGGTAGTTTAAATAAAGCCGCGCGTTTTCGCTAATTGAGGAAAAAACTTGATTCATCCGACTTTCGTCACGTAGTTAATTCTCTATACCTCGAGGAGGAAGTTTCACTTTTCTCGCAAAAAGAAAGAGTCTTCGTTTTAGTCTAATTAAATGAGGGTGATAGTGAAATTTATTGATTAGCTAATTAAAAAGTATTTGTTCATTTCGCGTCAAACTTTCAGCGGCAACAATTAAATAAGCGGCCCCTTTCCCTTCTTCGTTAGCTTCCGCGGCAGAGAGACGTGAAAGGAGTTTTAAAGAATCTCTCTAAAAATTAAGTTTGCGCCTTCTCTTGCTCGGGATCCGCTTACCAATCTAATAGTCGGAGGCAAAGAAATTGGGGCCGCAATTAAGTTAGGTCATTATTTGTTTTGAATAAATTTCGTGTCATTACAGTGGAAAATGTTTTCTTAAGTAGTTGCATGCGAAGCCGCATTTCTGGTAAATAATAAACTTAGAGGCAATAAACATCTTTTTGGAGTCGGCGAAGATTGTTTTAAGTTGGTTTATTAGTTCAATTAAGAATATCTGGACTGCGAGTTCTCTTTTTAATTCCTGTCTATCACATTGAGTAAAAATAAAATAGAGCGCGTCTCTCTGTACTATAGGAACAGAAAGTTGGGACAAACATTTCCAGTTCTTTTCGTACTACACTTGGCGCTGCATCACAGCTTGGCTTCTTTTTACTCAACATATTTATTTAGAAAACATAAGAAGCGATTTTGATCACCTTGAAAAATTCTCCTTCTCAACATTTACATTTATTGAGTTATGTGCTTACTAAGGATGAACAAATACAAGAAATGTTATAATCTGATTATTTCCGTGTGAAATATAACAAAATAATTACAAAATGTTTACATAAACGAGTGAGGTCATTAATTGAATATAAATGCCAAATAGTTAGAACATTCTTTACAGTTAAAAAAATTATTGTAGACAGTAGACGTTTTTTTTCAATATGCGCCAACAATGGAGATTGTTGTCAAAAATCGCCAAGCTGTCATCGCATATGTTAAACTGTAAAGTAAAATTCTCGCGAAGAATATGTTTGCCCAAACTCGAAGCCTCAATGTCCATTCTATTAGACTACTTTTCTAGGGTATATCACAATGATATCTGAAAATATGTTTCTGACATTGTAAAAAAAATTACAGAGGAAACAATCACCCCAATTTGTCTCCAGGTTATAACGAGGGCCATCACTGGTGGTGTCCGTTGTAGCTTCTGATAATGAAACCCTATTAGATTCATCTTGAGCAGTTAGCATGCAGGAGGCCTTAGGTTTGAATCCGTTAGCAGTGTTGTTGTACTCACTGCTTTCGAAAACAAGGAGACTCGATGGTGATTGATTGTACTAAAATGCGAATGAGTTATTAATAAAACCTCATTGAGTATTCGAGTATAAATTAAGTATTTCGAGACACAAATTGCAACAAGAGTGCAGGGGGGCGTGTACTATAATGGTAATTGTCGCAACCACTGCTTTCAGAAACCAAGAGAAATACGATTGTGACAAAAAGTGTTAGACTTCTAGCATCAATAATGCGGTTTTCTGGTGAGGTGTTTTCCGCGTTTTCTTTCATACCACATCCAAATAGATATTTTTAGATAGATAGGGAATAGATATTTTTTCTCCTTCATAAAACTGTAGCGATATCCGCCCTAAGAACTCTAGCAGCCCAATAAAATGTAGCCTTGGTAAAGTTGTCCGAATTAAAAGTCATAAAATCAAGTGCAGTGCATGTTGTCAGATGTAAAAAAGTCCATGACTTCACCCGACGAGCACAGAGGACTGAGTAGCTACGCCCATGCGGTGCGAGTGTTTATTAAGAAAGTCATGTCCTGCCAAGAATCGGACATTTTCTGTAAAAACTGCAAGGGGCAAATCCATTGGGATGGGTGATGAAACAAGTCTATTCCACGTTTTAGCTGAGTTTGTTTTAAGGATCTGTCTATTTCCTTCTTTACCACAGAACTAAATGGATGAAAGAATAAAGGAAATCGTGGATGTGTAATTTGCAATCATTTTTTGGCCAAGCGGTCGGAATTTTCATTTCCAGGCACCCCGCAATGGCTGGAAATCCCCTGAAGAACAATTTCCCAGCCAAGCAACTGCATTGCACATATTTATCTCAGCCACTTCAACAAGGAAGCAATCACTAGGTGTATAGGAGACAGTTGCCAAGATTGCAGCTTGTTAGACAATAAAGATAACTGTTTTATTAAGATTAGTAGTTAGTCAAAGAAAGTTTAAAATTGCATTCCTTACGGAAAAAATTTCAGCAATTGTACCTACTACGACTGTACAAAAAATTTTGCTTATAAATTGTACTAATAGCAGGGAAGAAAAGTGTTCATGTGGAAGAACAAAACAGTACTTTCCTTTTTATAACTTAGTAAATAGTTAATTATTTTCCCTCTGCGTTTCCCTTCATTTCATGGTGCGTTTTAAAATGTTGTTAATCATTATTACGGTGATCCTTAGCCGTGTAGCGACCACTAGTTCCTTCATTGTAAAATGTTGAAACATAGCTGTGGTCTCATGCCCTTTGAGTTAATAAGCAAAATAGATAATTAAATGCCCTTTTTTTAAAAAGAATTATTTATTTAATAAAATTATGAAATGAAAAATAACAAAAATTTTCAAAAATTTCGATGATGAAATCAGCTGCATGTAATAAAACAGAATGTCAACTTAGGAGAAAAATAACTTAGGAGAAAAGCGAACTTTTTTCATCTAGGCAGTTGTAAAGAATTAATTTAAAATATTTAGAACAGTGCGAGGTCTTTTGCTATGTTTGGGGGAAGAAATATCATAATCGTAATTTTGTAGGATATTTAATGCAGTGTTATTGATGTTTCGCATATCATTATAGAATTGAGTAGAAATTTTGTGAACAAATTGTCTTAAACTTGGAATCGAGAGAGCTCGTCTAATATCGTCATTATGAAAGTACCAGGGTGAATTCATTAACATTCTGAGAGTTTTGTTCTCAAGCCTTTGAATAATCTCAAAATTTGTACGTGCAACAGAACCCCAAACTGGGCTAGCATACGCTAATTATGAAGATAAGAGAGATATATTAGAATTTTGAGATTAAGAGGTAAAGCTGAATTGTTCTTAATCATTTTCTCTTTCTGAAACCACCTGTCCAACATGCCCATTGAGTTCTTCTTTACTTGTACCACACTCCCCGTGTGAATCTCTCGCTTCTATACAATGATGGATGGTTCGTTTTCTTGTCCTATCCATTGCCAGCTGGATTCGCACAAAAGACCAGTCAGAAATAAAATCGGCTATACGGGTGAAGCCGATCCAAGCGTCAGTAAGTGGAAGTGAAGAGAGTAACTCCCAGATATTTGCGGTTGAGAGGAAAAAGGAACGTTGATTCGGGCTGAATTTCTAGCTGCTCGTTTTTTTTCTTAGTGCTTGAGTGCGTTTTAAAAATGGTGTAAGTTTCGTTTCGAACGATATTGAAGATGACGAATCTCCAAGCTGTGTGACTTTACAGCTGAGACATGCGAACAGAGTAAGAGGGATACAAATAATCTTTTTCTGAATGTTTACATCAGCTTAGTGGATTCTCGAGTTCTTTATATATAGTGTATTTCATCTATAGTTTACTTTCAATTTGTTCTTTTTTACCCCATTTTATCTGGAATATATTTCCTTTATTTGAAATATAAATACATATTTTTGGTTTGCATTATCTACTGCACTTAAAATATTTTGCTTACAAAATGGAGAGTTTTAATGCATTGATTTAATTTTCATTATAATTTAATGTATTTAAATATTTGATATGCGTTTTTTGCTACGATTTAACCTTTACTTTTTACTATATCAAAGAATTATTGCATCCTTTACCTTGGTTATGTAAAATTAAAACACCAGCTATAATTTATTCCAAAAAGAAAAAGAGACCTGCATGTGGTGTCGATCTGCTTCTCTAAGAGTCATTTTTATTAAGTTGGTTGACAATCCCACGCAAGTAACGTAGCGTGTAAACTAATCATATGATTATTCGAGCTGTGAAGCACCATGCTATTTAATCGGAGATGGACAGGAGTGTCCTTATGATGAGTTCTTGCTCTACGATCATTTTGTGCACACTTTAGGCTAAACAGATCATAAGCATCCATGACACCGCTAGGATACGAAACTTGTGGTATCAACGGCTAGAGCGCTAGCAAATTGGCCATCATCTGAGGATAGGGGGGAACATGCGAAGAAGGGAGTTTCTCTGTCTATGCTAGTGATGGACACGATAAATTCTCAGGGCATCAGGGAGCAGCACCCCACATGCCAACTTTTAGGTTTTGTTGGAAATTGAAGTGCCATAACAAGGGATCAGTCTCGGAGGGTGATATTAAATTTGCTGCAGTTCCATCTTTACAATCTCAATCCAAAGTGTAAGGCATTCGAAAACAACAACATTTAAAACGAAACGGTAATCATGTTCATAACTCTGGATATACCTCTACAATTCACCTGTCTTCTGAGTACACCGAAAACCTACCGTCTCCCAGTTTGATTAAACTTATATGCATGTATGTATGATGACAGTTGAGTTTCCCCCTCGATATCTCAAATAAGCACTTCCAGGTTGTGTTCAATATACCATAGAGTCTTTTTTCAGTTTTTTAATATAATTGTATTAATGAAGTTTCAACACTTACACAATCCAAAGACAAACACATGTAGAGAAGAATTACACACACACACACACACACACACATATATATATATATATATACACAGTCCAGTCATTACTACATACACAGTCCAGTCACAGTCACAGACAACCACCTACTTTTGACGTCAACGTGAAATAACTAATCACAAAAAGCAGGAGGCAGCACATTGCAGTGGAGTGTATATAAGGAATTCCACTTAAATACCACTTGATACCACGTTCCACACTCCACTTAAAGCCAGAATATACAAGAGTGTATATTCTGGCTTTTGACAGGTAGTCACATTAATGTGACTGGACTGTGTAAATTAAACTCAACTTACTCAGCAAATGACATTCTCATCTCTTTTAGAAGCTTAGCAGCAACTGGACCACCGTTGAAATCTACTTCGTGTTTGACCAAATACTTTTACATCTACCCGACTGCTGCATCTCTTCCTTTAATTTTTATTTTGTGAGGAATGACCTCTCTCTTTCACAAATGACCCCTTTTGAATCAAAATGTTTAGAAACTCATGGATGAAGGATGGACTCATGGTTGAAGGGAAAGGGGGCAGCTTCTGTTGTGATGGAGGACCCTTGGATAGAAGTCTGACTGGGCTCCGTCATGCTCTTACAGTCATAGTGGGCAGGGTCTATGGCTTAAAGTAGATTCCGAACCACTCACAAACATCCATGCCACCGTCAGAACTTGAACCCGAAACCTGTGTCACCGAATGCTAGACACTCGGCTAATCAGGCCCGTTTTCACATTATACATGTAATATTTGCCATATGAATTATTTAGTTTGCAGTGGTGCATATTTATTAATGCAAACATAAAACTAGAAATGACTGTTTTGTATTTAAATTTTTTGAGACTTTCATTTGCTTTTAAAGTGGCTCTATCCATACTATTTCTTTCTTCACCCCCTGTGATTTCCCGAAATAGTTAGCAACTATACAGTTGGCATCAAATCAAATTTCATTATTCAATGTTTAAACTAATTTATTTAACTATCTTCTGAACTTAACTATTATGGACCCTATAATGTCATATAAGATAAAAATCACTCTATTTATCCATGAATCAAGTCCTGAAGTACCAGATAATAAATCAGTTGCGCAATCATTAAATTTCTTTTCGGGCCTTTATCGTTATTTTTTCTTTTGTTTTTTGTTCATCGGCCGACATCTTTAAAGGGAGCGATGACACCCAGACTAGACTGCAGAAGACAGCCACCGCCACTCATCTTTACAAACGAAATATCCCGAGATTTATGCGCGTATTAGGAAATCCCCAGAACACGCTCATCGACAGAATTCATCAGCCAAACACAAAAAAACAGGAAGGCTCCGAGCCATCCAACGAACGCAACAACCAATAAATTCAGTCGGACTTCGACAGAGCACCAATAAGGTGCAGTTCCTTCCACTATTTGTGGTTTTCCGAGACCCATGTCATTACTTAGAGTGTTTTCGGCTATAGGTCTAATTCTTCCCCCAAACACAACAGCAAAAAGGGAATCATTTGTTTCGGGGATCCAGCAATCCCGGCGATAAATTATCCGGGAGTTTTACTCAAGAGATCCGGAATCCGAGTTATGAATGGGTTTCTTGGATTAGACACGCACTGTTGACACACGAAATGAATCGGTGAGAGGTGTTGCCACACCGCGGTATGTAAAATGTGGATTCTGCTGAGGATTATTGTAATGCCACCGGCAAAGTAAGAAGGAAGGAAAATTATTATTTCTTGAAAAAGAGAAATAAATAAAAAAAGAAGAAATGTGATGATGAATCTTTTCCAAAACGAAATTCAGAAAATTCTATTAAGAAAGTTTTGCTTTGGTGATTTGTATTTTCATTTAAAGAGATGACCTAAAAACTTTTGCAAATCCTCAGATTTTTATTTTCTAAAATTGCATTATGATTTATATTCTTTGTGAATTCGGAGTTTTTTTTATTCATGAACGCGAAAACAAAAAAGTCTGAAAGTTATTGCTGTTTTGTTGTAAGAAAGAAATATTTTCTTCTTCTTCTTAAAAAGTTTTCTATTCGCTAGATTTATTATTTTTATTATTATTAACTATTTTAAATCAAACAATTCTACATGGTAGAAATTTTATTAGAAGAGTATTTTGAAATATTTCAACATTTTTAAGGAAGTTCTTTTGAAAATGTATTCCTCTATCTACAATTAGTAATTAGAGCTTTTAGTATAGAAAAGTTTAATTTTCTATTCAAAAACTAATAAAGTACATGCATTTTGAAATAATCTTTTAATTAATTAGTAAAAGATAATTAGGAAACCAAACTACCTCAATTTCCAATCACGGATTAGTTATGCCTTTAATAAAGTTTGTCTGATAATTTTTCTTACTTCCTTAATTGCTAAGGGCACCCTATTTACAAAAATCAGTATTTATGATGTGAATAGTTTAATAATATTGCTTTAAAGTAAATTTTAAATTTACCAGTTATCACTGTAAGAGAAATTTGAATGTTTATTATTTCTTAAATACAGTGCATAAGGGCATTTATCATGGCTTTTAGAACAGTGACATTCATTTTCTTATCAGTCATTTTATTCTTATGTTAACAATTATTTTTTACTTTTTTGTTTGATTAACTCTAAAAGCGTGTTTTTTTTTAAACTATTAATTTATTTTTTACTTTTTAGTTTGATCAACTCTGAAAGCATGTTTTTTAGTGATTTTAAATTATAATATTTAAATGAGGTCCCGGTACAGAGGACTGGTTCTTAAAATAATTTAATTGTGAGTAAGACAAAGGCTAAATGCGAATATGTCGAGCCAGACAGGATTCGAACAAGGAATCTTCTGATCCGTAGTCAGGCGTGTTATCCGTTGTGCCGCTGTCCCACGTAGGTTTGAATGTCTGACAGATGTTTGTAAATGTTTCTTTGCAGCTTAAATAGTGTGTATGAGAAGAAACAGATCTCCAGGGGAAAAAGTGATGCGCCGATCAAGATGACTTTTCAAAGACTGCGTGCGGCGATCCTAATAATGATGAGATAATGAACTTATCAAAATATTTTAGTGTCGTCGGTCCTTGATAAGTCTACAACGTTTTAATTAAATCGGATCGCTTAAAGTAGGACAAAATCAAACCCAAAGAGTCAGTTACATACAAACAAAAATACATACAGGTGAACTAATAAAAGCGTATTAATAATTATGTAATTAAAAAATGTTTTCAACTTTCCGCAGTGATTAACGCTTCAATTTGACCAGACGTTTCCAGTGAAGTCACTGCGGGGTATTTTCCTCCACGAAGGTTTGTGGAACCTCAAAGTTGTTAAGCGAATTCAGGTAACAGAATGGATTTAAACATCCTCTGAGATCAGTTAACTCACTGTGTATCTGAGGAGTCGTTTGGCTTCAAAAGTTTGTGGCTTATTATTAAACAAAACGAATTGGCGCAGAGTTAAAGAAACGGACTCCCGACCGAAAGGTTGAGGATTCGAATCTGACGCTAGGCTAAATTCACTATTTTTATATTTTTGCTGCGATGTCCACCATAATCCTATCATAACGACTAATAGTAAGGTTTTTATTGTACGCTTTTTTACCCCTTTTTTTTTTGTTAGGAAAATAAAACGTTGGAATAAAATCATAAAAATAAAAATAAAAAATATAAAAAATGAAAAATAACTAAAAATCGGTTTTAATTTTGGCCTTTTTTGGAGGGGGGATATAATTATTTGCTTTCAGATCATACATCAAGACTTCCACCGTTCAGCTTAACCCTTTCAGTTCATTTCTATGAGTACTACTCTGTTTACTTTTTACAATAGTTATGGCGTTGACAACTGGTCCCTAATTGTACCGAATTTAAAATTAATTTAAAATTCTTTTATTTTGCATTTTACTTTTATTTATTTTTAGTATTTTTAATTTTTTTTGAGTACCACTTTAACTGAATTTTTGAAACTTTATCTTGTATTCTTACTAACATTAATCAAGCAGCCAACTATAATTATAATCCTATTTATGAATTAAGATGAGGAGGTTTAAGGGGTATTTCCCCCTGTTGGTACTCCGTAATCGGTACGCCAGTTGCCTCAAAATTGTTAGACCTGGTGGCGGACGACTCCAAGTACACGCGGTTTAATTATGTCGGGCATCTAATCATAAACTCAACTAAGCTCTTAAGAAATCAGAGAGTTAATTATGATAACTGTCCCGAGAGTTGATAATTCCGACAGCGATGCTTTTAAGAAAAATTTTAACAACATTGCAACGGGTTCCATCGCCCTGCGGCATTTTTTTCTTCCTGCAATCGATTTTCAAAACTAATTAAAGCTTCGGCCAAGATAGATGAAGAAGGCAGACAGAGCGAAGAAAAAGCGGTTTCGTTTAAGTTGATTACGCTTTCAAAACCGATACTTTCTTGAGGACGGGGGGCTTCCCGCTCAATTATTCAGATTTATCGTCTTGGCTTTTATTTGCTAATTCACTTTCGTTAATTCATTCTTCATAGAAAAAAAAGCTCTCAGCAGAGGTTACCGGGAATGATAATTTCCTCGCGAGAGAGAGAGGCTCACAAAAAGAAAATATTCGAAATGGAAGCCAATCTGTTATGGGATCTCCAGAATAAAGTTTTCAACAAAGAACTTCAATTTCGGACATTTCTGAAAACTAAATGGATTGTTAACAGTTTTCGTTGCAACTTCTTGCGTTCCTGTAATTGCTTCCAGAGATGGGAACTTCTACCGCGATTAACTTTCTCTAGTTTCACCGCATTATGCTTTAATCTCCCCACATATGTTACGAAAATTAGTTTATAGGATATTAAGTTTGGATAATAACTTCACTTCAAGCAATTAAGATATCAAATGCGGTATGGCGGATTCCGATTTTTAATGTGTAAATTAAAACAGACGCAATTTTATTTAATTCACCTTTTTTAAAGTTTTGAACACTTTTCTTACAATCTAAACTGGATTGGTTAAATATCACAAGTAAAATCGCTGTTACTCTAAAATAAAGATTTCGAATATACGATGCTGTCAGATTAAAAAAAAAAAAGATGAAATGGTGTAAGATTATTTTCAGTGCCAGGAGCTTTGACTTGGTGTCAATAAAAAGGCCGATGCAAGAAAGAGTCACTCAGCCGGGAAGAGCGCAGCTGTGATGACCTCTCCACAGTCAAGTCTGCTTTTCACAAGAAGATTTTATTTGCCTAAACGACTACAAACCTGTTTGTGTTGTCGCCACGCAATCCTATCTGTCAGTACCGACATTCTTAAACAAGTTCCGGCATAGAAATGGTGCCGCTAATCTGCGTATACTCGCATTACGGCCAAATAATTTAAATATTAATAAAAGACAATTAAACAAAATACGAAATTAATACCAAAACAAATAAAATAATTATTTTTACTTTCAATGAATACTTAAGCACAATGCTTACACATAAATTTAGGATATCAACAAGATTTTAATTTGGCACACAAAACAGAATTAATTACAAATATTAATAATCATATTGAACGCAATAACATTCTCACTTTCTACAATTGAGACTTGTGACGCAGCTCATTTTTCCCTTTCTTTCAAAGAAATATATCCCTATCTGTGAGTAGGCAGGCATATTGACAGTGATCTCAGGTAAATCGCAACAAAACGCAGATTATCATCGTAGCATCTTTTTAAAAACGCAGTATATCTTAAACGCAGCAAAAATTTATTCACCAGGCTAACGCCCTGTTCCAACCTGGTCTCTTTCTCCCTGTCTTTGCTGGCTCACTTCCTTCCCGCTAAACGCAAAGGGGTCTCCTTTCACCCCCCCCGGCCAAACTGACCGGTTTTCTTTTTGAGTGCCTCCTCGACGGGCCTCATCGTGGGTCCGGGAGGTGGCGTCATCTGCAACTCCTAAATTCATCAAAAAAGGAAATATACCTTGACTAAACACATTAGGAGAATTACAAGTTATCAACCCTATTAATAGAATCTCTTCCCCATTATCTCAACTAAAAATCTAAAAAATCTTCTCATCTTCGACTACAATTCAATAAGCTCATCTACAGCATCCTCCCTGAACTCATTTACATCGAAATGATCAAAATCCTGTCGAACTTTGTGCAGAAACACTTTTTATGTTATCTCAACAACCATTGCTTTTATTTATTATTACTTGTGCATACTTGTCATATCTATAATTTTCCTACCAATGTAACCTATATTATGACATTAACAAATACGCCTTGTATCTGTTGGTCACGGGTTCTCTATATTGATTTCAAGTGGATCTCTATGCTTCTTCTAGATATGCCTACGTTAATCTGTAGGTCACGGTCTAATTAGCCTAAAGTGTGCACAAAAAGACCGTAGAACGCAAACCAAACCAAACCTAAACTCTTTTACTGTTGAGTGAGATGATTCCTGTGTTTATTTATTTATTTTTTTCCTTGTCCTTTAAATCAATGCTTTTAGCAAAATATTCTTTGATCTCTCATGACCTTTCTTAACCCATTATCATAAAAGAGTAGAAAATTATGAGGATTAGAAAAATATAGTAAATAGAACAATACGTAGAAATTTCTCGACTATGTGTTTTTAAGTGTTAACAACAAATTGTTAATCCTAAATCTGAGTATTCAAAAAAAAAAAATCAATATTTTAATGAATCAATATTTAATTAATAATCCAGTTTAAGTGATCTGAAACGGGCCTTTTTACTTACATTCTTCGGTATTTCGCTTTAATAGCGTCATCCCACATCCAAAATGACCTACTCAACAAAAATACGCGACGCTAATGCGATCCTTTCGAGTGTCATCCCACGAAGTCTTGGGCCCATCAATGGATATCGCGGCCGTTTCAAAAACAAATTACTTCGACATTTATTCATAGAAGGAATTCCGCATCAAAGGGGAAGCGTGTTTATCTTCCCTTCCAGGAGAAGACCGATTTTTGAGATGCCCGGGTGACAAAGTTTAAATCGCTGGAGTGGATGCGAATTTTCAACTTGAATCTTTTTGAGCCTCGAGGACCATCGACTGCATCCAATAAGTATTTAAAAATGCAGCATCTCTGGCGGAGGAGCTTCTTCAGTGCCGAACGGGGGGGGAGGAGAGATATTGCAGGGGTGATAAATTAATTAAAATCAGCGTCATCCCTCTATTGATCCGCGGTGGTTATTAAAGGCGTGTACTACAGCCAACGAATGGACGATGATGAGGATTAATAGCGGGCATCCGGGGTCCACGGTTATTGATTATTACTTTAATATCGTCGTCAGAAGGGGAGGGGGGAGGAATGAGGCACTACACCCCCGCCCCACCCCCTCTCACCCGAACCGCATCTCGAAATGAAGAATGTTGGATTGAAATTTCCTTTCCGTGAAATGGCAGCACGAAGAGGGTCGTCGTCTGAAGGAACCGAAATAAAGTTCAACTCTTTCGCCCCCCGATAAATTCGATGCGATTGTAATTAGAGACATCGATGGATGACGTACCAATTAATAAAGTAAATGGTCGAGTGCCATTTCGAGGGCTGTTTACCATGCTTTTAGTGCCATCTATTTGGGCACACTTATGGGAGTGCCCGGACAGTTGATGGTGTAATCGCAACTCATGTGTTGATTAATAGCGCAAAGGGTGCTCAGAACGCGGCCCCCGGGTCTCGTGTGGTTCACACAAGATTTTAATGGGGTCCGCTTCTCCGTTGTATATATAATAGCGCCCAAATTTTGGTTTGGGCGCTGATTGCAGATTTTTAGGCTGCATGCGAATCTGAATGCAGATATCGGCCATTATGCGACGCTAATTGCAGATTTTATTGTTATATGCGATGCTATTTGCAGATTTTTATGCCATATAAGACAGCAATTACAAATTATCTTTCGACGCTGAATGCTCATTTTGCACGCACACATTGCACATTTGGATGTTACGATGTTACGTATTTGATGTTACACATGTTTCAGTTTCGAGTCCCGGTTGTGTCATGGATGTTTGCAGTGGTTCGGAATCCACTTTAAGCCGTAAGTCCGAATCCTCTCAATAGTGCATTCTAAGATATTTTTACTTTCAACAAGAATCAATTTTTTAAAGTTATTTACTCACAACATAGCGTTTTTTAGACTTAAATGGCCAAGTTTCAAGCTCTCTGGCGCCCTTATTCTTCAGGTTTCGGATTCGAGTCCCTCGGTGCCATGGGTGTTTGTAAGGGTTCCGAATCCCCTTTAAGTCGTTGGTCTTGGTCTCCTATGACTCTCTATAGAGCGTCATGGAGCAAAAGTCAGACTTCAACCTACGGGTGCTTCATCACAACAGAAGCTGCCCCTTTCCCTCCATCCCTGAGTAGATCAATCATGGGAAGTCCATCTCTCACTGCGGGATATTGAGAATCTTTTCTAATTATATAAGTCTCTGAAGGCATGCGAACTTTTAGATTTAATTTATGGTATGGGTTATTGCGGTATTCATAATAGTTAAAGTGTATGTTGGGTTGGGCTTCAAAATCGATACTTTCTTGAGGACAGGGATTTTCCGCTCAACTATTCAGATTTATCACACAAACACAGTATGACAACACCACATTAGACATTAAAAAAAGTGTATTAAGTGAATTATATTAGATTAAGGATTTATATAATTAAAAATAACTATGTAATTAAAGAATGTTTTCAATTGTCCGTAGTGATTAACGATTCCATTTGATCAGACGTTTCCAGTGAAGTCAGAATTTTTCACGTCCCCGTCCCCACTGCGTGGTATTTTACTTCACCAAGGTTTGTGGCACCTCAAAGTTGTTAGACCTGGTGGCGGACGACTCCAAGTACACGCGGTTTAATTACGGCACGCATCTAATCATAAACTCAACTAAGCTTTTAAGAAATCAGAGAGTTAATTATGATAACTGTCCCGAGAGCTGATAATTCCGACAGCAATGCTTTCAAGAAAAATTTTAACCACATCCAACTAGGTTCCATCGCCCTGAGGCAGCATTTTTTCGTGCAATCGATTTTCAAAACTAATTAAAGCTTCGGCCAAGATAGATGAAGAAGGCAGACAGAGCGAAGAAAAAGCGGTTTCATTTAAGTTGATTACGCTTCAAATCAGATACTTTCTTGAGGACAGGGGGCTTCCTGCTCAATTATTCAGATTTATCGTCTTGGCTTTTATTTGCTAATTCACTTTCGTTAATTCATTCTTCATAGAAAAAAAACCTCTCAGCAGAGGTTACCGGGAATGATAATTTCCTCGTGAGAGAGAGGAGGCTCACAAAAAGGAAAATATCCGAAATGGAAAGCCTATCTGTTATGGGATCTCCAGAATAAAGTTTCAACAAAGAAGTTCAATTTCGGACATTTCTGAAAACTAAATGGATTGTTAACAGTTTTCGTTGCAACTTCTTGCATTCCTGTAATTGCTTCCAGAGATGGAAACTTCTACTGCGATTAACTTTCGCTAGTTTCACCGCATTATGCTTTCATCTCTCCTCTCCACATATGTTACGAAAATTAGTTTATAGGATATTATGTTTGGATAATAACTTCACTTCAAGCAATTAAGATATCAAGTGCGGTATGGCGGATTCCGATTTTTAATGTGTAAATTAAAACTGACACAATTTTATTTAATTCACCTTTTTCAAAAGTTTTGAATACTTTTTTTACTGTCTCTTTTCTTTTTTTACAATCTAAACTGGATTGGTTAAATATCAGAAGTAAAATCACTATTACTCTCAAATACAGATTTCGAATATACGATGTTGTCGGATTAAAGAAAAAGCTGAATTGGTGTAAGATTATTTTCTGTGCCGGGAACTTTGAGTTGGTGTCAATAAAAAGGCCGATGCAAGGAAGAATCACTCAGCCGGAGGAGCGCTGCTGTGATGCACCGAGATGACCTCTCCACAGTCAAGTCTGCTTTTCACATCAAGATTTTATTTGCCTAAACTACTACAAACTTTTTTGTGTTATAGCCCCACAACAATAACAATAGAATTTCTTCACCATTATCTCAACTAAATACCTACTGCATTCTCTCATCTTCGAACTACAATTCAACCTACTCCTCTACAACGTCCTCCCTGAACTCATTTGCATCGAAATGATTAAAATCATATTGAACTTGAGGAATCCTTGAATTGAGATATTTTTGTAGAAGGATCTCAATTGTTGAGAGAGTAGAGAATATCAAAAAATATCTCAATTGTTGAGAAACTTTTCATGTTATCTCAACAATCATCGACTTTATTTTATTATTATTTGTCCGTAATTGTCATATCTATAATTTTCCTAACTATGAAACCTATATTACGACATTAACAAATACGTGTTATATCTGTTGGTTACGGGTTCTCGATATTGATTTCAAGTTGTACTCCATACTTCTGCACATTGCATAACGTTCTAACATCTAGAAGAATATGCCTGCGCTGGTATAATTAGTTAGGTGCTGGTATAATTAGTTTAAAATGTGCACAAAAGGACCGTAGAGAGCCAAACTCTTTTACTGTAGAGTGAGAGGGTTCATGTGTTTATTTATTTTCCTTGGTCTCAATCAATCCTTTTAGCAAAATATTCTTCGAACCTTAATGACCTTTCTTAACCCATTATCTTAAAAGAGTAGAAAATCATGAGGATTAAAATATAGTAAATAGAATAATACGTAGATATTTGTCAACTACGTTTTTTTAAGTGTTAACAACGATTTCTTTTCATGATCTGAATTTAAAAAAACAATATTTTAAGGAATCAATATTTAATTAATAATCCAGTTTAAGTGATCTGAAACGGGCCATTTTATTTATATTCTTCGGTATTTCGCTTTAATAGCGTCATCCCACATGCAAAATGACTCGACTCAACAAAAATATGCGACGCTAATGCGATCCTTTCGAGTGTCATCCCGCGAAGTCTTGGGCCCATCAATGGATATCGCGGCCGTTTCAAAAGCAAATTACTCCGGCATTTATTCATAGTAGGAATTCCGCATCAAAGGGGAAGCGTGTTTATCTTCCCTTCCAGGAGAAGACCAATTTTTGAGATGCCCGGGTGACAAAGTTTAAATCGCTGGAGTGGATGCGAATCTTCAACTTGAATCTTTTTGAGCCTCGAGGACCATCGACTGCATCCAATAAGTATTTAAAAATGCATCTTTGGCGGGGGGAGCTTCTTCAGTGTCGAACAGGGGGGAGATATTGAAGGGAGGGGGAGGGGGGAATGATAAATTAATTAAAATCAGCGTCATCCCCCTATTGATCCGCGGTGGTTATTAAAGGCCTGTACTACAGCCAACGAATGGACGATGAGGATTAATAGCGGGCATCCGGGGTCCACGGTTATTGATTATTACTTTAATATCGTCGTCGGTGGGGAGAAGGGGAGGGAAGGAATGAGGCACCATACCCCCGCCCCACCCCCACTCTTCCCGAACCGCATCTCGAAATGAAGAATGTTGGATTGAAATTTCCTTTCCGTGAAATGGCAGCACGAAGAATGTCGTCGTCTGAAGAAACCGAAATAAAGTTCAACTCTTTCGTCCCCCCGATAAATTCGATGCGAGTGTAATTAGAGACATCGGTGGATGGCGCACCAATTAATAAAGTAAATTGTCGAGTGCCATTTCGAGGGCTGTTTACCATGCTTTTAGTGCCATCTATTTGGGCACACTTATGGGAGTGCCCGGACAGTTGAGAGTGTAATTGCAACTCATGTGTTGATTAATAGCGCGGGGGGTGCGCAAAACGCGGCCCACGGGTCTCGTGTGGTTCGCACAAGGTTTTAGTGGAGGCTTCGCCATATATATATATACATTTGAATTAAAAACATAACATTTCAAATTTTTTTTCGGCGCTGATTGCAGATTTTTATACTAAATGCAATGCTAATGGCAGCTTTTGGCCATTATGCGACGCTAATTGCAGATGTTGATGTTATTTGCAGATTTTGATGCCGTATGAAATTGCAGATTGATGCCATATGAGAACTGCAAATTATTTTGCGACGCTGAATGCATATTTCAACCTTATATGCAACTCTGATTGCAGAATTGGATGCTGTATACGATGCTGATTGAGTATTTTAATGCTATATTTGACGCTTATTACACATTTTGATGTTACGTTGGAAGCAGGCTGCTGATGTTGATGTTATATGCGAGTCTATTTGCAAATTTTCACGCCGTTTGCGACACTAACGGCACGTTTTGATGTTATACAGAATGCATATTGCAGATTTTGATGTTCCATGCGACGCTGATTGCAGATTTTGATGTTATATGCAATGATCATAGTTTAATTAAATATTTTAGCAGGTCACATAATACAGTTTTGGTTCAGTAAAAAAAGTTAACATTTATAAATTAAAACAAATATTTCATTCAATATTTTATATTTCCTTGCAAATCAAAAGAACAGATTTTTATCAGTAGCATACTAAACCTGGATGCAAGATCAACAACCATGTATTTTTTTATTTCTATGGTACTACTCTCAAAGATGCTTCCTCTTAAAATTGTTAAAAGCAAAGCATATTGAGATTATTTTTAGATAATTCAATAAAATGTGCAAGTTTATTTGGACATTATTTTTGAAAAAAAAAATTGCAGGCATGAATATATGAAAAATCGATCAATAAAATCAAATGAGTTATCCCTTGGCGGTTAGTTAGTTTGGCGGTAGCACAAAATACAAAAGAAATACTAACACACTCATAAAATTAATACAGCAATTATCACATTCTGTATCACCTATATCATCTACATCCTTACTAACCAATTACTTATTTAAGATAAATTAAAAAAAAAATTAAACCTTTTGACTCATCCAGCATAATAGGACCTGAGTGGCCGAGTGGCTAGTGCTCTGGTGCTCGGTACCACAGGTTTCGGGTTCGAGTCCCGACGGTGCCATGGATGTTTGTAGTGGTTCGGAATCCACTTTAAACTGTAGGTCCCGGTCTGTTTAGCCTAAAACTGTGCATAAGATGACCGTAGAGACCAACAACCAATCCCTAGACAAACCAAGCCAGCATAATAGATTTCAGCAATGTTATGTCCAATAAAACGGCTAGAAGTAAGATGTTTTGTTTTGTTGTTTCTTCTCCCACTTAGGAGACATCTAGAAGAAGCCCACCAACCCATATGGACTCATAGTTGAAGGGAAAGGGGGTATCTTCTATTGTGATGGAGCACCCGTAAGTAGAAGTCTGACTTGGCTCCGTGACGCTCTTACAGTCATATGAGACCAGGACCTACGACTTAAAGTGGATTCGGAACCCCTACAAACACCCATGGCACCGTCGGGACTCAAAACCGAAAAATGTGGAAACGAGCGCCAGAGAGCTTGACACTTGTCCATTCCGGACTGAAAAAACGTTATGTTGTGAGTAAATAGCTTAATTCTTGTTGAAAGTGAAAATATCTTAGAATGCACTATTGAGAGGATGCGCTTTCATTGTTCAAGTTCCATTGTCCAGTGTAGAAGATACTGACAGTTGCAAAAATTTTTCTCTAAATAAATACAAGCAATAAAAATATATTTCATTTTATTAAAATCTCTATTAGAAGTTTTTGTACCAAACAACTGTGAAAAGTTTTTTTTCTTTCTAATGCAGCTGGCAAACACTTAGACAGCTTGGTCTGGGATGCCTTAAAGCCGCTACACAGACGTTAGTAATTTTGCATTACCCAGGGGGCGCGTGTAACTTGAAGATAAGCCACGGACGTGGAGTAACAATGCCCCCGCAACGCTCTACGATCCTATTAGACCGGGACCTACGGTTTAAAGTGGATTCCAAACCCCTACAAACTTCCATGGCACCACCGGGATTCGAACCCGAAACCTGTGATACCGAGCGCCAGAGTGCTAGTCACTAGACCATTCAGGCGCCACAGCTATAGAAAGTTATAAAAGCTAAATTAAAACTGTCGGCATACTTTCAATGGCAGTGTTTTTCTTTGTCATTTTCATATGTTTGTAGAGCCAGGAATCTGTCAAGCTATTTCAAATTTTGCTGCATGGATGGCAGTGCTGGACTGCCCTATTATCAAAGACTGCGGGGTTTCATTCAAAGGTGTCCTTTCTTCTTCTACATGAAAAATAAAAATTCTCATAGATTGAATATTGGATGTTAAGAGAATATTTGCCTTTTATTATATTGTATTTATTTTTCATACAAAAATCATGCCTCTGGGAATTGGCAAGTGGACTGTTTCAACAATCCGAAAACCAAGGTGTGATAAGTAGTCAAGCTCTTTCAATTGCATTTCAAAAAAAGAAATAAAAAGCTTTTGTTTAGGGTAAATACTGATACATAAATTATATCGGCTACACAGATAAAATTAAAATGTACATCTAAAGAAAAACTTTTATCCTTTTTAAAATTAAAACTTGTAATTTTATATCGAATTATCTCAGCCCTACTTTAGGAGCAGCCTGGTGGCCAAGTGGCTAGCGCTCTGGCCATTGATATCCCAGGTTTTAGGTTCGAATCCTGGCGGGGCCATGCATGTTTGTTAGTGGTTCGGAATCCACTTTAAACTGTAGGTCCCTGTCTGTTTAGCCCAAAGTGTGCACAAGAGGACCGTAGAGCGACAAACCAAACCAATCTACTTTAGGATGGAAGATTGTTTTGTTCGCAAAATCCTGAACAGATGTAAAATGTATAGTAATCTTATGAAATTATTTTACTCTCCGAAATTTACTACGAGTTGCTACTTTTCTTTTAGTTTTGTTACTGTCATTGGTCACTTTTGTTTTTCTATCACTACAGCAGAAAATTCATTGAATTTAATCTTCCCTTCCTAGCACCATTGTTATTCAACTCTACTAATACATAAGATCACGGATAACATTATTACAGCTTTGGTTTACTTCTATGACAGGAAAAGAGTTGGATCCAGTATGGCAAAATTGTCCTTTATAAAATAATGTTTTTGAAAAATGCTGTTTTTAATGCTGGATGAATAAACTCAGGAACATAGCAACGTTTAATAATGCGCGAGACATATGAAGCAATGGATTGAAATACTGCGGAAATGGCCAAATTCAAATAGCCATATGAATATAGCAATGTTGAATAGATCAAGAACTTCATCAGGAATGAATTGTTCAAGAATCTCTAAAAGGATATACAAAAGTAAGATAAATGGAGTCCTAAATGAAAGAATGAGGTATTCTGAATTCTACAAGAAACACTATAACATTCAATAGTCAAAAGATATGTCAATGTTTGAAAATTCTATGAGCTCCATAAGCACGGGAAAATGTCAAAAGTGATAAATGTGAAACTTCAAGAAGAAGAAATTGATCAAAGCACTGTGAGTACTTATAGCCGTTGGAAATACAAATGTTTAAAATACCAACCAAAAACATGGAAAGTGCTTCGAAACCATACTACAAAAACTTCAAGCAAAAGCCAAATTCTCCAGAAAATTACTTAAGATTAACGTTATTCATGAAGTATTTCAGGAATTAAAGGGCCCAAAGTACCATTTTCGGCCAAAATTTGCAATGCAGTTTTATTTGCTTGGCCCTCATTTTCGGATAACGTCACGGACCCCTAACCAGGACAACATCGTGTACCCACATGATAATAAATTAATAGTTTGAAAAACTAAAAAACACGCTTTTAGAGTTAATCAAACTAAAAAGTAAAAAATAATTGTTAACATAAGAATAAAATGACTGACGAGAAAATGAATGTCACTGTTCTAAAAGCGTGGGGTGCTCGATATCAATCGGTATAATTTTTCACTCGTTTCATTTCGAAATGCAGAATTAGTTTAAAAATGTCATACAAAGCACCCCACGCTTTTAGAACAGTGACATTCATTTTCTCGTCAGTACTTTTATTCTTATGTTAACAATTATTTTTTACTTTTTAGTTTGATTAACTCTAAAAGCGTGTTTTTTTTTTTTTTTTTTTTAGTTTTTTAAACTATTAATTTATTTTTTACTTTTTAGTTTGATTAGCGTATTAAAAAGAATCAACTGTTTTCGTTCTGAAAGATGTCTGTAAATGTTTCTTTGCTGCTCAAATAGTGCGTATGAGGAGAAACAGATCTCCAGGGGAAAAAGTGTTGCGCCGATCAAGAGGACTTTTCAAATGCTGTGTGTTTTAATCACTCATCCTGGCGATCCTAATCATGATAATAAATTTATCAAAATATTTTAGAGTCCTCGGTCCTTGATAAGTCTACAACGTTTAAATTAAATCGGATCACTTAAAGTAGGGCAAAATCGAACCCAAAGAGTCAGTTACAAACAAACACACAGGTGAAACTAATAAAAGCGTATTAAAAAAGGAACCAGAGGTTCCAGAGGTTTTTACACAAAAATCGGGATTTTAACGTTGTCGGTTACCTAAAGGGGTTAAGCAGAACTCGGCACTTTTGCACCATTTGAATAAAATTCCAAGTTCAAAGTGAAGACCCGGGGCCATTTTTTTTTCTTTCAGATTACTCAAAGGAAGATTCGAACGGTTTAAAAGCTGAGAATCCCGCGTCTTAAAAGCGCGCGTTTAGTGCTTGCATTGTCGCGACTGCATTCGAATTCCGAGATGATAAAGGACAAAAAAATATATGTACGCGTGCAACCGCAGAGGTTGACAGCGTGGCACTTAAGAAGCCGGTTTTTTTGGGGGAAAAAAGGATCTAAATCTCCTCTCGCCGCAAAATCAGGAGTTCCTAAAACGTGGAACTCCGGAGGTCCTCTTTCAATAATATTCCCATTTCTCTTACTTTAGATTTCGGGAGATTTTTCCCCCCTCACCCTACCCGCACCACCCCCTTTCTTTATGTTGTCAGGTCATTTGTTACCCTTTTTACTCGGATGTTTTATCCGGCAAAAACCTTTACAGCCGGACGCCATCTTATCTCCAAGAAATAAAGACAGAGCAAAGACGAAAAAAAATAAATAAAAGAAAAAATGAATGAATGAAGAATGGAATAAAAAAAATGAAGGGATGTAGGAGAGAGAGAGAGAGAGGGTGGGTGAAGGGTGGGGTGGGGCAGAAGAGAAATTCGATTTTAAAACGAATCTTTTGCCAGAAAAAGGGGTGGGGCAGAAGAGAAATTCGATTTTAAAACGAATCTTTTGCCAGAAAAAGGGGTGGCGGCAGAGGAGAAAGGAAAAAAGTGGACGCTGCTGTAATTGAATAATCTTATCCGTTGCCTTCGATTATCGAGGGTTAGGAACATAGATGTGACTGATTGTGCTTAAGTAAAATAAATGGCCACCTCGCTCGCCAGACTTAGACAAAGGGGAATGAAAATAAAAAAAATGGGTTTCGCAGATTGTTGCGCACTTGTACAGGAAAAGAGAAGAAAAAGAAATGGAAATAACGTATGTTAAAAAAGAGTGAAATTATGGCATAAAAAAATTGACTGTAAAAGACTTTTTTGCTTTTCTTTGACGGAGATTATTTTGGGTTGAACGCAGTTGTAGGAGTACAATGTAGGCTTATTTTTAAAGGCAACCATATGTCAAACTAAATGGTATTTTGAATTGCGTTTCTGTGGCAATGTTTGCAAGTTAATATACAAAAGGGCAAAAGTGAAATATTTGAATACGCTGATATTAGACACAGAATGTGATTCTGTTAAAATATCACCTCAATCTACCGGAACAGCTCATGTTCTCCGTACAAGAATGAGATATACCAGATGTAAAAAAAATGAATTTTCGCCTTCAAGAGTTTTCGTCTCTCCTTAGTTAAAAACTAATTAGATTGTTGTCTCCGCATGGCTTCACGAGACAGAGGTGTTTTTGAACAACACAAGGGCTATACTTGCTAAAGCTGCGTCAAGCAATTTGTGATCAGAATACATATATACAAAACAGTAAAAACATCAGTTAAAACGACTCAATCTTTAATCTAACTAAATGAAGCAAAAATATATTTTAAAGAAACACTAGTGTCAAATAATTTGATCAAAGCTGTTTTAAAAACTCGGAAGTTAAAATGTCATGAAGTTAAAATATTAGTTTTAAGTAAATGAGATTAAAAACATATCCATTTGAAATGAAATCTTTTGCATCCTACTGAACATCATTACCATTACCAGAGAAACGTTCAGATAGCTTAGATTCTAATGGCTGGGATGATAGAGCAGAAAGCTCTTTCTATGGCATATATGACTTTTCTTTCATATGACATGCAAATACAGAGATGTTTCTGAAAAGCAATGTCCCCTGCACTTGTCGATGAAGCGAGGTGAAGCATAATGTTTCACTTATAAATGCCACAAATAACTCATTGACGAAAAGATGGCTTCCAGTAGGACTTCTCAGCGGCAATCACCTTATTTATTAGAGCAACCCAAAAAACTCCTATCAAGCAATCTGACTATCGATTTATAATTTATTTTCAGAGGCAAAACACTTAATCGCCATTTGGATTATTCTTTGCGGAGAAATTCCAGTTTTACTATTGGAATAACAGAAAGCAATTTCTTTTTTCTTCTTACCTAATATCCTGACACCATGTTCAAATGGTGCAGCAGACAAAAGCAATCGATTCCCGACAGCGCTTCGACAATCACCGCGATGTCAAAGCAGCAACGTTCCATTCACACCCCACACCCACACACAAAAGGGGGCGCCCTACCCCCTACAAATAATTTTTGACTCCCTTTCATGGAATTCTTTGTGGACGGAAATCGATTCTCCTCCGGTATTGAGCAGGACTGACACTCGGAATAAGAGGTGAGGGAGATAAAAGGGAATTCTTGTGAGTCCCCCCACCCCCTCGCGCGGACAGGGGTGGGGGAGCGGCCTTGTAGTGACCAGGGGCCGAATCGAAAGAGGGCGGAAGGCCCCTGTTAGGCCCGGAATGGGAAATTTCGCAGACAAGATCTGAATCGTTAACGAACGAACGAAAGAAGACGTCCATTTCTCTGTAAAGAGTGCTTTTAGGGGGATTTTTCTCTGGAAAAAACGTTGCAGAGGAACAGGCCTCGTAGAAATCTCCGGAATGTTTAGAACATCATCTAGTAAAAAGCCTTGCTTTGTCTGCTTTGATGGTTTCTTTCCGAAAAAAATGTCTGCTTTGAATGTTTTTGAATATTTTAAGAAGAAAACGGCATACCTTAAAAAAATAGAGAAACTTCAGTGATAATAAAATCCATATCCGTGCCATCAACACACTACCGTAACGTGCCACCACCTGCTGATTAACAGACAATCAAATCCTACACATATGAACTATATTTATTAATAATCTTCTTGTACATTTCTGCTGGGTTTAAATATCGAATATTGGATTTTTGTACCTAATTCACGTTTTATGTCTGATCCATCCATTTCACGTGCGTCTATAGCATGAATAAATATGTTTTTTTTTTTTTAATTTTCAAGTTTTTGTATACATTCCGCCATTAATGTACAGATAATCTTCAACAAATAATGAGGTTCCATTTTTTTTTTCTTGAAGATGAGTTATTTTTAATGACATTTTTGAGCTGTTTTGCTTCTGTTTCATCAACAGTGTCCGATTTCTGTCCGATCATTTTAATTGATTTCACTGCATGGAACTATTCAAAATTTCACAACTTATAGTCATTGTTACAAAATTGAACACATCCATTGCACTTCTATTACCAATAGTTATTAATATTACTTTTTTTGTGAGCTCGCCGGCATATTAGTTTGTTCATTTCGTTTTGTACTCCATCAATATATTTCTTGAAATGTTTATCTGTTTATTGTTCCTTATTTGTCTTTCTTTAACTCATTTGTTTTGTACATCAACCAATTACCTTTTTTTCTCCTTCCAAGATCTTGTAAAAAGGGTCTGAATGGCCGAGTGGCTGGCGCTCGGTACCACAGGTTTCGGGTTCGAGTCCCGGCAGTGTCGTGGATGTTTATAGTGGTTCGGAATCCACTTTAAACAGTAGGTTCCTGTCTAATATGAGCGTTGCGGGGGTCCGCGTCCGTGGCTTATCTTCAAGTTACACGCGCTCCCTGGGTAATGCAAAGTGAGTAACGTCTGTGCAGCGCTAGCCTTAATGCATTCAAGACCAAGCTGTCTAAGTGTTTGCCAGCTGCATTAGAAAGAAAGAAAAAAAGATCTCGTAATAATATTGCTTTGCAAAAATGATGCGCGATTATCATGAATTGATTTTACTAATGAAAAACTTTTTACTTCACATCTTATAAAAATAACAATATGATGAAGACATTGAAGAAGCTTGTATACATCTTTGAACATCATAATTGTAATAGTTGTTTAAGAAAATTGCCATCAGAGAAATTAGTATAAAATAAAACTGAAAAGAAATGACTAGTGGAAATTATGCCATCTAAGTAATAAAAAAGAATCTATGTAATATTTTTTTTATTTCCGTTTCGTTGTTCAATTATTCATTAGTTTACAAGGAGTTCTTTTGTCAGTAAGGAATAAAAAGCGAAGATGCAAAAATTAACAAGCGTTTAAAGTGATTATCTTGAAAGGATTATTAGTTTTACAACTCATTATTTTTTATTCGTTTCCTATTTTCTTAATTTATTATTTTTAATAATAATATTTTTCCTTTAACACAAATTTCTTTCATTTTGTAAAAAAAGAGTTAGGAGAGAATGAAATTTTTTAAAAAGAACAAATTTTAAAATTAATTATTATAAGTATACAAAGTATACAAAATTGTATTATTGTATACTTTTAGTAATTTAACACAGTTTGAAGAGCCCCTTATTCACTAACATAAACGATATATTATGAAGCATACGGTATATATATTAGTAAACATACTACACTCATGTCCATAAATTAAGGATAATGAAGTTCAGGCAAAGAAAGAGACAGAAGCAAAACAAATTTGACTTATTTGTAAAGTCTATTTATTAAACAAAAGGTAATGAGCAAAACGGATGCTATATGTTTGACATAATTAATAAAAATTGCGATTTTTACTCCCTGGAGCAAATTTCAAAAAAGAACCTATTTACAAAAAACAGTATAACAGGGTTAGTATGATGGTTAATAGGGAGTATGTCTCCCGGACGATGCAATACAGGCCTTACAACGCCTAGGCATGCTGAGTATCAAATTATCAATCTGATCTTGGGGAATATTATTGTAATTTTAAAATAGCACAGTGAGTAGTATCATCTTGGGGTTCACACCATCCCGTATGAGTCCTTAAGGATATTCCGTCCTACAGCATGATCCTCTTAAAAAGTACATATTTTTCTTTTAAAACAAGCAGAAAGCAAATTTAAGTGAAACAAAGCTTATTTCAGAAACTCATTAAAATTATCCACTATATCACAGCTACTCGAAAGCATCTGTGACTGATATTATGATTAATTATGACACTGAAGACAAGCTTTTTAATAAATATATCAATAGATTATTTATATATATATATATATATCATTAAAAAAACCTAAATAAAATTTTGGTATTGAGTACTTTTAAAAACAACTATTTGAATTAAAAAAAAAATAACTTTTCAATGCAATTTTCTTATTCAGTTTTTCTTTTGTCGTGCATCATCTGAAAAAGGATGGCCTCAAATCTCTTTAGCTTGCGGCAACTTGATGTAGAAATCAGCAAACTAAAAAAAAACGAAAGAAACGATTTTTTTTTATTTGTAGCAGAGAGACATAAGAATTTTCGCTTCATGAGATACGACGATTTTCAATTTCTTTGAAAGGGACGGACTCATAACTCGCGATGCTATCTCAAGGAACACCCCCCTCCACCCCACCCCCTAAAATATGTAAATACCTCTTCTTCCCTTTCGCTGCAATGGACTCGACGCAAAATCTTCTTCTCGAGCACCCGATCCCCTCTTTCGAGGAGGGGGGGGGGAATTCTCTTTTGTGTTGCTACCAAGTGGAAGAAATATTGGATCACTCGACTGAACTGCGGAGGTGTTTCAGCAAATCACGAGGCGCCTGCGACCTGCAATATTCGAGACTCCGCGAGTCATAAAGACACCAAAGAGTCGTGAGATCATCGCCGGTGACGTCGCAAAAGAAGATTTGGGTCTCCAAAGACATGTCGGTAAAAAAACCGGCAACAGATTTTTATATTTTCACCAGACGATATAATGCACTGGTCTGGCTGTGGAAGATTTAGGATCGGCTTCCAGTTTGTGAGAGAGAGAAAAGTTTAAAGTACTTCATATATAATAAAAATGGTGACCAATATAAATAATAAATGTTAGATGTCGTAAATTGGCCAAATAGGTTGGTTTTCAATGACAAAAACTGTGATTATATTTTAAAAAATGAATCACATTTTTTTGTGGAAATTTAGAAGATTACGTAAAAAGGAACCGTTGTTGTTCTAATGCAACTGGCAATACAGAGAAACTTAAATCTTTATGCCATAAATAAGAGCTGCACCGCTGTTACTCATTTAACACTACCCAGGGGGCACGTGTAGCTACAAGATAGGCTACGGACACGAGTCATACTACCCCAGACAAGATGCTCTACGATCCTACTAGACCATCGTAGAGCATCTTGATCAAAGATTCTCTAACATGAAAGTAAACAAATTACAGAAGGGTTCATCAAGCGAGATATATGGCCTGCTTCCATTCACAATTTGGCCCTCTGTAGTAACCCTTTAGATAATGGATGCCAAATACTGGTAACTTAAGTATGGCTATCTCGAATTAAGTACTCTCTTAAGTATGGCTATCGCTCATCATTAGAACTACGGCTTAAAGGGGATTCCAAACCACTACAAACATCCATGGCACCGAGCGCCAGTGCTCAAGCCGAATGGCTATCAGGCCCCCGTAAGTAGGAACTCATGTATTGGAATATGACAAGCGAAGTATGGCAAATACTCTCATTTAACATCACTGGACGCTTGACAGAAAAACAAGTTTTAAAAGCGTCTACTGCTTTTGTCATCTAACGCCACGGGGCACGTGATCGAAAACGGTTTTAAAAGCTCCTGTAATTTATTGCAAGTAGAAATTGCGACAGTTGAGTAAGTCGAGATAGCCATACTTAAGTCACCAGTATGTGGCATCCATTATCTGAAGGGTTACTACAGAGTGCCAAATTGTGAATGGAAGCAGGCCATATCTGTCGCGTGATGAACCCTTCTGTAATTTGTTTACTTTCATGTTAGAGAACATAATTGACTTCTAGAAGGTGCAGTCGAAGAAGAAAATTCAAGATGACATTTGCGACAACATCGCGAATCGCCAATTCATCCTACACAATAAACAAGCAATATAAAAAAAAAATTTAAAGTCAATTCCTACTTTTTTTTCACTCTATTGCAGGAAGTCCTTTATAAATAATTTTCATTCATTTTTTTTAAAGTTTATTTGGCGCCATCTATTGGCAGTTATATGCAACTTAAATCTAAAAAAAAAACTAAAATTAATGAATTAAATTTAATTACTGAATTAATATTTGAAAAAACTGTATTCATATCCAGTGTCATCCACTACAAGTTCCAAAAAAATGTATTCGAAACTTGAGTGGATGAATAACAAGTATTTTATGAACGATTGAAAATTTGAACAAGATATATATAGGGAGAGAGTGAGCTAATAGAAGGAATTGAACAAAACATTGAAATGAATTTTTATTTACCATCCTGTGATGTCGCAAAGTAGACTTTGTTTCTCTAAAGTTCACATGAATGAGAATGAAGACTTAGTGAAATGGCTCCCCGGCGAATGCGAGGAGTTTCGAGTAATGATCGCGTGTCACATCGCGTCTTGGATGAGTGATGACTGCTCCACGTACGCCTCTGCAGTGTTCGTGTTCATCAAAACAGTCACGTGACAGCCCCTCCATTAAAACAGGGCGCTGACCTAATAAGCAATGCGCCATGACACCCCTTCTACGATTCCCTTCCATTCAAATGTTCATCGCATAACCATTTTTCTAACGCTTTCATGTACATTATAGTCCGCAATGTATCACCCTACATCCAGAAATTCACTAATAACTTTTTAACAGTTAGAAGCACATTCATTATGCGTATAGTTTAATTTTATGTTGACAAAAACGGAATCAAAAAACAACCTTATACATGGGCTGTTCTCCGGTTCCCATGCAGTAATACGGCTATACAGTTTGACTCCATCTAATATAGTTGTGCCACCTCTTCATTTTCTTCAATTCACCTGACTCAGACCTCATTGTGCGCAGTTAGCGTGCCAGAGAGCCGATGTTCGAATCTCAGGGTGGCATTGTTTTAGTCACTGTTTTCGGAAATGAGAAAACTCGTTGGCGATTGCGACAATATATTTGATTCAATAAGAAGTTTGGATTGTCCTTGCATTTATTTGATTCAATCAAAAGTTTGGATTTCTCTTTGCACTCCTTTCATTCAATAAGGTATTTGGATTTGTCCTTGCACTCATTTGATTCAATAAGAAGTTTGGATTCTCCTTCCATTCATTTAATTTAACAAGAATCTTGGGTTGTCCTTGCACTCAATTGATTCAATAAGAAAGTTGGATTTATCCTTGCACTCATTTGATTCAATAAGAAAGTTGGATTTATCCTTGCACTCATTTGATTCAATAAGAAGTTTCTATTAGAATTGCACTCATTTGAATTTTAATATTTTTTTGTTTTTTGTTTGAAATTCATTGGATATTTGTTTAAATAAGAGGTTTGAATTGGCCTTGCATTCATTTGATTAAGTTAAGTTTGGATTGAACCTAATGTTTCAGAGAGTTAGATATCCAATTGGAGGAACTCGATTCAGTATCCGGCAAACGAAGTCGAACCGAAAATTTCAGTGTCTACACTGAGAATGAGCATGATAAAATTGTAGATCAGAAAGGCCTTTAATTTAACCTGCGAGAAGATTGCGAATATAGATGAAACGCCTTTTTGTGTTCGTTCTAAACCAAATTACTTTGGAACAACATGGATGCAATGTAACAGATGGTCCATGGATAAAATCTGGGGAACATAACTGCTTCCAGAGACAAGTGATCTCAATGGGGATTCAATAATTATCGCAAAAATATTTTACAATACAGTCCTAGAGCGCCATGAAGTCATTCACCACAGGAATGACACGTAATTATCACAAGTAGAGCTTCTTAAAAACATTTGCTTTATAACATTTTGTGCACATTAAAGTCAAATTATTTTTGGTTTTTTAAGAAATATTTTTTAGGTTGAGACATAATACAGTTACCTGATTTCCATTAATTATGCATCCTTTTTTTAGTTTTCAGCGCCCTGAGCTATTGACAGCGGGGCAATTATTTAAGAGATAGAATTTCCATGTCTTAAGACGAAAAGGATTCTTTTTTTGAAGTTCAAAACGGTGTTTACTTACACTTATGGATGATAAAAATGTTTAATTTATTTTCGTCACTTAGTAAGGGTGAATTACAGCTCATGTTTTCCCTGGAAACTACATCAGACAAGACTGTAAAATCCGAGTGAATATAATTCAAATAATGGGGGTAGTGTTACACGCGTCTCTAGCCTATCTTTAAGCTACACGTGACCCCTGGGTAGTGTTCAATGAGTACCTTGCTTATGGGATAAAGATGAAATATCTCTGTATTACCTGTATTACCATATATGCATTAGAACAACAAAAACATAATTCAAATAAGTTTATTTAATAAAAGTGGGTTTTTTTAATGTTTACTTGATGGAGAAACACATTTTTTTAACATGTGACACATTGAACATGGTTTTTTTTTTATGCTTAGGGATTTTTCTTTCTGTTGACCATCGATGAGCTTGCTGTTTCACTTAAATGTAGTATGCCCCGAAGGGCATTTTAGATAACGACCATTGCCTTCCGTGAGGAACTTTAGTATTAATTGCACCACATTTTGATGTGGTATGGGAGAAAACCCGGAATACTTCCACCTTTAAACCTCACTGCCAATGCAAAATGCTTATAGACAGGGTCCCAATCGTCTTCTGAAGGTAGTGACTCCAAAGGACCTATACTATTGCGTTTCGGTTGTGACTGGAACTTTTTTGCGTATTGTTAAAAGTAGAAAAATTTAAGATTTCTCGGAAGAAAACGGCCTCTCTTCGAAATAAGTGTGGTGTTTTTATTATTTTGGTTGAGTTCCTGTTGAGCCTCGTGTTCCAGGGATTCCTGCCACAAACCGTCCACAGACGGGTGATGGGGGGACGGATGAATATTGCTTTCCAAGGGAGCTTTTTGGGGTATTAGCGCGTCATATGAGAGAAAATTAGGCATTTGACTATGGATTCTTTGCATATTTGCCGCAATCGACGTGTTAAAAGCAGTGACTGCAACGAGCATCCCCTATCGATTTGAAACTAAATTATCCTAAAGTGCGCTGAACGCGATGCATAGGATTTGGTTTGGCTTGTTGCTCTACGGTCATCTTGTGCACACTTTAGGATCAACAGACCGGGACCTAAAGTGCATTACGAACTACTAACAATATCCATTACACCACAGGGACTCCACCCTCCCACAGTCCGGGACTCGAACCAGAAGCCTATAGTATCTTGACACCAGAGCGCTAGCCACTCGGCCATCAGGCCCCGCCTCAGGAGCAAGAATTTCAGTTGTGGCTTCCATCAAGCTGACACACCTGGCTTCGAAAATGATCTTTATAACACATGGTCCCCTGTTAACATGCACAGCTAGTGTACAATAGGCATACGGTTCCAATCCGCTGTTGGCGTCCGTTGCAATTGAAGGAGTATAAAGTGTATGTTTCAAGAGATATCGTTTATGTTAGCAAATAATGGACTCTTGAAACTGTGCTATATGTATGCTTCATAATATACTGCCCTCCAAAAGTTAAGGAACATCAGGTTTTTTGCGCCTAATTTGCAAATCAATCAATGTAGAAACACCAAATTTAGGTGATATGCGGACAGAACAGTTATGTATTGACTGCAACATAGAAGTTTACTTAAGAAAAACGCAAAAATGATTTACAACAAAAAAAAAAAGCAATCTCTCTGGAAAAGTCCATTCTTGGAAAAAATAATAATCAAATTTTTATGTGGTAAATTGTCATAGAAACATAACAAAAATGAGTTTTAATCAGGGATATGCCCACCCCTAGCTCGAATGCATTGGCGGCATTGACTTTCCATGCTGTTAATTAAGTTGTCGGTTACCGAAATGGGAAGCGAAGACCAGATACGGAGTAAGCTTTATTCCAGCTCTCCTAATGACTCTGGCGGAGGACTTAAAGCAGCAACCTATCTATCAAGATAGTCCCAAAGATGCTCTACCGGATTCAGGTCTGGAAATTGAGATGGACCTTCCATTCGCTCCTAAACAAGACCCTCAAAATATTCCTCAACAACTACAGCTCGGTGAGCTATCCATCAGAATGGAAAAATTGCCAATTGCACCGGAATATGGGTGGACATATGAATCAAGGCTCTCATCCCGATATCTCAAACCAGTCACAGTTCCTCCTTGGAACACATGCAGGTCCGTGTGACCACCGAGTGAGATCCCTGCCGAAACCATTATTCCACCACCTCGGTAACTGTGTCTGTCAACAGTGTTAGATTGATGGTATCTGGTGCTTTGTTTCCTCCAGACTAGCAGACGTCCGGAATCACTCTCCAGTGTAAATCTGGACTCGTCTTCAAAGAGTACAGGAGCCCATCGCTGTCTGGTCCAGGAAACGTGTTCTCTTGCCCAAGATAATCGGGCCCTTCTTTGTCATCCGTTGAGGGGGACACTTACAACTGGTCGCCTTGCATAGAGACCTGAATTGTGAAGATGCCGTCGCATCTTAATAGCGGATATTCTTCTCCCTGTGCTACGCGGCCTGGTGGCCAAGTGGCTAGCGCTCTCGTCATTGGCATTCCAGGCTTCAAGTTCGAATCCTGGCGGTGGCATGGATTATTTGTTGGTGGTTCGGAATCCACGTTAAACTAGGTCCCGGTCTGTTTAGCCTAAAGTGTGCAGAAGATGACCGTAGAGCGACAAAGCAAACCAAACCCTGATGCTACAGAGTGGTCTGCAACAAGTTTCAACGCAGAAATGCTTCTTCTCCTACGAGCCGAAAGAGCTATAAAAAGGTCTTCAGCAGGTGCTGTAGCTTGTGGTCGATCTGGAACATGTCTTCTGGACACAGAAGCTTTGGTTTGATATTGATTCCAGAGAACGAGTGGAACAGACTGCACTAATTCAGAAGGAGTTTTAGGCATAAATTTCAAAGTTGTGTGGTATGACACATTGGCGATTTTTGGCAACTTTTTTTACTGTTGGCTTTATGCTATTGGAAAGACAGCAGAAAAAGGCCTACAGAGATTTTCAAAAGAAATAACTCATCTTTTTTAAATGTAAATAAATGCAAATTTAATTTTCCTAAATATGTGTCATTTATATTCCATGACTAAATTTTCCTCCCAAAATGTTTAAAAAGTTAAATGTCCATTAGGAAATTTTTGTAATGCTCCATTGTAGTGTATACAAAAATATATTTCGTATAATTCATTTGTTTGTAACTCTGATCGTTTTGTATGAAATAGAATACAACATTACCATTCTTGTAAATATTTTATTTTTAATCCTTTTGGAGGGGAAACATTATAGAAGAAAATGTATTAATAGAATATAAATGGCAAATATTTAGAAAGATTAAATTTACATTGATCTGCAGCTAAAAAAATGAACGATTTCTTTTGAAAATCGTATGATAGTAGATATTTTCCTCTTTTCACGCCAATAGTAGTAAAGAGTATTGCCAAAACTCGACAAGCTAACCTCGTATAAACTACAAAACCCCGAAATTCATGCTTGAAACTCATTCTAAATGAGTTCAGTGTATTTCACAGTGAAATATAAACTCGTTTATACCTATAGCGCAAGTAAACAAAGCTACCAGTCCCATACGCGTTTATCACAAACTGGCGGCCCGGATGCGAGATCTATTTCATTACTACTACTACTACTCTGTTACTTATATTCGATATTCAGCCAAGTGTATTTCAACATTTGCTAATGATATTTTTTCGGGGTTAGATGATTATTAATTATATGCTTTCTTTTAAAACGGAAATATGTGATCAACAATGTCTTTCGCATAACCGCATCAAATGAAATCCGGTGGAGCTACAGAGTGATAGAGGTTTGGTCTGTTGCTATATGGTCATTTTGTGCACCCTTTGAGGTAATTATATCGGGACCTACAGTTTAACACGGATTCGGAACCACCAACAAACATCCTTGCCACAGTCAGGATACGAACCTGAAGCCTGTGGAACCAAAGGCGGTGATCGAGAGAAGTGGAGATATCCGTCCCTCCACGACCATCCTTCAATCAGGAAGGAAATTCACGCGGAACACATCTCCAGTGAAAGTGGAACTCGACCCGACATCCAGTGACCAACTGCCTAGCTATCGCGCCGGAGAGCTGAGGTTCGAATCTGTTGATGGCGTCTATTGCAGCCACTGTTTTCAGATTAGATGGTTATAATGTGCTTTTAGCATCTCTCATCAAACAGTCAGGCTGCCTTCTGGGAATTTTTGTCCTTTCTCTAATACGACACACAAATGCAGGCCCATTACATCTAATACTCCTCTTCTCATCACCCATCGGTGGGTTAGTCCACATGTGGCCGATATAGAGTCCACTCTCATCTTTCTAACAGGTAATGGTTTACATAACCCTACATCGTTTGGTTTGGTTTGTCGCTCCACGGTCATCTCGTGCACACATGGGCTAAACAGACCGGGACCTACTGTTTAACGTGGATACCGAACCACTCACAAACATCCATGCCACCGTCAGGTTTCAGAGCTGGAGCCTGTGATATAAAAGGCCAGAGTGCTAGACACTTGGCCACCAGGCTGCTAACTTTACATAGAGAAAAGATGTGAACTGTATCCTTATAAAATATATCTATATTTATCCAAAAGGTATCCACACTTTTTTGTACCCTTCCAGAAATGTACCATTATTACTTTTATGTAATTTTTTTTATGATACGAAGTTTAACTATTCCTTATTTTGCTTGTAATTTTCTTCTTGTAGTTTTGTCATGTGTGATAATATGTCCTCAACAGTCTATATATTTATACCCAAGACTAAAATGGTTGTAATTTGAATCCGCTAAACCGTCCGTTTAATTTGAATCAATTAAAATGAATTCAAAATAAATTTAATTGTTCTGAGTAGCGTGAGAATAAAAAGAATTTTTTTTTCATTTTGGCTTAGTTAGGGTTAAAGTTATTTAATTAGATTTTTTTCGTTAATTCTTTTTCAGAAATGTTCACAATTCTCCAAATTTTTTATAATTTTATTTATCTTTTGATTTTACTATGTATAGACAGAACTTGTGCGCCCTAGACATGAAAGAAAAACAATATAATTAATTCAATATCAGAATTCTTCTTGAAAATGTAACAAAAGGGAAAACATTTCAATTAAATAAGCTTTATAATCTAGTATAAAAATGAATTGTAAAGGATATTTTTATGTTACATTTTGCGATTTGCACCTTAAAAACCTAATAAAATAATCAATCGAGAAGATACTTTAAATGAAACTTTTATTATTCTTTCAACAAAATAAAAATATTATTTTACATTTTTTTTCTTTCTAATGCAGCTGGCAGACACTGAGACAGCTTGGTCGCCTTAAGGCAAGCGCTGCGCAGACATTACTCACTTTTCATTAGCCAGGGGTCGCGTGTAACTTGATAGTATGCCACGGATGAACAATGCCCCAGCAAAGCTCTACGATCCTATTAGGACCGGGATCTACGGTTTAAAGTGGATTCCAAACCCCTACACACATCCATGGCACCGCCGGGACTCGAACCCGAAACCTGTGGTACCGAGCGCCAGAGCGTTAGCCACTAGGCCATTCAGGCCCTATATTATTTGACATTAAAAATTTCACTCATGTTTCACAAATCCAAGCTGCAAAACTGTCCTATTTAAAACTATTCATATATAAGAATTAAAATAAATGTTTCTGTAGCTTTTTTTCTGATTGCAAAAAAAATCATCAATCGTATGGTTAAAATGGAAAAATAGTTTTTCACTTATTTATTATTTACGAGTAACGTTTAAGTCATTATTTAGAGTCAGTATAATTTGAAATATATTATTTGTGGCAGTCAAATTGTTTCTTTTCAGAGATTGTATAATCCTATCACAAAATGCAAATTTATTATTACGAATCATATCGTTTTTGAAATGCAGGATTTCTAGTTCTAAAGAGGATTTTTGTTGATGGAATTTCTTCAAATATTATTTTCCATTTCAATTTGATGCCAAAATATTTGGATTCTGCACAAATTGCATGAAACACATGCAATACTGTATTTGTTGTATACTTTGCATAACAAATTTAAAATATTAAAAAATATATCCTTTCTTACACTCTGATCGAAAATGATAATAGTTTTTTAATTCATATTGCATGGTATAATTTTCCTCTGATATGAAATTCATTGAGCACCATTATTATGAACAAATCATAAAAAAAAAAATCGAACGAATACGAACTATGCACGAATCTCAATGCACCAAGGTATATAATTATAATTACCACCCGTTAACTCAAGAACAAAAATAATTTTCCACTATAAAAACGCATATAACGAGAATAATTTTCCATTATATGCATATTGATATATGCATATAATGGAAATATATTTCCGTGTGTCAATATGCGCACCTTGTGTATGTATATACAGGGTAATTATAACTACTGTCCCACTTTCAAAATGCTGTCCAAAAAGCACCACTCGTCACACTACGATCAAGTTCGAACTAAAGAACGGCATCAAAAAAGTTCCAAAGTGTATGAATAGATGGCACTGTAAGCGGCCTAAAGAAAGTGAATTCGGATGCCAGTGATAGTTTGAATCGAAATAGCACCGTATTCGGCACGAGTTGCTCATGAAACCCACTGTAGTGTTCAATGTGCGGGATTGTTTCGGTGTTTTGACAGAAAGAAATACCTTCCAAGTCATTCAACAGTTGTGACACTGTGAGTGAAAAGCCCATCCACCACGGCAAGGTCATACCCAATTGGATGGGAGTAATTGGTGGATCTTTTTTTGGATGTCATACAGTTTCTTCCTTCTTCAACTATCTTCAGATCAAATGTGAACTAATTGCGATGATTTTTTTATAGCATTATGAAAGAGGGTCTTTAATTATGATCACCCTGTATATTATATGTGTGTGTGTGTGTAAAAAAAGAGCGTGTATAGATGCGCATTTGTAACTACAGATACCTGTAGGTTTATCTAAATGTAGATGGTTTCCGTGCCCACATCTGTGATGGGGATGATAATGCTGCAAGTTGTTAAGTCATAGAGTTCAGCTGGAGGAAAGGGCCAAAAGAGGTTTGGTTTGTCGCTCTACGGTCATCTTGTGCACACGAGGGCTAAACCGACCGGGACCTACAGTTTAAAGTATATTCCGAACCACTACTAACACTCGTGGTACCAACAGGACTCGAACCCGAAACCTGTGGTACCGAGCGCCAGAGAGCTGGCCACTCGGCCACCAAGCCAGAAGAAGATATCAGTCTCGCGACCTGGAGTATATTAGTTACAAATTAGGGTATCACAATGTCGTGCATTCTACAACCTGCTTAATTCGTTGCATATCTATCGTCTCTGTGCAAGCAACATCTAATTTTTTTTCTTTCTAATGCAGCTGGCAAACACTTAGACAGCTTGGTCTGGGATACCTTAAGGCAAGCGCTGCACAGACGTTACTCACTTCGCATTACCCAGGGGGGCGCGTGTAACTTGATGGTAAGCCACGAACGCGGAGTAACAATACCCCCGCAACGCTCTACGATCCTATTAGACCGGGACCTACGGTTTGAAGTGGATTCCGAACCACTACAAACATCCATGGCACCGCCGGGACTCGAACCCGAAACCTGTGGTACCGAGCGCCAGAGCGCTAGCCACTCAGCCATTCAGGCCCCCAGCAACATCTAAATAAATCAACTGAAACTCTTTCATGGATTGATAAAAAAAAAATGTTGTTGTTTTTATTTAGGGTTCATTCTTATCTTGAAATAAAATCGTGTTAGGATTGTCTTATTTGTATTTTCTTTTCCCTTTCCCTTCCTCTCGAAGCATTCTTTCCCCTCTATTTTTCCCTCTTTCTCCCAAATATTGACTTCACCGATTGAATTTTTCCCCACTTGAGAAAAGAGTCCAATGTATTTTGGTTAAGCTCAGATATGGAAATAAACATCTGTCACAAACCGAGTTATGCAATGTAGGACTCCAGATTCTTTTTTCCCCCCGAAATAGAATTTCTTTTCGCAAATGGATTCGAACCTTATCAACAAACGCATATAAATTTATGTGTTCAAACAAGTTGTTGCTCTACGTAAATCATACACGTTTCTAAAAGGACACCTATAAATGAATAAAGATATAAAAATAAAAATAAAACATTTTAAAAACTCTCCTCGAAAATTTATTTCTAACATTTCAAGTGTTTCATTAAATGGATGCAACTCATTGTAAATAAAAAAAAAGAAGCTTGTGAAAGAAATTTAAAAAAAATAATAATAAAGTGTAATCGGTTAGACCGATATACAGGTTACCCAGAAAATTTAGAATTGAATGTAAGAACAAAATGCATAACACTAATCTTAAAGAGCTAGAGCTCTGGTGTTACGTGCAGCAGGTTTCGGGTTCGTGTCCCGGCGGTTCCACGCAAACTAGGATGCATGGCAGCGCCAAAGTGCAGTGGTTCGGAGTGGAGTTTTGGAGTGGTTCGGAATTCACTTTAATTGGTAGGTCGCATAGAATCGTAGAGCGTTGCGGGGGTAGTGTTACTCCGCGTCCGTAGCTTATCATCAAGCTACACGCACCCCCTGGGTAGTGCTAAATGGTTTGGTTTATCACTCTACGGTCATCTTGTGCACACTTTAGGCTAAACAGACCGGGACCTACAGTTTAAAGTGGATTCCAAAACACTGCAAACATCCATGGCGCCGCCGGGACTCGAACCCGAAACCTGTGGTACCGAGCGCCACAACGCTTGCCACTCGGTCCCGTAGTGCTAAGTGAGTAACAGCGGTGCAGCCTTTGTTTATGGCATAAAAGACAACTGTCTGAATATTTGCCAACTGCATTAGAAAAAAAATATTCATTTCCTTTTGCTACTTTTATTATAAATCAAATTCCTCAGCTGCAACTATTTTTATGAGACAGAGGGAATATTTAAAAGTACATCCCTTTAAAGACTTTTAACTAATTTTGAATATCATACTTTTATGTACTGAATATTCATTCTTATATTTCTGCGAATATAAAATTTCAAATATGTCATTGTTTGATAAAAAAAAAATTATTATGGACATAAGTTAGAAACATTATTTATAAAATTGAATTGATTTTTTTTTTTTTTACTTTTTAAAAAACGCTTAAATATTAAAATAGCATTTAATACCAAATCAAAAAAGAATTTAATGCATCTCAAAAAAGAATTTCTTTCTTTTTAAAACATAAAATTATTTTTACTTAACTTTATACTTGCATTATATTTACTCATTGCTTGCTTAAAAATAAAAATGTTATTATTTATTCACCAAAAAAGAGTAATAAATAAATAATAATGTTGACTCCTGAAGATTTAAACGTGTCCTTCTTAAAGTTTATATTTCGAATGAAATGCACTTGTAAAAAACACATTTTTAAATCATTTTTGTGAAAGCAATCATGTAATATTTTAATGACTTTTAAATTGCCATTTGACATTCAAGAAATCAAAGAGGGGAATATTTAAGTAGGAAATTATTTGAAATATTAAAAAGTCTTTCTTATTTTGCAAACCGAGGTACAAGAAAAAAAAACCAAATTTAATTCTGTCGCTCTTTAATTAATAACAGAAGACTTACAATTCATGCGTTGAATAAATGCAAATAATAAAAAGCGATAATTATGCAAATATTTCTCTTAATAACGGAGAACTCTCGAAGAAAATTAAAGAATGCGGAAAAATCGAAATCTGCTTAATTAGCGTGTTTTCATTAATTTCGAATTCTTTCGCGGAGGTACAAGAACAAGTATTTTTGAAGAAAATGGCGACGAGTGATCATTTGGATCGAAGCTGTTATTCTTCACATAAAAGGAAAAAGTTTTATTTTATCTGTTTTTTTTTCTTTCCTTTTGGGTGGTTACTTTTAAATACTGACAAAGGTTTCTTAAGTTATGGCAATATAGATTTTATTTATTTTAAAATGACTTTTAAATTAATATTTATTGCGTTTATTTAATTTTCAGCATTTTTATCTTTCTTTCTCTTTCATTGTTTGTTTGGTAATTCAACTTTTCCGATTGGATAACCCCATTTTTGAAGAATTAAGGTCGCTTTTTTTCTATTTACGATTCTGTATTTTGCATTTACCTTTTCTGTACCTTATTATTCAACGTTGGGAATAAAGAAAAATATACGCATAAATTATTAGCATATTGACACATCTCGGATCATAAGTGTTTAAGAGATGTCCTGTTGTTTATATAGATTTTATATCCTTTACAATACCACCTCAACTGACGTAGCTCACATCCAAAAAATTAAAAATTGGTGATTGCAAACCGTCGATTTACAATTAGAGATCTTGCTGAAGATGCTGGAATTTCAGAAAGGATCGGTCAATTCCATTTTGTGCCTCAAACGCGTCAAATCTCGATTGGTACCGAAAACACTGAATGCGCCAGCTCATACTGCATTGATTCTTCGAGACTTTTTCGCTAGAAATGAAACCCATATATTTATACAACCACCGTATTCACACCGTGCGACTTCTGGCTATTCCCTAAACTCAAAAGATCACTCAGCGGACAACGGTTTGAGTCGATTGAAGAGTACAACTTGAATTCCCACTCTCTTTGAAGGCCCTCCCGGTCGATGACTTTTTAGCATTCATTGAGGATTGGAAGAAAAGTTGGCATAAGTGCATTGTGTCTGGAGGGTATTACTTTGAAGGCGAGGAAATAAATTTGGAAGAATAAATAAAGAGTTTTTGAAAAGAGAAATAATTGGTCTTACTTTTTGGGCACGGTAGTATGTCAAAGTTACAAACTCTGAATAATGAATGAACCATTATTGTTATTATTGGAGTGTATATTTATGTATACCGCTAATAGGGGATAGTAGGACCTTCTGTCCGAAATTTTAGAGGTAACTGCACCACATCTGCGTATCTTATTTAAGAAAATATCGAATACTTCCATCAAGTAGCTTGGCAGGGTATTCGAGACGCTTTGCATACACTGTCACGATTCTTCAGTTCTGAAAGTAGTGACTGCAGTAGTGACCTTTCTCCCATTATTGTCTAGTTTTTCCTCTTAAAATCTACCCATGGGCTTATATGTTTTTCTATTGGTCGGTGGGGTGATATCAACATTTAATCAGTTCGAATGTGCGAATCTTTTTGGAGGTGAAAGTCGATTTCTACCTCGTTAATGGCATCCACCAAAGCATCAGGATAAGCATGGTTCTTCATTCAATCGCCTACAAATCACCGACATCACTAAATAAGTTACCTCCAATGTCCAACCTCCAATTACCATCCTATCCAGCAGTCGCGGCCTGGTGGCCAAGTGGCTAGCGCTCTGGCCTTTGGTATCCCAGGCTTCAGGTTCTAATCTTGGCTGTGGCATGGATGTTTGGGAGTGGTTCGGAATCCACTTTAAACTGTAGATCCCGGTCTGTTTAGCCTAAAGTGGGCACAAGATGACCGTAGAACGACAAACCAAACCAAATCTCCAGCAGTAATGCAATCTTATCATTAAACTATTCATATCTTATCAACACTGATTACCCGTACTTTGTAGTTTTGAAAAAACCGCAAAAGTATCAGTGTAGATGTGGTGATGAGGATTGTTGCCACAGGAAACGGTCATTGCTTGATCAAAGCAGATTTGCAATAGAAGTGGGCCACAGGGCTTCATACACAATGCACATTAAATATTTAAAAAAATGATATTCCATAAGCCCCGGGAATTTTAAATTGAAAATGGGTCTTACTTTTTGGGCACAGTAGTTCTTTTCGAATAAACATTTTACGGATTTTTTTTTTATAATGTCGAAATATTTTTACAAATCGCATTTCTAATCATTTTATTGGATTACAAATTTAAAAATCAGTGTTTTATTTCTTTTAGAAGATTTACATTTTCCATCCATGATTTGTAATTTCATTTCCCGTTGTTTATTTTCGAATTCCTGATAGCGTGTTATTTTCAGCAGATTGATTTCCCCGAGGAGGTTCGAAAGCAAATCAAGTTCGGATGATTCCTCATAATCTTGAGCAGAGCGAGGCATCTGCGTCTCTTCCGACGGCACTTTTTGTCGGTAATGAGCGACGACGGCTCTTTGCTTCGGAACCATTTGCGATTTCCGAATAAAAGAAGACCTCTCTGCGAGCCATTAAGTAAATACAGAAATGATCAAATGATCATTTCCTTAAACGCACTTGACGTGTTTGACGAATTAAAGCCAGATGGCCATTGGAAGTACGTCGGAAATAAACGATTATGTTAGCGCACAATAAAACCAAGCCGTGGGCCTGAATGATCGAGTGGCCAGCGCTCTGGCGCTCGGTTCGTGTCCAGGCGGTGCCATGGATGTTTGTAGCGTTTCGAAATCCACTTTAAACCGTAGGACCCGGTCTCATATGACTGTAAGAACGTCATGGAGCAAAATTCAGACTTCTACCTACGGGTGCTCCATCACAACAGAAGCTGCCCACTTTCCCTCCCTCCATGAGTAAGATCACTGATGGGATGTCCGTCCCTCACTGCAGGACATTTAGAATTACAAAAATCAAGCCGTTATGTATCCAAATCAAATGAATGGAAGACCGAATGAATCCAAGAAGTCTGACTGAACAAGTATCATAAATGCGTCGGGCAGAAAATACTTTCATTGGGTTTCAGAAGAAGGGTTAATGGATCGCTTTTCTATCTGGGTGAATGGAATACCCGTTTCTCTGTGATTGTCCCCCTATATCTGGAATGGAGTCTGTAATTACAATTGAACTTACAGCAACTAGTATCTCCAGCAGGAGCGTAATTGAACACCTTGGTTTTTTGGGGGAAGGGGATTGAACTCACCTATATCTTGCTTTTGCAGAAAGAAAATGATTGAAAATATTCATATATGGGTGGTCTGAATTCCCCATATCTCTGTAATTTAACATTGTCACCGCCAGAGTGGACTTCCAAAACTTTGTGATTGACACTCGTATATATGGAATTGATACATCTGGGACTATAACTGGTGTCATAACTGGTGAGTCCAGGAGGAAAATGATTGAGTTCCCTCCTATCTATAGGGATTGAATTCTTCTATATTTCATAGTAATTTCCATATATTCCTATATTTTATAGAATTCTCAACTTTTTATAGTAAAAAAATAAGGATTGATATACTCTGGAGATAACTTTTACCAATCATTCAGTTATCAAACTCAAAATAATTAAAGAATAAATATTTTTTTCATATACTCATAGTTATTTCAATTCACTTTAATAGCTTACGTTCATAATTGCTATATTATTCCTATATTAGCTTTAATGTATTCGTGAAATTGTTTTTATTAACTGAAATTTTAGTTTAATTTTTAAACGTTTTAATTACCACTAAATGGAAGCATCATGTATAAAGTGTATTAAAATCGTTTGATGGGAGCTTTCCGAGTTATCTCCCATACGACATTCAAATTAGAGGCAGTTATCCCTAAAAGTCCTTCACTCATAACACTTCGGTGGACTGTTCGTGGTCCACATGAAGCTCACTTATGTTCTACCCTCCATTTCTAACTACGCTGCATATGCCATAAATGTCTGGAGAAAATAAAAGGAATGTACTCTTTAATACTACACCACGTCACTGTGCCTAGAGCTGAGTTGCCCCTTTATAGTTTAGGAAGGATATGGGTGAGAAAAGAAGTCTGATTGGACTCTGTGACCCTCTACGATCCTATGAGACGGGGATCTACGGCTTAAAGTGGATTCCGAACCTCTACAAGCATCCATGGCCCTGCCGGGACTCGAAACCTGTGGTACCGAGCACCAGAGCGCTAGCCACCGTCTGCCAATATTTCGTAATCTAATATAGCAATAACAATTTTTTCCCGTAAAACATTTTTTTTGTTCTAATGCAGCTGGCAAACACTTAGACAGCTAGGTCTTGGATGCCTTAAGGCAAACGCTGCTCAGACGTACTCAATTTGCATTACCCACGGGGCTCGTGTAACTTGAAGATAAGCTACGGACGCGAGTAATAATGCCCCCGCAACGCTCTACGATCCTATTAGGACCGGGACCTACGGTTTAAAGTGGATTCCGAACCCCTACAAACATCCATGGCACCGCCGGGACTCGAACCCGAAACCTGTGGTACCGAGCACCAGAGCGCTAGCCACCGTCTGCCAATGTTTCGTAACCTAATTTAGCAATAACAATTTTTCCCGTAAAACATTAATAAAAATGTTGTTTCTGAGCGTGCTCGGTTATTTTGACTGATATGCAGGGCAAATGCGAGAAAGCATAAGCTTTGCTTAGAGGGAAAAAAATGCACCTTTTTAAAATGTTAGACATTGTGGTCCATTGGACGCATAGCAGATGGCTTCTAAGTTCGCCAACTAGCGTAAGAGAAAATGACAGTAATAGATTCATACGAAAAAAGGCAACTTGATTCATCATTCGAATCCCCTCTCCATGCAGAATCTATCGGAATCGAGAAGAGCACAAGTAGTAGGGGGTAGGGTGTAGGGCAAATATACATATTTACATGACTTTGGGAAGTCAAAAAGCTGCTTAGCGTCCTGAAAAATGTTTCTCTCTCTTCCTAAGCGGCGGCTCTTTGTTTGGTTTTGTTTGCTCCGGCGTTATCGTTTGCTGCATCCCTTCCCTTAAGCCCCTTCCCTCTCCAGCGGATTCCGGGGGATTTTTTCTCGTTTTTTTTCTTCTTCTCCCTACTTCGTCGATGTTTTCAGATTTTCTCCTCCTAACGGTAAGACCCTGTTTGCAGGATGGGAGAAGAAGAAAGAAGCCAGAGAGAGAGAGAGAGCTTTTCACCCATCTAATCAAAATTTATGAAGTGATATCTATTTTCTTTGGAAAACGACATTTCTCAATATCTTTTCCATTTTTTTAAAAAAAATCTTGTATATTTTTTTTTGTCGTCCGTAAAGAATAAAGATTTGTTTTTGTTTTTCAATCAGAGGAGTGGGGGGATGATGTGGATTTTACGATTACTCTGATAAAAAATATATTTTATATTCCTGTGAAGTGGAAAATTTGTATAGTGGTGCTTTGAATTTGCTTCTTAATAAAACGGAATGTTTAATGTTTATTAAATCAAAAGAAAAGTTATTTATTGTTCTGCAGTTATAACTTGGCCAGCTACAATCTACTAGGATGATAATATTATCATCTACTAGGATAAGTGTATCATCTACCAGGATCTGCTAGGACAAGTGTTTTTGTAACATTGAGAGGACCACTAAGGAAATATTGTATATTTTTTTGGATTAAATTTTTAATAAACCATACAGTGAGGGCCTGATGGCCGAGTGGCTAGTGCTCTGTCAGCTCACAGGTTTCAGGTACGAGTCATGGCTGTGCCATGGATGTTTTTAGTGGTTTGGAATCCACTTTAAAGTCATAGGTCCCGGTCTAATAGGAGCGTTGCGGGGTAGCATTCCTCCCTTCCGTAGCCTATCTTCAAGCGACACTTTCCCCTTGGGTAGTGCTGAATGAGTAACAGCGCTTATGGCATAAAGATGAACTATCTCTGTATTGCCAGCTGCATTAGAATAACAATATTGAGAGACATGAACATTACAATGTACGTGGAAAATATTTCTTAATATTCGATAAAAGCAATTTACTGTGGCACTCCTAACTAAAAAAAAGCCAATTACGCATTAACGCTGCCTTGGCTACAGTTGCGCCAATAAAGAGCAATCTTGTTGTTCGCACGCGCACGCAGTTATCTTTTGAACGCCAACCGCTGCTACAGATTTGGTGGTTTTTAAAATTCTGCGTCCCTCAAACCAGTTGTCTTTTCTAAGTCCCATATGATAAGCACACTGACTGAAATTGCATTTCCAAAACTTACGTTTACCAAAATAAAGTTTCATGTCATGGGAATTGGGACATTTTCGTTTTTTTTTTTTTTTTTGGTAAAATATTTCGCTCCTGAAAAAATAAAATTGCATCTTGTTCTGTTTCTGGCAAATCCCAAATACGCATTTTCGTAGCACTAAAAAATGGCGTCAAAAATCAGCAAATCTGTAGCTGTTAGATTGGCGCCACTTAAAAATCGCCAAATCTGTAGCTGTTAGATTGGTGACACTTAAAAACCGCCAAATCTGTAGCCAAGGTGGCGTTAATACGTAAGTACTAAAAAAAATCTGCTAAGCATACTCATATTTACTTACATAAATGTAGACATCTATCCATTATGCCTGCATTGAACTAAAAGAAGGATACTATTGTAAGATACAGCTGAGTGGCAGCCATTTGAATTATTCAAACAAAAATGCAAGAAAAAAATAAAAGTGATGTTGTTCTAATACAGCTGGAAACACAGAGACAGTTCTTCTTTATGCCATAAGCAAGGGCTGCGCCGCTGTTACTCATTGATTGCAGTGAAGCACCTTTCCTGCATGGATAGCTCAATGTATCTCGTTCTAAAAGACCTGCAAATAGAAAACTATATCTGAATTAGCAAGGCAGTTCATTCTACTGCTTAAACATAGCTAATAAGAGAAACTTCCCAAACATACTAGTTTGTTCTAAACTACACCAGTTTTCGTCAGACTACAAATAATCATTAATACAAAGTAAATAATGTTTAGTTCTGCATTCTCCGATACATTTTCCATTGATAAATTACGATGGAAAAAAGGAATCGGGAAAAGTGCAAATTATTATTTGGCAGTTGTTAAGTAAAAAAAAAAATCAATCTGAATAATGAATTAATAAGAATAATTTTGTAAGTATTATGCAAATAAACCCATATAACAGAAAACATGAATCTCATAATTTCAAATTTTTTAATATATTAAAAAAATAACATGATGGCATAAATAATTTATCATTTTAACTTAGCATAAAAGCTGCAAAGCTAAGAAAAAAAAATTTTTTTCATTAAAAAAAAATTGAATCACACTTTTCATCGAGATGTTGGACTTCACGTCCAATAAAAGAATAGTGAAAAGCATTGAGGAAAATTGGGACTCTAAGTGATACAGTTTTTAGGTTATAGGTATATCCAGACATTTTTATTTGTATGAATATTGCATAATCAATCCGAATTATCTTTATATCCGTTATCTATAACAGTTGGGCTGACATGTTCATAGGCTGACACATAGGTGGCGCTACTAGTATTAAATCCATATAATTTTTAGATAAAGATATCAAAGGAACGTGTTGGACATATCGTGAATGAATATTTGTATATGCGAAAGCTCTGTTCAAAGTCGGTGCTGCGCAAAGCTCACAATCGACCCAAAACAACAATGAATTGATGATTCTAAGCAGTGTTTGGAGCTGTTCAATCGTAATAAACCCGAATTTTTGCGTCGATATGGGACAATGGATGAAACATGGCTCCATTCTTTCACACCGGAGTCCAATCGGCAGTCAGCCCAGTGGACTGCACGTGATGAACACTAAAAATGCTATAACTTCACTAAAAATGCTGTAACTCACATACTAATAGGGCAACAGATGTCAAATTTATACACATGTCGTTTGAAGGTTAGGGCTAACTAAATGCCATATGGATTTAATACTAGTAGCGCCATCTATGTGTCAGCCTATGAACTTTTCAGTCCACCTGTTATTAAACCAGCCTATTACTCCATTACATTCTGTCCGTCCACTTAACTTTGAGAGCCTAGCTTTCTGAAATCAATTTTCCTGAATATATTCTGTTCCAGTAATGCACCATTATGGGCTGCAAAATGAGCATTTATGGGTCTTCACGCGCCGTGGTATCAGCGAACACCCCCTCCCTCCCCCGCGATGCAGGCGAATATTTTAAAATATATTCCTGTCGTTAAGGATTCGTGATCCAGCGCCCCGAGTGGAGATCTTTGGGTGATCCGCCTAATTGGAGCGTGAATGGCGTGCTAAAGGGCGAATTATTCAAATGAGAAAAGATCACAGCGTTCGACCCCCTTCTGCGATTCATTGGACGCTGTTCTACTCTAAGGGGACATTGCGCGAGATTTACGTTAGCATCGATGCAATAATTACTCGGGACACTTAGCAATGAACGTTCTTATAAAAGGAGACATTATACTACTGTTCCCAACAAGTAAGACCAATTTTTATTTTTTTTCAATACGCTCTTTATTTATTCTTCCAAATTTATTTCATCGCCTTCAAAGTTATCCTCACCTGACACAATGTACTCGTGGCAACCTTTTTCCCCATCTTCCAATATAGGAATGCTCACCGAATGCCTTCTGCAACATTCTGTAAGTTTCCGCAAACAAAATTTCATGCAAGTTCATTGCTCAATGAATTCAGACATTTCAAAAAACGCCGGAATCACTTTGAATATTTTGACGTCAAATTTCACACAGATGTTAAGGACAGTGCCAACAAAAACTTTGTTCAGTGCCAAAAAAACTAACAGTTTTTTTCAAAATACTCTTTATTGATTCTTCCAAATTTATTTCATCACTTTCAAAGTAATCCCCTCCGGACACAATGCACTCGTCTTTAACGTGTTCTCTGCCTTCTTTGAACTGCTTATACCACTTGTATATATTTCTTTCTGATATAGGAATGCTCACCGAATGGCTTCTGCAACATTCTATACGTGTCCACAAACAAACTCGAATGCAAGTTTCCATTGCTCAATTAATTCAGACATTTCAAAAATCGCCGGAATCGCTTTGAATATTTTGACGTCAAATTTCACACAGATTGTCAAGGCCTGTGCCAACAGCCTAAAAAAAGAGAAAAAAATTGAAATATCATATGCCCGGGAAATTTAAATTGAAAATTGGTTTTACTTTTTGGGCACAGTAGGACTACGTTGGCAAACGAATCGGCCAAGACTGTGAATTTTGAATTGATTGTGAGTAATAGAGTAATAATAATATAGAGGGCGTTCTCCTATTCTAAAGGAATAGAAAGCTGGGGTAAACATTTACCATCCCTTTCTTAATAGAGTTGGCGCTACTTTCATTCCCTGCCTCGCATTTGCTCAGAAAACCTAACCATGTTACGAAGCGAATCTGAAAATTCAGAGAAATTCTTCTTCTCCAGACATACATTCATTTAATTGTGTACTAACTAAAGACAAACAAACGGAAAAAAATGTTCTTTTGGTTATAATTCTGATAATTCTTTATGGAATACGATAGATAGTGGTTCGGAATCTACTTTAAGCCGGTCACATATGATTGTAGAGTGTCATGGAGCAAAAGTCAGACTTGCCTTACGGGTGCTCCATCACAACAGAAGCCCTTCAATATATGGGTTGGTGGTCCATATGGGTTCGTGGGCTTGGTCTAGATTAGATATATACTAAGTGGGATAAGTAATAACAGCAAAATATTTAATGTGTGCAAATGTATATATATATATATATATATATATATATATATATATATATATATGCCTATACATTTTACATTTGCTATATATACATGCAAATGTGCATACATTAAATGTAACTAAAACATATGAAATATATAAAGATTATTAATAAGTTTACTTTGAAACATACAAAATAATTTTAAATATATACTGACACAACAAAAGTCACAAACGACGCCAGTGGATTCAAACCCGAGCTCTGATCATTTTGAGGAGTTTTGGAAAAAATGGAGTAGTAACATTAGAAATTCTTCTCCGGAAAACACTACCTCATCCATTTCTGCAGTAGATTTAAACAATGCCATCCACTTCGTTGCACCCTGGGTAAAGCTGAATTCGTTACAGATCGATGTCGATAAACACTCTTATAAGAATTTTTATTAATATATATTTATATATAGATATTTTTTCCAAAGGCAGCTGGCAAATATTTAGACAATTGTCTTTTTTAAGACGTGCAAGGGCTGCAGAGATATTACTCACTTAGCACTACCCAGCGGGAGAGTGTAGTTTGAAGATAAATTATGGACGTGGAGTAACACTACTCCCGCAATCCTTTACGATCCTATTAGACAGGGACCTGCGGTTTAAAGTGGATTCCGAACCACTACAAACATCCATGCCACTGTCGGGAATCGAACCCGAAATCTGTAGTACCGAACGCCAGAGCACTAGCCATTCGGCAATCAGGCCCCAAAGCCACGATTATAAGATCTGTATAAACAGCTTCTTAAATACCAATGATCGGAGATGTGTCATTATGCTAATAACTTACGCGTATATTTTTGTTTATGCCCAACATTGAATGATAAGGCACAAAGAAATACAATTTTACAAGAAATACAATACGGAAAAAAGAAATACAATTTTCAGAATCGTAAATAGAAAACAGCGATATTAATTCTTCAAAAATAGGATTATCAAATCGGAAAAGTTGAATTACTAAATCAACAACGAAAAAGAAAGAAAGATAAAAATGCTAAAAATTAAACAAAGACAATAAATGTTAATTTAAAACTCATTTTAAAATAAATAAAATATATATTGCCATAACTTAAGAATCCTTTGTCAGTATTTAAAAGTAACCACCCAAAAAGGAAACAAAAAACAGATAAAATAAAAGTTTTTCCTTTTATTTGAAGAATAAAGTTTCGCTTCGATCCAAATGATCATTCGTCGCCATTTTCTTCAAAAATACTTGTTCTTGTACCTCTGCGAAAGAATTCGAAATTAATGAAAACACGCTAATTAAGCAGATTTGGATTTTTCCGCATTCTTTCATTTTTCTTCCAGAGTTCTCCGTTATTAAATGAAATATTTGCATAATTATCGCTTTTTTTATTGTTTGCATTTATTTAACGCATGAATTGTAAGTCTTCTGTTATTAATTAAAGAACGACAGAATTAAATTTGTTTTTGTTTTTTTGTACCTCGGTTTGCAAAATAAGAAAGCTTTTTAATATTTCAAATAATTTCCTACTTAAATATTCCCCTCTTTGATTTCTTGAATGTCAAATGGCAATTTAAAAGTCATTAAAATGTTACATGATTGCTTTTACAAAAATGATTTAAAAATGTGTTTTTTACAAGTGCATTTCATTCGAAATATAAACTTTAAGAAGGACACATTTAAATCTCCAGCAGTCCACATTATTATTTATTTATTACTTTTTTTTGGGGAATAAATAATAACATTTTTATTTTTAAGCAAGCAATGAGAAAATATAATGCAAATATGAATATAAGTAAAAATAATTTTATGTTTTAAAAAGAAAGAATTTCTTTTTGAGATGCCTGATTGATTTGGTATTAAATGCTATTTTAATATTTAAGCATATTTTAAGAATTAAAAAAAAAAATCAATTAAATTTTATAAATAATATTTCTAACTTATTTCTAGAATTTTTTATTTTTGATCAAACATTGATGTTTGAAATTTTATATTCGAAGAAATTTCAGAATGAATATTCAGTGAATAAAAGTATGATATTTAAATTTAGTTAAAAGTCTTTAAAGTAATGCACTTTTAAATATTCCCTCTACCTCATAAAAATAGTTGCAACTGAAGAATTTAATTTATAATAAAAGTAGCAAAAGAAAAAAGTAGTATTGTATCTTTCAATATTAAAACACTGAAAAAAAAGGGAACTACTAATAATGAGAAATTTTACTATCCGTTTTTAATGACACCACACACATAACAAGAAAGTGATATGTTCTATTCAAAAAATTATATTCCATTGTTCGAACACAGAAGAAGAAATGAACTGTGCAAAATCCCTATTAAAGATTTGCACTCTCAAAAATATCCGAAGTGCTTCTTTCATCACTCTCTATAAAAGAGGGAGGCTCGCCATAAATCCCAGAATCCCCCGCAGTCAACTTGCTCCGTCGACGGCAGAAAGTAACAAATTCTCTGCCATTTCCCGAGCTTTAAGTCCCTCACCTCACAGCCACCGAAATAAACAAAAAAATTAATGGGGGATCAACACCCCCTTCTCTCATCAAGCATTCTTCCCAAGCATTTTTTTCGTCCTGTAACAACACAGAACGAGGAGCCAAGAGTACCGCAAGCAATTCCCAAAATGCGGTTTTTGCAAACCCTTTTCCTCCGTTCTTTTCGAACTTCTCTTTCAACCCCCCTTTCAGAAAATCCAACACGTTCGATCGTTGATTTTTTTTTTCCTTCGTCTTTTACTCTTCACCTCAGTTGCTACTTCTATCACCTACGTTCTTCTTATTTATTTTTTCTTCTTCTTCTTCTTGTCTCTCACTGGAGATAGACCGGGAGGGCGAGAGGGACATTTTCGAAAAAGTGTTCGAAAAGGAAAAAAAAGAAAAATGGAACACAAGATAGCAGGCTGGTAAGGAAAGTAAAAAGGAGAGAGAGGTTTGCCCCAAGGGTGGTGAAGAAAAAGAACCCTTCCCCCCCTCTCTCTCTCTCGGAACAAGAAAATTCTTCTGTCCGGGCATCAAATTTTATATCGAAATTTATGAACAGGACGAGCAAGAAGAAGAAGAAAAAAAAGAAGATGATTCGTGCGCGTCATGGTGATTCAGCCGGGGCGCTCCGCAGGGCTGTCAATGAGGGCTGATAAATGAAATATTTACAAAATTGTAGAGGGGGATCGGATTTATTGGAAACGGACGAAAGTTTAATCCTCACCTCAATTTGAACACCCAACCCCCGCCTTCCCAAAATAAGAAACCGTATTTCTACATCGAGAGGGAAAATCTTTGTCACAAAATGTGTCTGCACGAATGTATACTCGCACGTTTTAAGCATTTTTTAAAATTTATTTTTGTGTAAAAAGGAAAAGGAATATTTCTTTGGCATCTGGAGAACAAGCAATGTAGCATTTATATCACTTCATTTCTTTTTTGGGGGTACTTTTAAGATCATGTATATAAATTGAAAGACAGATTTAAAAGAAAGGATCGTAAGCCCCAGCTTAAAAAGGAATATAAATATAGATATCTTCCATAACACCAACAAAGATACATAGAAAATGTTTTGATCAGGTAAAAAAAAGTTTTCATAATATTTTATATCATAAGTTATAAATCGTATCCATCTATCTTTTACTGCTAGAAAAAATGATTTTATCAAAATAGGTCAAAGGTTTTCAAACACCTTATATTTTCCATCAGATCTGGATAATTAAAAAGATGAAAAATATCCTAACAAATACAGAATCCAGCAACAGTGAAAGATGGTTTGAGGAATCAATCTATATAAATCTGTATCGAGTCGATTCTGATATAACTTATCTAGAGAAAAGACTCCTCTAAAAATACAGGGTGATTATAATTGAAGTCCCATACTCAAAATGCTGTCAAAAAAATCCACTCGTCACAATGAGTTCAGATATTCGAAGAAGGGGGAAACGGTTCAGCTTCAAAAAAATTTCAAAAGTGTATTAACAGAGGGCGCTGTAAGCGGTTTAAAGAAAGTGAATTTAGCTGCCAGTTATATTTTGAATCGAAACGACAATTTTATTTGGCATGAGTTGCACATTAAATCAATTGTAGTGTTCTATGTGCTAGATTGTTTCTGTTTTTTGAAGAAGAAAATGACTTCCAAGTCATTCAATGTGACACTGTTAGTGGAAAGCCCATCCACCACGGAAAAGTCGTACCCAAATGGATGGGAAAAATCGGTGGAACTTTTTTGATGGCATATCGTTTTTTTCCTTCTTTAATTATCTTCTGTTCAAATGTGAACTCATTATGACGAGGGGTTCTTTTTTGACAGCATTTTGAAAAAGTTACTTTAATTATAATCACCCTGTATATATTCCTTGAAAAATGGACTGCTAAAATCTCCTTCTATTCTGAAAGGCGTTGTAACAGTTTAGTATGGCAAAAAAAAAAAAAATTCAGAAATTCAATATAAAATTTTGAATGCATGATTTCTGTATCCTAATAGCTCGTGACGAAACGGGGGTATTTCAAATTTTAATGACTAAAGAAACAAACTATTTTCGAAAGGTTATATCTAAATAACGCCAATGTTAATAATAAAATACTAGTAAATATTAATAAAAAAAAACTTTTTTCACAAAAATTGGGATTTGAACATTGTCGGCCCGCTTTTTAAAACAAAACAAAATGTGGATGCAATAAAGCAGGTTTATGGGGCCGAGTTCGAAACATAACGAAAGAAACTAAGCCGGAAGCTATAGTGTCAATGTCGATGATAGATACGAGAAATTCGTAGGTCAGAAAGTCTTTCGGGCATATTCGAGGAAAAGGTTAAAAGGGTGGATGGTCCTAATATTTAGTAGTGTCGTGGCAAAATAGGATTGCAGTGTAGCAACTATCCTGCATGTTTAACGCTGAATTTGCTCTATATACACAGTCCAGTCATATTAATGTGACCATCTGGCAAAAGCCAGAATAAACATACGTTTCTGCATTACGCATAATACGCTTCTGCATTACGCCAACGATTGAAATGCTTTCCGGTGCCCCAGGACATCCTTTGTATACATTCCACTGCAATGTGCTGCCATCTGCCTTTTGTGATTGGGTATTTCCCGTTGACGTCAAAAGTAGGTGGTGGACACATTAATGTGACTGGACTGTGTATATGGTTATTGTATAATTAATCTATATGGTTATTGCATAATTAAATTATATGGTTATTGTAAAATAATCCGAAATATTATACAATAAACATGTAGATTAATTATACAATCCAAATTACCTTTCAATCTGTTATCTATATGGAACCCAGCTCAGTACTCCACTACATTCTGTCCGTCCACTTAACTATGAGAACCTTGCTTTCTGAAATCAATTTTCCTGAATATATTCTGTTCCAATAATGCACCATTATGGGTGCAAAATGAGCGTTTATGGGACTTCACGCACCGTGGTATCAGCGAACACGCAGTGCAAGCGAATATTTTAAAATATATTCCTGTCGTTAAGGATTCGTGATCCAGAGTTCAGAGTGGAGATTTTTCGGTGATCCGCCTAATTGGAGCGTGAATGGCGTGCTAAAGGGCGAATTATTCAAATGAGAAAAGATCGCAGCGTTCGATCCCTTCTGCGATTCATTGGGACGCTGTTCTACTCTAAGGGGGCATTGCACATTGAGATTTATCTTAGTGCCGATGCAATAATTACACGGGACAAAGATGGGGTCACTTAGCAATGGACGTTCTTATAAAAGGATACGTTATACTACAATGGCATACAACTCGGCCCAGAATGTGAATTTTGAATTGATTGGGACTATTATCGGTGTAATAATAATAATATAGAGCGCGCTCCCCTGTTCTAAAGTAATAGAAAGTTTTTTTTTTTAATTTCCAGTGGCAGATTATGAACAGTTACAAAAAAAAGAACAACAACGGAAAAAAAAACATACAACAGCAACAAAATAATACAACAAAACATGCTCAAACAGAGTTCATAAATCTAACAATAATGCCAAATTGCGGATCTCACTAAAAAGTGTTACCAGGTGCACCACGGGGAGCTAGATCTTCTGCGCACCCAGAATAGAAGGTTGGGGTAAACATTTACCATCCCTTTCTTAACAGAGTTGACGCTGCATTCATTCCCTGAGCGCATTTGCTCAGAAAACCTAACCAGGTTACGAAGTGAATCTGAAAATTCAGAGAAATTCTTCTCCTCAAGCCATGCATTCATTTAATTGTGTACTTACTAAAGACAAACAAACGGAAAAAATGTTCTTTTCGTTATAACTCCGATCATTTTGTGTGAAATACGATAGAACATTATAAAATGTACATACTACTGTGTCCCAAATGTAAGACCAATTTTCAATTTAAAATTCCCGGAGCTTATGGACTTCTTGGATTCACTCAGTCTTCCATTCATTGGATTCGGATATATAACGGCTGGTTTTATTGTGCTCTAACATAATCGTTTATTTTCGACATACTTCCAATTGCCATCTGCTTTAATTCATCAAACACGTCCAGTGTATTTAAGGAAATGATCATTTGATCATTTCTGTATTTACTTAATGGCTTAGAGGTCTTCTTTTATTCGGAAATTGCAAATGGTTCCGAAGCAAAGAGCCGTCGTCGCTCATTACCGAGAAAAAGTGCCGTCGGAAGAGACGCAGATGCCGCGCTCTGCTCAAGATTATAAGGAATCATCCGAACTTAATTTACTCAAGGACCTCCTCGGCGGAAATCAATCTGCTGAAAGTAAAGTCATTCGAGGGGGGAAGGGGTTCCGTATCCAAAAAGGTTTTAGCCCCAATTACTAATAAATAAGGAGAATTAGCGGGGATGCAAATTAATAAGAAAATGGTATAACAATAAGAGAAATAGTGTAGTATATAGTGCACAGTGGAGGGGGTGAGCTGAAAGTAAAGCGGCATCCGGAATTTGAAAATAAACAACTGGAAATGAAATCACACATCATGAATGGAAAATGTAAATCTTCTTCGAGAAACCAAACACTGATTTTTAAATTTGTAATCCAATAAAATGATTAAAAATGCCATTTGTAAAAATATTTCGAGATTAAAAAAAATTCGGAAAATGTTCATTCGAGAAGAACTAATGTGTCCAAAAAGTAAGATCAATTTTCAATTTAAAATTCACGGGGCTTATGGAATTTCAATTTCTTTTTCTTTATTGGTTGCTGGCACTGTCCTTGACATCTGTGTGAAATTTCAAGTCAAAATATTCATTAGTGTTTGAGTCACGCTTCGCTCTGTAAGACACCAAAACTGATTCCGGCGATTTTTGACTTGTCTGAAATAATTGATCAAAAACTTGCATTCAATTTTGTTTCCAGAAACGTATAGAATATTGCAAAAGGCATTCGGTGAGCATTCTTATATCGGAAAGAAATGTTTATATGTCTTATAAACAGTTCAAAGAAGGCAGATAGCGTGTTGAAGACGAAGAGCCCTCTGGTCGACCCTGAACCTCGACCGACGAAGCTCACGCACAAAAAATTAAAGAGTTGGTACTTGCAAACCATCGATTTATAATTAAAGACCTTGCTGATGATGTTGAAATTTCAAAAGGATTGTTCAATTCCATTTTGGGGAAAGCGTCAAATCTCGATGGGTGCCGAAAACACTGAATACGGCAGTTCACACTGCATTGATTCTTCGTGACTTTTTCACCAAAAGTAAAACCCATATCGTTCCATAACCACAGTATTCACACCGTGCAACTTCTGGCTATTCCCTAAACTCAAAAGACCGCTCCGGGGACACCATTTTGAGTCGATTGAAGAGATTCAACGGGAATCGTGGCAATGTCCCTGGCAATCTCTTTTCAGCATGCCTTGAGGATTGGGAAAAAGTTGGCATAAGTGCATTGTGTTCGGAAGGCTTTACTTTGAAGGCAATGAAATAAATTAGAAAGTATAAATAAAGAGTTTTTGAAAAAAAAATAATTGGTCTTACTTTTTGGGCACAGTAGTATAAATGATCATTTTGGAGGAAAATATTACACAAGAAAATTTATTAATAGAAATGATAAATATTTAGAACAATTAAATTTACATTTATTAATAACTAAAAAAATGAAATCGTTGTATGATAATAGAAGTCTTCTCCCTTGCATCACACCCAACAGTAAAAATTGTTGGAAAAAATCGCCATGCCTAATCTGATCTTAGGCTTGATCTTATATGTTAAACCCAAAATTCTGAAATATATGCTTAAACCTAATTTTAAATGAGTGCAATCTATTTCACAGAGTAATATAAGCTCGTTTTTCCTCAGCAACGCCAGTGAGCAAAGTGGCCACATCCCATGCAAATGAATGACAGAGTGACCATCATTTGAAAGTTGACAGTGACGATTGAAAAAGTTTCGTGAAGATTATGTTGGGTCCATGCTGACAACCCTCTATTTTATTATTATGAATGTTGTATGGTAAGCCCATCCACCACGACAAGGTCATACTCAATTGAATGGGAAAAATCGATGGAATTTTTTTTGGATGCCGTACCGTTTCGTCCTTCTTCGAGTATCTTCAAATCAAATGTGAACTCATTGTGACGAGTGGATATTTTTTTACAGCATCTTGAATGTGGGAATTCAATTATAATCATCATGTGCTTCTTCCGATTTCAAAACTTGGAATGACAGACACTGAAACTGTTCGGGAAATGATTGCAGTAGTTTAAAAATATTTTCTTCACAATGAAGTCATCTAACATGAACACTTATTCTTTTTACGTGTGCGTTAATATAAATAATGAAATTTTTGTCCGAAGTATATCTTCTTATTCCTCAACTTTAAAGAAATGCGGATAATCAATAAACAAAGGGCGAAACAAAAATTACTTATAACAATAATTACTTACAATGGAATGGATAGCCATGACATTTTGCCAAATTTCCAGAATTAATTCATAGTGTGAGAGCAGAACCGTCTTTAGTTCAAATTTGAACTCATTCTGACGAGTGGATTTTTTTTGACATCATTTTGAGTGTGGGACTTCAATTATAATCACCCCGTATTTTTAGAGTTGTCTTTTCTCTAGATAAGTTCTATCAGAATCGACTCCATACAGATTTATAGAGATTGATTCCTCAAACTATCTTTCAGTGTTACTGGATACTGTTTTTATTAGGATATTTTTCATCTTTTCAATTATCCATCTCTCCATAAAAAATATAAGGTGTTTTAAAACCTTTGACCTATTTTGATAAAATCATTTTTTTAAAGAGTAAAAGATGGATACGATTTATAACATTTGATATAAAATATTAAGAAGACACTTTTTACCTGATCAAAAAATTTTCTACGTGTCTTTGTTGGTGTTATGGAAGATATATATATTGATATTCTTAATCTTGCTCTATTTTTTGTATCGTACCTTTTTAAGCTGGGGCTTACGATCCTTTCTTTTAAATCTGACTTTGAATTTATATATATGATCTTAAAAGTACCTCAAAAAAAGAAATTAAGGGATATAAAGGCTACATTCCTTGTTCTCCAGATGCCAAAGAAGTGTTCCTTTTCCTTTCTACACAAAAATAATAAAAAAAGAAGCTTAAGTCGTGCGAGCACATATTTGTGCAGACACATTTTGTGACAACGATTTTCCCTCTTGATGCAGAAAAACGGTTTCTTATTTTGGGAAGGGGGGGGTGTTCAAATTGAGGTACGGATTAAATTTTCGTTCGGTTCCAATAAATCCGATCCCCCTCTCCAATTTTGTAAATATTTCATTTATCAGCCCTCATTGACAGCCCCGCGGAGCGCCCCTGCCAAATCACCATGACGCGGACGAATCTTGTTCTTGTTCTTCCTCTTCATAAATTTCGATATAAAATTTGATGCCCGGACAGAAGAATTTTCGTGTTTCGAGAGAGTGGGAGGGGGGGGTCTTTTTGTTCACCACCTTTGGGGCAAACCTCTCGCTCTCTCTCTCCTTTTTACTTTCCTTACCAGCTTGCTATCTTGTGTTCCAGTTTTCTTTTTTTCCTTTTCGAACACTTTTTTGAAAATGTCCCCCTCGCACTCCCGGTCTATCTCCAGCAAGAGAGACAAGAAGAAAAAAAAAAGAAGAAGAATCTAGGTGATAGAAGTAGTAACCGAGGTGAAGAGTAAGAAGAAGGAAAAAAAAAAAAAGAACGATCGAACGTGTTGGATTTTCTGAAAGGGGGATGGGAAAAAGAAGTTCGAAAAGAACGGAGGAAAAGGGTTTGCAAAAACCGCATTTTGGGAATTGCTTGCGGTACTCTTGGCTTCTCTTTCTGTGTTTTTACAGGAAGGAAAAAATGCTGGGGGGACGAGAGAAGGGGGGTGTTGATCCTCCATTAATTTTTTTGTTTATTTCGGTGGCTGTGAGGTGAGGGGCTTAAAGCGCGGGAAATGGGAGAGACTGCGGGGGTTTTTGGGATTTATGACGAGCCTCTCGCTTTTATGGGGAGTGATGAAAGAAGCACTTCGGATATTTTTGCGGCGAGAAATCTTTAATAGGGATGAATAAGTGGGGGTGCTCAGTTCACTTTCCTCGTTTGCGTTCTAACAATGGAATATAATTTTTTGAATAGAACATATCACTTTCTTATGATGTATGTGGTGTTAATAAAAGCAGATAATAAAAATTCCCTTTATTAATAGTTCCCTTTTCATTTCAATGTTTTAATATTGAAAGATAGAATGCTACAAAGTATCTGGAGACATTTTCTCTTTCAATGTGTTAAGCTCACAAGGTCTAACTTTTTTTTTTTTTTTTTTTTTTTTGCAGTTTGGAATTTATTGCTAGGGGACATTTCTTACATATGTCATATTTCTAAATGAGGATATTTGGTTTTGGTTTTGTTTGTCGCTCTACTGTCACTTTGTGCCCACTTTAGGCTATTTCGAAGTAACTACGTCACATTTGTGTGCTTATTTGTAGAATACCTGAAAATAAAAAGAATAAAATTCGACTATTTTCTTGAAATTCTCCTATCTCCATCGGTTTTATTTGATTTTGATGCTGTAATTGTTGCTCGCATCAATTGTATATAATGCACGGAATATTTAATTCCGGAAATCGAATGCAGATAAACAGGTCTCTTTCTGAGTAATTCTGTTTCTGCATCATTTATACATTAAATAATATCAGGTTAAAATCCCTAACCTTTGAAATTATCCGCATAGAATTCCAAAACACTGATGATGTAAATCGAGAATTTTCACTTTTGATGTCTCTATGATTGTAATAACATTATGTATGTGCTCAGGATGATATAATACAAACATAGGCAAATAGTTAACAGATGAAAGCATAGTCAATAAGCCCACGCGTGATGATCACAGATTTATGCAACCTGTAAGTTTTAAACAATTAATCTTAAAATATCAAGCAATGTTGGCTCTTTATGAGTTTCTGAAGTGAAAAAAAGGATTTTCCACCCTGGAATGAATGAAACGTGCTCTGTGGAGTTTAGGTCTGATTGGCAAATTTTTCTGACAAATATCCTTTTTTTTTTTGCAAAATTTTGTTGGCCAGATGTACTTTCTCATTCCGTTTGCTTTCACAGGTCAGCATAGAGTTGCAAAGTGTCATCCATACAATTCACAGCAGATACACACATGGAACTCTATAGACCCATCCAACAAGATGTATGGCCAAACAATAAGACCTGAACTGCCATAGTGGACGCTTTTTTTTTCGGTTGTTGGAGAGCCTATAGGGGGCTTCCTGAATGGCCCATCACACCTTGGCTACAACATTTCAACGCTCTCGTGATTTTATGCATCCACTTTTTGATGCGGTTTTATGGCACAAAGGCCAGATTTGGCCATACTGCGCCGAACAACAGTGAATCCACAGGAACTAGATTTCTACGATGAATGTTGCCAGCAAGAGAATCTTCTGTTTGCGTTCCGCTCATTATTGCTGGCAAAAGAACCAGTTTAGCAAGAAGCAGAAAACTTCGACTTAGGACCAGATATCAGTGTGGAGCCCTTTCTGTTCACCGATGAGTCGTTTATCTGGAGAGAATTACTATGATTCAGATTTACTGTGGTAGCAGAGATTGAATGGTCAGAGCAGGCATCTTGTTGGATGGGAAAACCTAATGTCTTTGTCACAGATTGATTATATAGGAATGAGAATATTCACCTATATATATATATATATATAGGGCAAAATTTAGAAATGGGATCTTGGAACCCTTATGTCCACCTGTGCAATTGCGTGTTGGGACCTGATTTAATTATAAGGAGAAGCAGCGCAATTCCACATAGAATATATTACTAAAAAAATTTCTAGTAAATGCGATAATTTTCAAGATCTATTGAAAAACAGATCTGTAGTTCTTATTCTATTAGAGTATGTTTGAGATATTCTCGGCGAGCAAAATTCCAAGTTACCTTAAGTTTCCTCGATTTATACAGGCGTTGAAAACGGCGTTGTCAGAACAATGGAATGGTTAGCCAAAACATTTTGCCAAATTTCCAGAATCAATTCATAGTGTCAGAGCCGAACCGTTTCCCCCTTCTTCGAGTATCTTCAGTCCAAATTTGAACTCTTTGTGACGAGTGGTTCTTTTTTGACAGCATTTTGAGTGTGGGACTTCACCATGGGCTAATCACCCTGTATTTTTCGAGGAGTCTTTTCTCTAGATAAGTTATATCAGAATCGACTCGATACAGATTTATATAGATTGATTCCTCAAACTATCTTTCACTGCTACTGGATACTGTATGTGTTAGGATATTTTTCATCTTTTGAATTATCCATCTCTGATGGAAAATATAAGGTGTTTGAAAACCTTTGACCTATTTTGATAAAATCATATTTTTAAAGCGTAAAAGATAGATGGATACGATTTATAACTTTTGATACAAAATATTATGAAGACTTTTTTTACCTGATGAAAAATTTTTTTACGTGTCTTTGTTGGTGTTATGGAAGATATATATTTATGTTCCTGTTCTTGCTGTATTTTTTGTATCGTACATTTTTAAGCTGGGGCTTACGATCCTTTCTTTTAAATCTGACTTTCAATTTATATACATGATCTTAAAAGAACCCCAAAAAAAGAAATGAAGTGATATAAATGCTACATTCCTTGTTCTCTAGATGCCAAAGAAGTGTTCCTTTTAGTTTTTAAATACCGCCATCTATTGGTAGATACATGCAACTTAAATCTAAAAAAAACAAAAATTAATTAATTAAATTTGATTACTGAATTAATATTTGAAAAAACTGTATTAACATCCAGTGTCATCCAATACAAGTTAAAAAAAATGCATTTGAACTCGAGTGGATGAATAAATAGTATTTTATGAACAAATGAAAATTTGAACAAAATATATATAGGAACAGAGTGAGCTCATAGAAGGAATTGAAATAAGAGAAATGAAGTAAGACAAGTCCTCTATACCTTGTTCTCCAGATGCCAAAGAAGTGTTCCTTTTCCTTTTTACACAAAAATAAAAAAAAAAATTAAAAAAGATGCTTAAGACGTGCGAGCACATATTTGTGCAGAAACATTTTGTGACAACCATTTTCCCTCTTGATACAGAAAAACGGTTTCTTATTTTGGGAAGGGGTGGGGGTGTTCAAATTGAGCTGCGGATTAAATTTTCGTCCGGTTCCAATAAATCCGATCCCCCTCTCCAATTTTGTAAATATTTCATTTATCAGCCCTCATTGACAGCCCTGTGGAGCGCCACGGCCGAATCACCATGACACGGACGAATCTTCTTCTTCTTGCTCGTCCTGTTCGTAAATTTCGATATAAAATTTGATGCCCGGATAGAAGAATTTTCTTATTCCGACAGAGAGAGAGGGGGGTGTTCTTTTTCTTCACCACCCTTGGGGCAAACCTCTTGCACTTCTTTTTACTTTCCTTACCAGCCTGCTATCTTGTGTTCCGTTTTTCCTTTTCCTTTTCGAACACTTTTTTTGAAAATGTCCCCCTCGCCCTCCCGGTCTATCTCCAGCGACAGACAAGAAGAAGAAAAAAATAAATAAGAAGAATCTAGGTGATAGAAGTAGCAACCGAGGTGAAGAGTAAGAAGACGAAGGAAAAAAAAAAAAGAACGATCGAACGTGTTGGATTTTCTGAAAGGGGGCGGGCGGGAAAAGGAAGTTCGAAAAGAAGGGAGGAAAAGAGTTTGCAGAAACCGCATTTTGGGAATTGTTTGCGGTACTCTTGGCTTCTCTTTCTGTGTTGTTACAGGAAGGAAAAAATGCTTGGGGGTGGGCGAGAGAAGGGGGGAGGGGTTGATCCCCATTAATTTTTTTGTTTATTTCTGTTTCTGTGAGGTGAGGGGCTTAAAGCGAGAATTTGTTACTTTCTGCCGTCGACGGCGCAAGTTGTCTGCGGGGGTTTCTGGGATTTATGGCGAGCCTCCCTCTTTTATGGGGAGTGATGAAAGAAGCACTTCGTATATTTTGGTGAGGGGAAATCTTTAATAGGGTTGTGTAAGTGGGGGTGAGCAGTTCATTTCCTTCTTCTGTATTCTAACAATGGAATATAATTTTTTGAATAGAACATATCACTTTCTTGTTATGTGTGTGGTGTCATTAAAAACAGATAATAAAAATTCCCATAATTAATAGTTCCCCCTTTTTTTTTTCAATGTTTTAATATTGAAAGATAGAATGCTACCAAGTATTTGTAAACATTTTCTCTTTCAATGTGTTAAGCGCACGAGGTCTAACTATTTATTTTTTCGCACTTTCTAATTTAATGCTAGGGGACATTACTTCTATATATCAATGTCATATTTCTAAAGGAGGAGATTTGGTTTCGTTTCGTTTGTCGCTCTACTGTCACTTTGTGCACACTTTAGGCTATTTAAACAGGTACCTACAGTTTAACGGGGATTCCGAACCACCCAACTATTTATTTTTTCACAGTTTGGAATTTATTGCTAAGTGACATTACTTCTGTATATCAATTACATATTTCTAAATGTGGAGGTCTGGTTTGGTTTGTTGCTCTACGGTCATTTTGTGCACACTTTTGACTAATTAGACAGATAATGGGCTGTTCCTAGTCAAACAGGAGGTCCACCGATGCTCCCCCTCACCTTTCTGAATTTTGGGAGGTGGAGGAAAAGAAAGCCTGTGCAACTCTGAATCTGCTGTCCTTGAGGGCAATGACCCCATGCTAAAGTGCTGGCATTCGAAAGCCTTGCATTTCTCATATTATATCTTATTAATTGATCAGGAGATTTGGCTTGGTTTGTCGCTCTACGGTCATTTTATGCACACTTTAGGCTCATTAGACCGGGACCTACAGTTTAACGTGGATTCCGAACCCCTCACAAACATCCGTACCACCGCCAAGATTCGAAATAGAAGCCTGTGATACCGAGGACCAGGGCACTAACCAATTGGATATCAGGGCGCCTAAATGAGGAAGGGAAGCAAAGTTATCCAGAGAATTTTAGAAGTAACAGCGCCACACTTATACTGTTATACCTTCGACTATTTACTTGAGATTCTCCATCACAATCTCCATCGGATTTATTTAACTTTAATGTAGCTGTACCATTGCAAGATATAGAGAAATATCCTCAACCAATTATGTAAGAGTTGTACCATTGCAAGAGATATAGAAATGCCCTCTACTGATAAATTTTTACTTCAATATTTTAATCTCGGTTTTAAACTCTGCAGCGATGATGAGTTTCAAACGCGAACATATACTTAGCATTATATCTGTTCCGTAGCTTTTCTTTCTTACTTATATCAGTTTATGCACGAGCATAATTTCTTTACAATATTCCAAGTCACTCTGGATATAATCACCTCAGAATGAAAATACTCTTAATTACGACTATAAACATTAATAAGCAGTAAAGATATAAAAATATAACAAATGTGTTTTAATTGTCTGTTATTTTCTTTAATTTTTTTAATTATTTTTATTTAAAGATAAAGCTGAAGACATTAAACTAGAAGTAGTTTAAATTATTTATAAGTAGATACAGTAATTAAAATTTATAATTATCATCGCGTCATTCTTAAATGAAAAATATATACACATAACGGCATATCTTATATTTTTCAATAATATAAATTATATGTAAGCTTTATATTATTTTATGTAATATATATTTTTAATAGTTAAGTATTTCTTTTCTTCTATTGTTCAATAGCATACGTTTATTTTTTAGAATATTTAAATAACATAGTAAAAATCATATTTCAAAAAATTTGAAAAAAAAATATATAAAAGAATTATTACATTCCTGTAGTTATAAAATGCAAAATTATTCATTTTTACGTAATTATTAAATGTTCTTATCTATTCTTTCTATTTAATTTTGAAATATGTTTCTTCATTTTTTATGTTTTCAGATCGTCTTATATTGTATAAAAAAAAAAAAAAATAAGTTTTTTACTTCTGCCTCCTCTTTTTAACTAGATAGGAGAAATTGAAAAAAAAAAAAAAAATTTTAAGGAATGCATTATTTCAGAATGTTATTGTTACTTTAATTATTTTATTTAATTATCATTTCTTAAAAAACGGATTTTCTTTCACAACTAAAAAAATATTCATAACAATACATTTTTGTTCAGCGGTGTTTTTTCTATAAATTCGGATATTTTAATTACTTCATCCAAAATAAAAATTTTCAGAATGCTGCTTAAATATTTAATTTTCCATTTATTTATTAAATTTTTTTAATTTATTTATTTTATTTATTTTTTTGTTATTTCATTTTTAAGTTTTGAAAGCTTTCCAGGAAATATTTCTTGAACGGAAAAAGATTATTTCGCAGTAAAAGTTCTAAAGCAAAAATAATTATTTGTTTTTTTTCGTAATTTGGTTCCTTAAAATGAAAAAATATAGATAGTAGTTTCTTTTTATAAAAAAAACATTATCATCATTCTTTTTAATATTTTGCTTTTGAAACTGCTAATTAATGAAACGTATTATTTAATTACATTAATTAAGGGCACCGAAATTAAAAAAGTGAGTCACAAAATGTAAATACCCAATAAATAAAATATGATCATTCTATTTCATAATTTAAAATTTTTTTTTCATTTCTGCATCACATTTCCGTTTAGCGTATTCTAAAAGTTCTCAGACAAATATGGAAATTGTCAAGATTGAAATAATGAAATAAATAGGGATAAATCAATGCACCAAACAGTCCTTTTATTAAACTCTAAGACAGGGGTGGCAACTCAAATGATCTTCCCGGCCACTTTGGAAATCCTAACTCCGCGGGCCGCCTACAAAATTATATATGCCCCTATTATATTTAGACCCACTATAGACATTTTTTGTCAGTGAAAAGTAGAAGCATAATGAGTTATTATTATTGTGTTTATTTTTATTCTTGCATATGAGCATAGATAATATACAAATAATGCTACTAAATACACATCGTAAAGCAATATATAACACCCAAAAAATATATATAAATATAAACGAAATGAAAAAAATAAAATCATTAAAAAATATCTATTTCTCCACATATCCTGAGTTCGCAGAATATATTATTCTGCCAATTCATAACTGCAAACTCATCCATAAAACTGGCAATATCTGTCCTATATTCGCAAGAATATTATTTTAAAATCAAAGTTTATTTTTTTCTCATCATTTCGGCAGGTAAGTTTTGAATAGATGAATGCACACATAATGTATTTTTTTAATACATTGGTTTTCATTACTTTGGCCATTATAAAATAAATATATTTTGTAAAAGTGTGATAAATCTCAAGGGGCCGGAACACTGTTCATGGCGGGCAGCGGATTGGCCACCCCTGTATTAAGCAGTCCTTTTCTTAAGCTCTAAGACAAGAGGAGAGTGTAACAGGTCCATCTTGGTACTTCTTTGATAATTCTGAATCTGCTACATGAATCTACTATTGCAAATGCTCCCTATCAACATTCAGCATTCAAAATCAACAACATTCACGCATTCAGTTTCAACAAGAAATAAGACTTTAATTCATAATGTGAGAATACGTTTATTGGGGGGCCTGAATGGCCTAGCGTCTGGTGATCGGTGCCACAGATTTAGGGTTCGAGTCCTGGTGGTGCCATGGATATTTGGAGTGGTTCGGAATCCCCTTTAAACCGTTAGTCCCGGTCTCATGTGACTATAAGGGCATCACGGAGCCAAGTCAGACTTCTGCTCACGATTGTTCCATCCCAACAGAAGCTACTCTCTTTCCCTTCAACCATGAATCTATACGGGTTTGTGGGCTTGGTTTAGATGTCTATCAAGTGGGATAAGAAACAGCACAACATAATGTAACAAATCAGACTTCTACTTACGATTTCTACATCACAGCAGGAGTTCTTTCCCTCCATCCATGAGTAGATCCCTCATGGGAGGTCCGTCCCGCACTGCAGGACTCTGAGGATTAGTCATAACAACAACAACAACATTTCTAGTTATTTCGATCCATTTTCTTAAGTACATCAGAGGAAGGGTCACCTAGTCAGTTACTTATATAAACTGTGAATAGTCCATAAAGTGCCGAAAGTGCACACAAGGAGCTTTTTCGAAGAGCTTCCAGCAGTAACAGCCCACAACACCAACTTTTTCAGTAAAACAGAATACTACACCATACCACATCACTGTGCCTAGAGCTGAGTTGCCACTTTACAGTTTGGGAAGGTTGCAGGTGAGAAGTCTGACTGGGCTCTGGATTCTTTACGAAGCCTGTTAACCAAGTGGCTAGTACTCTGGCATTCAGTACCACAGGCTTAAGGTTCGAATCCGGTGAATCCGGTTCGAATGCTTGTGAGTGGTTCGGAATCCACTTTAAACTGTAGGGCCCAGTCAGTTTAGCCCTCGTGTGATGACCGTAAAGCGTCAAACCAAATCAAACCCAGTTATTATAAATTTGTTATATATTCTATTAAAATAAATACTCTAAACATGACGTTAATTATTTTTACTTTTTAAACCATTTCTTAAAAACATTTAATGAAAAAATTCCTTTAAAAAATCGCGAAAAAAAAATTTCTTTAGACATTTCATTACAAATAGTAATTATTTGATTTTTTTAAAGAAAAGAAAACATTTAACAAAACTAAAGCTAGTTTTCTCTATAACACTCGTTTTACTTACTTCATGTATGAGTTTAAATCCTTAATTAACGAACTATTAATAGTCTGATGAGCTCCGTTCATTAGAGAGATCGACATTCAAATGAAGCACCATAAAGCACTAACGGCCAACAGGAGGAAAATGAAGAGACACGAATGCATTATCATCCCCAGAAAGACAGACTCGTGCGCATTTTTCGTTCCATTTCTGCATCCCGCATCAGGGTGGGGGGAGGAGTGGGGGAATGGACAGACTCCAAAAAATTCTCAAGCAGACAATAAAATATTCGGCTTTACGAAAAGTATCTTTTATTCATTATTCGGAGAATATGCTTTGTAAACAATCGTCGCCTTTGGGGAATAAATATTAATTTGCTGCGAACCTTATTTATGGGCCCTCGAAAGCAGACAAATAGATTGCTGAAAAGATTGAGGGGGGGGGAAATGGATCAGATTTTCGCATTCTTCCTTATTTTGTAAATTGTCTCCCATTTCTATGAGAAAAGAAGAAAAAAAAAGGGATTTCTAAAAAAAAAATCATGTTTGCCTTTGGGTCACGAGAGAATTTGCGTACTCCTCAAACCGTAATTGCAGGAGTTATCTTAATGGGAGAAGTAAACAACAAGGAAAAATTTCCAAGTTAACGAAACTGATGTTCAGGGTTTTGAGGGGTTTGATAACGAAATAATCCTAAAAACAGTAAAGAAAATGATGATTCAGACAGCGCAATCATTTGCAAATCATTAATTTTGCAGCAATTATTATGCTGCAGAGGGATGAATGGTTTAACTTTTAATTAACAATAGTTATGAGTCAGGCATGTGTTCAATATGAACAGAAAATTGCCTTTCATAATGGTAATAATTAATAGTCTGTTATTTTCTTTCTGCTTTGTATCGTAATTTGTGCAAATTATGAAATAAACACATATTTGAAAGAATCAAGTTATTTATTTCGCTTTAAATGCAAAAACCATTATGAGCATTTCAGTATTTAGTATTATTCAAATAACTATATATATATATATATATATATGCCACATTGAAATGCCGCTCTCATTTCAAAGTGCTCAGCCAACTAACGTTGAGAAAAATTCAGGGATAAAAACAACTAACGCTTTCAATTGTCCTCGTGTATATAAATGCACGCAGCCAGCCCGGAGGCAGCTGGAAACCAACTAATAAACACAAGTCGTTTTATATTTTTATTAGCATAGGAGCATGCTTAAAGTGTTGAAGAATGTGAAGTCAGCGATGACAGAAAAGACAAAAGATGATATTGCGTGAAAAAAATGGTGATTCAAGTTTATTATGCAAAACAAGGGACCTTGCAATGTGTTGGCAAGGAAATGGTGCAAAATGGATGTTATTCATTTACAAATTGATTTTCTTGATTGATGACAAATTGGTTTTTCTTGATTGACGACAATGATTTGATTGATGACAAATTGATTTTCTTAATTGACGGTAATGATTTGATTGATGACAAATTGGTTTTCTCGATTGAGGACAAATTGGTTTTCTTGATTGATGGCAATGATTTGATTGATGACAAATTGGTTTTCTTCGATATCTTAGCAACTCTAAACGGAACTTATAATTCTGTCTGTTGCACATTCTCGGAATACATCTTTAGATGTGCCCTTGACTTGGATCTCTCTTTGATTGATGTAGATGTCTTTTTTTATTGATGACAGTTATTTGATTGATGACAAATTAGTTTTCTTCGATATCTTAGCAATTATAAACGGAACTTATAATTCTTCAAAATGTGCCCTTAGATTTAGTCTCTAGTCAGCAGAAATAATACGGAAGATACATACAAAAAGGCAATCCTTCAAATATTCCCATTTATCTCTTTTGGATTTTAAGTTTTTATAATAATTCTGTTTGGTTATATTTATTTATTTTGGGATTTATTGATTTCCTGGACAACATGTTCCACATCGTATTAATGTGCATTTCATATAAATATCTGTGTTCTGTTGTCATTCTAGTCGTTCACCATTTAGATTTTAATGTTTTTTAAATGATTTTTTATGTTTTTTATGTCTTTTAAATACATTTTTTTTCTCTTGCTGCAGAATAGGCACCCGATGGCACTTCGACAATTTCCCTCTTTCTAATTAATCTGAATGTAAAGATCTTCAAGGGGTTTTTTTTCCGGGTGGTAGGATAGTTTTGTTGTACAATTTGCGTGTAGCGAATATTGTTGCGGCTTTTGTTGAGCAAGATGATCGCTTTTCTTGTAGTTTATTCCTTGTCAATTTTCCTTCACTTTTTTTTATGTGCAGTGTTTTATTTGCAAGACCGAAAGTCGCTCAAAAATTAAGGTCATGCTGACTGTTTCTGCGATTACCGTAGTGTGGTGCATTATGAATTCCTTCCGCTGTTCCAACAAGGAATAATATTTGAGTGTTATGAGTCGTTTGCTTGAAGCTATTCGCAAAAAGAGGCCACATTTATGGAAAGACAACTCTTGGTTTTTATGTCACGATAATGCGCCAGTTTCGCCAAAAATGAGACTCATATCGTTCCCCATCCACCGTATTCTCGCCGTGCGACTTCTGACTATTCCCAAAGCTCAAAAGACCACTCCGGGGACACCGTTTTGCATCGATTGGAGACATTCGACGTGAATTGGAGAGCGCTTTGATGGCCATCCCTGCCGATGACTTTTTAACATGCATTGATGATTGGAAAAAAACGTTGGCTTAAGTGCATTGTGTCCGGAGGGGATTACTTTGAAGGCGATGAAATAAATTTGGAAGAATAAATGAAGAGTTTTTGAAAAAAATAATAATTGATCTCACTTTTTGGGCACAGTAGTATATGCATCGTAAACAGAGCATCCCACCAAGCGAAATTTTGATTTTTTTTTTAAATACATTAATTAAATATCACAATATAAAGCTATGAGAGTTGCTCCAGTAATGGATGCACACATAGTGTTCAACAGCTCAAACCATCGTTAACATAGCGTCGTTCACCACCAATACTTTGACATCCAAACACATATTTATACCGTTTAATATCCCTCCCCTTCTGTTCTGCAAAGCATGCCATCAAGGCGCTAATGGATTTTTGCCTTCCCTTCGCTGACAGGTGTCTGGAAGGGCCGCATTCCTGATGCCCGCCGACCGTTTCCTTGCCGAATTTTGTACTTCTCTTGCGGCCATGACCATCCATACCCTTAAGTGGAGGTGCTTGGGAACAATGACAACTCTTCTTCATCTGTCTCCCCAAATGGCCTCACTCGAATGAAGGGGATTTCATCTGTAACGGGCTTCCTCGTGGAATGAGTTTAGAATGAAAAACAATTCTAATGTCTTTCTCTTTTATGTGACTTAAACTTTCAAATATGAATATCAGATTGCAATGGAAGCTCAATTCGATTTCCGACTGAAATCAAAGCGAAAATTTAGCTGAGAATATTTTTATTTCAATACCACCATACTTTTAATAAAATACAGCTTTCACCATGATACTTTCAGTAAAATATAGCTTTACCTATCGCCATACTTTCAATAAAATATATTTATTTCATATGATATACCATATTTTCACCATACTTTTCAACGAAAACCTAAGGGGCCATTGGGCCATCTGGAAAAATTGCATCAAAAAATTAGAATGTTTAAAGTCTAAATTTCATAACCAGCTAATTAAGACGGAACACAGCTTTCTGGGTATTTCTTCTTCTTTTTTCCACATCTCCTCCCAACGTAGGGCTATGTGGTCCCCTACCAGTTAGAAAGACGAGTGTGGAACACCGGTGAGCCTCGGTAACCACGAACAGTCCAGCGATGGGAGAAGGGGAAGGACAAAGCCTTGCGAGAGGACTTTTGGGCTAACTGCCCGGCATTTATGTGTCGTATGGAAAAACCCGGCTCGCATCGTTCAAATTTGAACTAATTGTGACGAGGGTTCTTTTTTGACAGTACTTTGAAAGTGGGACTTTATCAGAATCGACTCGATACAGATTTATATAGATGGATTCCGCAACCTATCTTTGACTATTACTGGATACTGTAGTTGTTAAGATATTTTTCAACTTTTGAATTATCCAGCTCTGATGTAAACCATGGGGTGTTTGAAAACCTTTCACCTATTATGATAAAATCCTTTTTTTAAAACGTAAAAGATAGATGGATACGATTTATAACATTTGATCAGAAATATTATGAAGATTTTTTTTTTACCTTATTTACAAATTTTCTATTTGTAGTTCTTTGTGTCATAGTAGATAAATATATTTATATTCCAGTTCTTGCTCTATTTTTTGTATCGTGGTTGTATCAACTGGAGTTTACTATAATATCTTTTAAATCTGACTTTCAATCTATATACACGATCTTAAAGATACCAAAAAAATAAAAGAAATGAAGTGAGATAAATGCTCTATTCCTTGTTCTGCCAAAGAAGTGTTACTTTTCCTTTTTACACAAAAATAATAAATAAAAAAAGGCTTAAATCGTTGCTACACATTCGTGCAGACGCATTTTGTGACAACGATTTTCCCTCTTGATGTAGAAAAACCGTTTCTTATTTTGCGAGGGGGGTGGGGTGTTCAAATTGAGCTGCGGATTAAATTTTCGTCCGGTTCCAATAAATCCGATACCCCTCTCCAATTTTGTAAATATTTCATTTATCAGCCCTCATTGACAGCCCGCCGAATCACCATGACGTGGAAGAATCTTCTTCTTGCTCGTCCTCTTCATAAATTTCGATATAAAATTTGATGCCCGGACAGAAGAGTTTTCTTGTTCCGAGAGAGAGACGGGGGGTTTCTTTTTTTCACCACCCTTGGGCAAACCTCTCTCTCTTCTTTTTTACTTTGCTTAGCAGCCTGCTATCTTGTGTTCCATTTTTCTTTTTCTTTTCCGAACACTTTTTTGAAAATGTCCCCCTCGCCCACCCGGTCTATCTCCAGCAAGAGACAAGAAGAAAAAAATAAATAAAAGAATCTAGGTGATAGAAGTAGTAACCGAGGTGAAGAGTAAGAAGACGAAGGAAAAAAAAAAGAACGATCGAACGTGTTGGATTTTGGGAAAGAGGGGTGGGAAAAAGAAGTTCGAAAAGAACGGAGGAAAAGGGTTTGCAAAAACCGCATTTTGGGAATTGCTTGAGGTACTCTTGGCTTCTCTTTCTGTGTTTTTACAGGAAGGAAAAATGCTGGGGGACGAGAAGAGGGGGGGTGTTGATCCCCCATTAATTTTTTTGTTTATTTCGGTGGCTGTGAGGTGAGGGGCTTAAAGCGCGGAAAATGGGAGAGAATTTGTTACTTTCTGCCGTCGACGGCGCAAGTTGACTGCGGGGGTTTCTGGGATTTATGGCGAGCCTCCCTCTTTTATGGGGAGTGATGAAAGAAGCACATCGGATATTTTGGTGAGGGGAAATCTTTAACAGGATGAGTAAGTGGGGGTGCGCAATTCATTTCCCTCTTCTGTGTTCTAACAATGGAATACAATTTTTTGAATAGAACATATCACTTTCTTGTTATGTATGTGGTGTCATTAAAAACAGATAATAAAAATTCTCATTATTAATAGTTCCTCTTCTTTTTCAGTGTTTTAATATTGAAAGATAGAATGCTACAAAGTATTTTGAGACATTTTCTCTTTCAATGTGTTAAGCGCATTAGGACTAACTATTTATTTTTTCACAGTTTGGAATTTATTGCTTGGGGGCATTTCTTATATATATCAATGTCTCATTTCTAAATGAGGAGGTTTAGTTTGGTTTGTCGCTCTACGGTCATTTTGTGCACACTTTAGGCTAATTAGGCCGAGAACAGGCTGTTCGTAGTCCAACTGGAGGTCCATTGATGCTCCACCCTCCTTTTTCTGACTGTTAGGAGGCTGCATAGACCTAGGTAAGGGACTGGGGTGTGAGAAAAAGAAAGCCTCTCTGTGTGCCACTCTGAATCTGCGGTCCTTGAGGACAATGATGCCATTCGAAAGCCTTGCATTTCTCATATTATATCTTATTAATTGATCAGGAGATTTTTTTTGGTTTGTCGCTCTACGGTCATTTTACGCACACTTTGGGTTAATTAGACCGGGACCTACAGTTTAACGTGGATTCCGAACCCCTCACAAACATCCATACCACCGCCAAGATTCGAAACTGAAGCCTATGGTACCAAAGGCCAAGAGCACTAACCAATTGGATATCGGGGCGCCTAAATGAGGAAAGGAAGTAATGTTATCTAGATAATTTTAAAAGTAACTGCGTCATTTATACATAAAATATTATCAGGTTAAAATCCCTAACCTTTGAAATTAGTCACATAGAATTCCTAAACACGGATGATGAAAATTGAGAATTTTCACTTTTGATCGAATGTCCCTATGACTAATGGAATCATTGTAGTAGCATTATGTGTGTGCATAGGGTGATATAATACAAAAATAGGCAAATAGTTAATACATGAATGCATAGTTAATATGCCACTTATGATGATGCACAGATTCATCCAGCCTGACAGTTTAAGACAATTAATCTTAAAATATCAAGCAATGCTGGCACTGGATGAGTTTGTGAAGTGAAAAAATGGATTTTCCTCGCTGGAATGAATGAAACGTGCTTTGTGGAGTTTAGGTCTGATTGACAAATTTTTCTGAGCAATATCCTTTTTTTTTTTTTATGCAAAATTTTGTTGACCAGTTGAATTTTCGCTTTCCCTTTGTTTTCACAGGTCAACAAAGAGTTCCAAAGTCTCATCCATACTATTCCCAGCAGATACACACCTGGAGCTCTGTAGACCCATCCAACCCGGTGTATGGCCAAACAATCAAACCTGAACTGACATAGTGGACGCTTTTTCGGTTCTTTGAGTGACTATGGGGGTTTCCTGAGTTGCCCATCACAGCTTGGCTACAACATTTCAACTCTTTCATCATTTTATGAATCCTCAGGCATCCGAGTTTCTACGATGAATGTTTCCAGCAAGAGAACCTGCTGTTTGCGTTCCGCTGATTATTGCAGACAAAAGAACCAGTTTTGTAAGAAGCAGAAAACATCGACTTTCAACCAGATGGGGATCAGTGGGGGCCCATTCTGTTCATCAAGGACAGAACCCTGGCTGTCCTTGAACGGACTGGAAAGAGATCCCTATGATAGCGAAGATATGAAGGTCTGAGCATGCATCTTGTAGAATAGGTGGGCCATCTAATGGGATGGGCAAGTCTAATGTCTTTGTCAAAGGTTTTATATATATATATATATATATATATATATATATATATATATATATATATATATATAATAAGAATATTCACCCTAAGATCTTGAAATCCTTATATTCACCTCTGCAGGATTGTGGTTGGTCCTGATTTAATTATCAGGAAAAGCAGCGCAATTACACATAGAATATATCTGATAAAAGATTTCTAATAATTGAAATAATTTTCCAGATCTATTGAAAAACAGATCTGCAGTCCTCATTCTTTTAGAGTATGTTTGAGATATTCTCGGCGAGTGAAATTGCAAGTTACCTTAAGTTCCCTAGATTTATACAGACTGTGAAAACGACATTGTCAGAACAATGGAAGGGATAGCCAAGACATTTTTCCAAATTTTCAGAATGAATTCATAGTTTCAGAGCCGTATCATTGTAAGAAATAGAGAAATACCATCTACTAACCAATTTGATGAGAGCTATATCATTGTAAGAAATAGAGAATTACCATCTACTAACCAATTCTTGGTTCGATATTTTAATCTCGGTTTTAAACCTTCCTGCGGTGATTAGACTCCGCATGTTTAGCATTATAACTATTCGGTAGCTTTTCTTTTGTACTTATATCAGTATATGCACGAGCATAATTTCTTTACAATCTACCAAGTCATTCTGGGTATAATCAACTCAAAATGAAAATTATCTTTTTTACGAATACCAGTGTGAACATTAATAAGGAGTAAAGATGAAAAAATATAATACATGTTCTTTAATTGTCTGTTATATTCTTTAAAATTCTTTCAATTATTTTCTTAATTCTTTAAATAATTTAAATAAAAATTATTCGTTTTAATTAATAAATAAAGACAAAATTGATGACTTTTAAACTAGTTGAAGTCTTTTAAGTTAATTATAAACAGTTACATTAATTAAAATTTATAATTATCATGGGGTCGTTTTTAATTGAAAAGTACACGCAGAAAAAATATATTTCGTGCCTATTTTACCAAACACATAACGGCATTTCTTATAATTCTCAGTAATATAAATTACATATAAACTTAATATTAATTTATGTATTATATATTTTTATTAGTTAATTTTTCCTTTTCTTCTATTTTTCAATAACATACATTTATTTTTTATAAACATACTAAAAATCCTATTTCCGAAAATTTGAAAAAATATATATAAAAGAATTATCACATCATTATTCATTTTTACGTAATTATTAAATGTTCTTATTTATTCTTTCTATTTAATTTTGAAATATGTTTCTTCATTTTTTTTTATGTTTTCAGATCGTCTTATATTGAATTAAAAAAAAAGCCAAATAAGTTTTTTACTTCTGTCTCCTCTTTTTAACTAGATATGAGAAATTGAAAAAAAAAACATTCTAAGGAATGCATTATTTCAGAATGTTATTATTACTTTAATTATTTTATTTAATTATCATTTCATACAAAAACGGATTTTCTTTCACAGCTAAAAAAATAATCATAACAAACATTTTTCTTCAGCGGTGTTTTTTCTATAAATTCGGATATTTTAATTACTTCATCCAAAATAAAAATTTGAGAATACTGCTTAAATATTTAATTTTCCATTTATTTTTTTTATTTTATTTATTTATTTATTAATTTTTTTAATTTCATTTTTAAATTTTGAAAGCTTTCCAGGAAACGTTTCTTGAACGGAAAAAGAGTATTTCGCAGTAAAAGTTACAAAGCAAAAATAATTATTTGTTTCTTTTAGTAGTTTGGTTCTTTAAAATAAAAAAATATCGATTGTAGTTTCTTTTTATAGAAAAAAACATTATCATCATTCTTTCTAACATTTTGCTTTTGAAACTGTTAATTAATGAAACGTATTATTTAATTACATTAATTAGGGGCATCGAAATGAAAAAGGTGAATCGTAAAATATAAATATCCAATAAATAAAATATGCATTGATCATTCTATTCCATAATTTATAATTTTTTTTTTCATTTCTACATCACATTCGGTTTTGCGTATTCTAAAAGTTCTCATACAAATAAGGAAACATTCGAGATTGAAGTATTGAAATAAATAGGGATAAATGAATGCACTAAACAGTCCTTTTATTAAACCCCAACACAGGGTTGGCCAACCCAAATGATCTCGCTTGCCACTTTGACGATGAATCCTAACTCCACGGGCCGCACATAAAATTATATATCCCCCTATTAGATTTAGACTCACTGTAGACATTTTTGATTAGAGAAAAATTGAAACATAATGAGCTATTATTTTGTGTTTACTATTATTCTTACATGTGAACGTAGATAATATAATAATAATGATACTAAAAGCACATTGTAAAGAAATATATATAATACCAAAAATGAAATATAAAAAATATATAAATAGGAACGAAATAAAGAAATGAAATCATTAAAAAAATATTCATTTTACTAGTGTGATAGTTGTTTCTCCACTCTTAGCATTTGCAAATCGATCTCCGTTTGGGTATGGACACATCGTAATTGATGTTGCGTCCATTCTGTTTGAGCGTGTTTTGTATTGGGTCCATTTCATTTTCGTAAAAAATAGTTCGCAGAAGTTGGTTCGAAGTTCTAAGAATCTGGTTTGCTCTGCTGTCAACCACCAACTGCAGGAATGGTCAGTGAGTCACCGAGGTTACTTAAAATGAAACATTATTATTATTTCTTTGACAAATGCTTACATTTGCAGAGATAATAAGTAATAACATGCATTTATTTTGGGGAAAATATTAGCATTTAACACAAATTTTTAAGAATAAGTGTATAGAAATTTTGCCACATATAATTTTTAAATTCCAATAAAAACAAAAACAAAAAAATATTTATTGATGTTTTCAAAGTGCAGCTAAGAAAATAAAAGAAAATTATTAAAATTTTAAAAATGTATATATTTTAAAATAAATTTGCTCAAAATTGACATTGATCGTTGCCCATGCGGTACGGGTAATATGATATTTTTTCTCCAGTTTCAGTGATCATTATTGTACATTTTGTTTTTTATTTAAATTTTTCTCCTTTGTATTCTTTTAACGTCGGAATTACACAATTCTTTAAAAAAATTCCTTAAAACTAAATTGTTTTATTTCCAATTGTTTTTTAAGTTTAATTAAAAAGTGATTAAATTAGCAGTTTTTTTTATCTGAATTAATATTAATTTTATCAAATTAATTATTGAAAAATTACTCTTCCATCTTAAAAGAATACATTATTTAATATTTTTCTCCCTGTTAATATTAAAATTTGTTATGCATTCTACTAAAATAAATATTCTAAACATTACGTAATTTATTTTCTGCTTTTAAAATCATTTCTCAGAAACATTTAATGAAGAACAATCAACAAAAAATTTCAAAAAAAAAATTTTTTAGACAATTTATATCAAATAGTAATTATTTGATTGTTTTAAAAAAAAGAAAACATTTAACAAAACTAAAACTAGTTTTCTATATAACACTCGTTTTACTTACTTTATGTATGCATTTAAATTCTTAATTAACGAACTATAGTGTTAGTTCGAACTATTCGTTGCTGTTAGAACTATACTTTTTCAATTTCTTCTATTAGCTAACACTCTCCCTGTATATATCTTGTTCAAATTTACAATCATTAATAAAACGCTTTTTATTCATCCACTCAAGTTCAAATACATTTTTTTGAACTAGTAGTGGATGACACTGGATGTGAATACAGTTTTTTCAAATATTAATTCTTTCATTAAATTTAATTAATTAATTTGAGTTTTTTTTAGATTTAAGTTGCATGTACCTACCAATAGAGGGCGCCAGATAAATTTAACAAAATGAAAGAAAATTATTTATAAAGAACTTCCTGCAATATAGTGAGAAAAAAAAAGATGGAATTGACTTTAAATTTTTTTTTTTTATATTACTTGTCTTAAGAAAAGAAAACATTTAACAAAACTAGTTTTCTCCATAACACTCGTTTTACTTGCTTTATGTATGAAATTAAAATCTTAATCAACGACCTATAGTGTCTAATGAGATCCTTTCATTAGAGAGATCGACATTCAAATGAAGCACTATAAAGCACTAACGTCCAACAGGATAAAAATAAAGAGACACGAATGCATTATCATCCTCAGAAAGACATACTCGTGCTCATTTTTCGTTCCATTTCTGAATGGACCGACTCCAAAAAATTCTCAAACAGACAATAAAATATTCGGCTTTACGAAAAGTATCTTTTATTCATTATTTGGAGAATATGCTTTGTAAACAATCGTCGCCTTTGGGGAATAAATATTAATTTGCTGCGAACCTTATTTATGGCCCGCGAAAACAGACAAATAGATTCGGAAAAGATTGTGGGAGGGGGAAAATGGATCAGATTTTCGCATTCTTCCTTATTTTGTAAATTATCTCTCGTTTCTTTGAGGAATGGGGGAAAAAAAGGATTTCTAAAAAAAAAAAATCATGTTTGCCTTTAGGTCACGTGTGAATTTACATACAGCTCAAACCTTAATTGCAAGAGTTCTTAATGGGAGAAGTAAACAACAACAAGGAAAATTTCAAACTTACGAAAGTGATGTTCAGAGCAGTGTTTTTGGGGGGTTTGATAACGAAATAATCGAAAAACAGTGAAAAGGATGATGATTCAGACCGCGCAATCATTTGCAAATGATTAATTTTCCAGCAATTATCATGCTGCAGAGCGATGAATTATTTAACTTTTAATTAACAATAGTTATGAGTAATACTTGCGTTCAATTTGAACAGAAAATTGCCTTTCATGATGGTAATAATTAATAGTCTGTTATTTTCTTTTTGCTTTGTTTCGTAATTATGAAATAAACACACATTTGAAAGAATTAAGTTATTAATTTCGCTTTAAATATAAAAACAATTATGAGCATTTCAGTAATTAGTATTTCTCCAAATAATCACTTCTTATATGGATGTATGTATGTGGCACTATAGATTATGGATGGCACATTGAAGTACAGCTCTCATTACAAAGGACTCAACCAGTTAACGTTAATGTTGAGAAAAATTCCTGCATAAAACCACTAGCTCTTTCAATTATCCTCATGTGTATAAATGCATGCAGCAAGCCCGGAGGCTACTGGAATGCGTAGCTAAAAACAAAGAGGATTTAGCAGATCAACAATTAAACACAAATTCCTTTAATATTTTCATTAGCATAGGAGCATGTTTAAAACATTGACGAATGTGGAATCAGTGATTACAGGAGAGGCAAAAATCTGTTGTTATGAAAATGTGATTCTAGTTTAATGCAGCAATTGAGTTTGAAATATGTAAATCTGGAAATGGTGCAAAATGGGTGTTATACTATATATATTAGTAGAACGCGGCATACGTCGTCCTGCCAAAAAAAATGCATTGGAGAACAATACAGGTGCATACTCATTTTCATGGATATCTCGAGAACGATTTATAAGATTTCATCCATAAGAGCATGCTGCAGCAGTATCTGGTGGCAAGTCACAATAAAGTGGATAGAGCGGACCTATTTTCCATATTTGAATACATATTATTATCCATTTTCGAAGCGATGGGTTGAACGGTATACAATTTGAGAGACTGCAGTAACCTCTGGTGGAGAATTGTAACAAAGGGGATAGCATAAAAAGATTCTATATGTTTTGTCAAATACGCACAAAAAATTTCATCAAAATCTGTCCGGCCATTTAGGAGGAATTCAGTCACAAACACAAGTACTAAAGAACCCGATTGCAACGCCACCTAACGGGACAATTGAGAACTGTTGACTGTTTTCTTCGATTACCGTAGTGTCGTGCATTATGAATTCCTTCCACTGTTCCAACAAGGAATATTATTTGAGTGCTATGCGTCGTCTGCCTGAAGCTATTCGCAAAAAGAGGCGACATTTATGGAAAGCCAACTCTTGGCTTTTGCATCACGATAATGCTCCAACTCTCACTGCATTGATCCTTCATGACTTTTATCGCCAAAACTTAAGCCCATATCGTTCCACAACCACCGTATTCCCACCGTGCGACTTCTGGTTATTCCCTAAACTTAAAAGACCGCTCCGGGGACACCGTTTTGAATCGATTGGAGAGATTCAATGTGAATCGTCGCGAGCTTTGAAGGCCATCCCTGCATATGACTCTTTAGTGTGCATTGAGGATTAGAAAAAAAATTGGCACAAGTGCATTGTGTGTAGAGAGGATTACTTTGAAGGCGATGAAATAAATTTGGAAGAATAAGTAAATAGTTTTTGGAAATAATAAACATCGGTCTTACTTGTTTGGCACAGAAGATATACATCGTAAACTTAGCATCCCACCAAGCGAGATTTTGATTTTTTTTTTAATATACTAATTAAACGTTACAATATGAAGCCATGAGAGTTGATCCAATAATGGATGCGCACACAGTGTTCAACAGCTCAAACCATAGTTAATATAGCATTCAGCACCAATACTTTGATATCTAAAACCATCCATACACATATTTATACCGTTTAATATACCTCCCTCTTCTGTTCTGCAAAGCATGCCATCAGGGCGCTAATGGATTTTTGCCCCCCTCAGCTGACAGGTGTCCGGAAGAGCCACATTCCTGATGTCCGCCGACCACATCGCTCTTGCCGCATTTTATACTTCTCATGCGGCCATGACCATCCATCCCCCTTAAGTGGAGGTGCTAGGAAACAATGACAACTCGTCTTCATCTGTCTCCCGAAATGGCCTCATTCGAGGGAAAAGGGTTTCATATGTAACGGGCTTTCTCGTGGAATGAGTTCAGAATGAAAAACAATCTTAATGTCTTTCTCTTTTATGTGACTTAATCTTTCAAATACAAATATCAGATTGCAATGGAAGCTCTATTCGATTTTCGACTGAAATCCAAACGAAAATTTAGCTAAAAAGATAGTTGTTTCAATAGGCGCATAGTTACCATACTTTTAAACGGGGGGAGCGCAGTGGATCCACCTCCTCGTGGTGCCGCTTGGTAACGTCACTTAAGACGACTAAGAGATCCACACATGTCGGCGATCGTCCTCGAACACGTTATATAGCGTGAACGTGGATTTGATTGGGACTATATCAAGCCCAGTTGAGGGCAGCCAATCAGCGGTGGGGAGGACTTGTTCTTATTGCATTCCATCCTAAGCCGTGGAGCCGAATAAGGCGGACTCCGGCTTGTGCGGGTGGGGGACTGTCGTGGCTTCTGGTTAATCAGCTCCGTAAGCCTTCGGGCAGGTCGGTAAAACTTATTTGAAAAATACTTTTTAACGGCAACCTAAGGAAATGTGCATAAATTGAACATTAATCTTATCTGGAAAGGCTGCATCAAAAAATCAGAATGTTTAAACTAAAAAGTTCATCATCATCATCATAACTGGCTTGACAGCCCGTTGTGGGCCTTGGCCTTCTTTAAAAGATCCAGTCAGGCTGTTCTCCTGTTTGCCGTGGACCTCCAGTTTTTGATCTTAATAACATTAAAATCAGAGTCAAACAGTCGACCCATCTCTTTTTCTGTCTTCCCCTGGGTCGCTGTCCAAAAGGGGTTACATTGAAAACCCTCAAAGCAACGCTATCATTTTCCATTCTCATGAGATGACAGGCCCATCAGTTAATAACCTTTTGTTAAGTTTAATAAATTTTAGAATGTCAATATCTCTAAAAAGTTTGTAAACTTCAAAATTGTATCTTCTTCACCAATGTCCACTGTCACTGATACCACCAAAAATAGTTCGTAGCACCTTTCTTTCAAAGATTGCCAACATTTTCTCTTCTCTTGCTGTTAGTGACCATGTTTCAGATGCATATGTTAACATTGGTCTTCAGAGAACAAATTTCATAACCTGCTATTTGGACTGCCTGCTAAATGGATCACAGCTTTCCGTTTTTTTTCCCCTCCACACCTCGCTCCCTAAAATAGGGCTATGTTGCCCCCTACCAGTTAGAAAGTCCAGAATAGAACATCGGTGGACCTCTAGAAGACCATGATCACCATGAGAGAAGACCATGATCACATGATGGGAGAGAGTGAAGGACAAAGCCTTGTTAGTTTGGAGCTAACTGCCCTGTATTTAGGCATTTACATATTTTCAATGTGAGACTATTTTTATGTGGTCCCTATTGACAGCATGATATTAAATGTGTTGCAAACAATGTATTTTATAATTATTTATGAAGTTTTCAGGATATTTTTATGCAATTTCTCTTATGTGGTAACTCTCCCCTGCAGAAAAAACAGGTTTGAGTGTACATAAAAAAATTAAAATACTAAAAACTCTATTTCACGATCAGATAAAAGTTAGGAACAAGTAACATCAGGTAATGATCGAATTAAAACTTGATCTTTTCTGAAATCAAATCTTTTTATAACTTCTGGAGTTAAAGAATAGCTAGTGTTTCTATTTTCGAAACAGTTTCGCTTCTCATTTAATGATTCTTCGTGATTAATGAAACATGTCAACGGCTCGAATCTGTTGCAGTCAAAAATTTCTTCGAATTTGGTAAAGGGTTTGATTTATGATCTTTGAAAGTTTTATTATTTCTTTGTAGATGCTGTAGAAGACAAAGATTTCGAATTGTATGAAATTATAAATTTATCTCTGCGGATGACGTTGAAGATTCCTTGAGAGTAGATCTGATAAGGCAAGTGTATTCACCAATAAGATTTGAAGTTGAAGTTTGAGAACATGAAGCAATAGCAGAAGGCACATCGAATATATTAATAGTCTGAATAGAACACATGGACCTGGTATTATTTGCTTGTGTTGTAGTTTTCTCTACATGAAAGGAAAATGAATCATCTATGTTTCTGGAGAAGCATAAATATGTTTAGTTTAAAGCATAAATAATTTACCACGGACATCCGATTGATGGGTGATGGGTGAGGACCTTTCGTAGACTTTTAGAGGATAACTTCCTCGCCTTCGCGAGTTGTATGGGGGAAAACCAAGAACACTCCAACCAGGTAGCCTAAGTATTGATGGGAAAAAGTTTTACCAACATTGTCGATATTGCCATCGAATCTTCTCGTTTTTGAAAAGGGACTGCAACAATGCCACCAGTAGATTAGAACCTCTGGTATCCTTCACGATAACTGTGCGCTTTGTCACGCTTCAGGTCAACAAATAAATGTCTCTCCTTAGTTAAGGATTACTTGGGTAACCATCCTCAATCTGGCCAAACTGTGCCGAACAATTTGTATTAAGCACACATTAGTATCTGTAAAATCTTATTATTAAATCTTTAGTCCGACAAAACGAGGTAAAAATGTATTTCAAACAAACATTGGTTTCAAATAATTTCATCAAGGCTGTTTTTAAAACTAGCCACGAAGTTAAAATATTATTTTTAATGAAATCAGATTAGAAACATATCTATCTGGCATGAAATCTGCATACTACTGAACATCACAATATCAGAGGTATGGTCATACTGTCAAATATATTTTTTTGTTATGCAATGTCTCTTCTGAAGCGAATTTCAATGTGTCTTCTGATTCCCGATTATACGATCTTTTGGCTTTTTTTTCCTAACGGTCTGTTTGACGGTGATTAAATGCACTTGCTTATTCTGTTTAAGATCATCAGTGGATGGAGTCTTCTGAAGAAGAAGTGTAACCGAATTGAAAGAGTTGGAAACGTATGGAACACTTTGATAAGTGTTCCATACACCCGTTCACTTATTTCAGTCGAAACTTTTAGGTTTTTGAGTGGAAAGTGCCTTAAGTTTTTTTTCAGTAGTGAGCAATTTATTCCCGCTATTCTGCAGTGAGTCGGAAAAACAGAAAAAAATGGAACAGGTTGGTCCGGCTACTGCAGGAGAGCTGTAGGAAGTTTATTTCTTTGCTGTTATCCATATAAAGAAATTTCTTTGTAAAGTAAAACTGCTTTTGATTGGGATACTTGTACACAACCATGCATGTGTACAATAATTGTTGCTTGCGCATTCTATGTCCACATACGGTTATATCTAATTTCATTAAAATCTTTTCAATAGCTCTGGAGATAATCGTTCCGAAGTGGAAATTTTCTTAATCTAGAAAAACAGTGCCCATCACGATAGACTCCATTTAATATTTTTTTTTACAATAGGTGGAAATCCATATTATATGCTTCGAACAAACAATACTCATTTCAAAAATTGATTGCAGTTAAGAGACACATTCCCTTTGGCTCGAATTAAATGAACAAAACAAAACAATTCAATTCTTTGACCAATTTGCTGCTGGGACTCCATTGCAAATTGTTTCCGCGAACAAAGATTTATAGCGCATCCTCAATTACCGCCCGACCATAAAAGGGGCGACGACGGAAACAACCCAATGATAAACGTTTCGGCCCCCCGTAAACCAGTCGATTGTTCCCTCGCGTTCTGTTACACCCCCTGTCTAAAAAGCGAAAACCTTTTCTTCCCCTCACTTTGTTTTTCCGAATGCTTAATCCTCGGTTTTTGCTGCTAATGAGGCAGGCGGTAATTGAAAGCGAAAACAATCTCATTTCCACCACCCCTGTCACTGATATCCACCCCCGGTTCAATCGCTTTCACGACTAATTAATTTTTTGGGAAAAACGCAAGTGTTTTCCGGAACACTCTTCACCCATCCCCCTCCGTGAATCGTTATTGTTTCGGGCTTTGTGTTTCCCGGAAACCGATGGCTTAGCCGCCCCGATGGCTCCTTAATCGCCGGGCCGATGAAGATGCCCTTCAATCGATGAAGAGCTGCTTCATCGATGCGATTTGCGTTTCGATTTTCCGGGGATGAATGCGTTGATAACTTTTTGAGTTGTAAATATTGGAAGCAATTAAACTCGGGATCGATGAATCTCTGACAATCGCCGATTCCTAACGAAATGAAATGAGATTTCTACATAAATTTTATTTCTTGTTTAAAGATCTCTTTGCAAAAAAGTTTGTTTAATTAACTGTCTTACATGTTCAGTACACATCCATAAACTGTTCACCGTAATCTTATGATCCTGCATTTAAATGTCTTTACATTGCGGATGGAGCCTAAATGGCTGAGTGTCTGTCTTTCGGAGCCACAGGATTCGATTTCAATTCCTGGCAGTGCCATGGATATTTGTAGTGGTGTGTAATCCACTTTAAATAGTAGATCCCGCTCTAATAAGATCGTAGAGCTTTTGTCTTCAGGTTGAGTCAATTTTCAGCCCTCATGGTTGCTCGCTAAAAGAGAAGCTGTATATTACCCTTATACATGGACGTTCGCCTATGACGGGGTCCTTTGAACCTGGTGGGCTTCCCTGTACCAGGGGGATTAGTAACAACAACAACATCGATGTTTGTCATAACCGAATGCTTGATGTATGCTTCTCTAAGATAGTGTCATTTTAATTTCTCTTTAGGGAGATATTTATTTGGATTTTTCTCCACCACATGTGGTCCGACAATATGAGGATCAACAATATTGTAAGTTGATGGTTTTAATAGCACAAGTGACAGATTTGGCCATTCTGCGCCAAACAATTGAATTTTTAAGCCAACTTGGTTAAGAATAAAACATTTTTCAAACGACATAGGTTTTATAGTATATGTGACAACGAAACTATACTTGAAAGGTTTAAAACATTATAAAGGCTCTTTCAAGATTAGATAAAATTCCTGAACAAATAAAATCATCTCCTTCGCAATCTATTCCAATATATTTGCAGGAGTTGAAGAATCGCGTGTTTTTGAGTTCGATTCATTTTGTACGCCTTTGTGATTAATGAAAGATTTCAATGACTCACATCTGTCAGAGTCAAAAGTTCTTTGAATTTTGGTGAGGGTTTTGATTTATGATCTTTGAAAGTTTTATATTTATTTGTAGGGGCTGCAAGAAAAGTATGAGGTACATTCTTGCATATAATGTTGCAGATTTTTGCGTAGATTTGGTAGAACAAGTGGATTGAGCAGTGAGATTTCAAAACGTTTTAGAAACTGAAAGAATGAAAGGTACATCAGGTGCATTAGTTATCTACCTTATACATGTTGATTTGATATTTTTGCTTTTGTATGAAACTTCCCAGTACAGAAAGTTTGCGAATCATGTGTTTATAAGGTATAAATACTTTTCACTTTAACTAACTTGTTTTCACACCTAGAGCATTTTTCATACTGATTAATTTCTTAGCATCAATATAAAATATATTTTAGCGGATTTCAATATGCGTCATTTTTTTAAAGGGATACCATGAACAAGACCTGGAACTGGATTTATTAGATTTTTTTACTCATTTTGATTGAGATGGGCAACTTGCAGAGGTATGACCGAAGGCGCGCAATTGGAACACATTTTGAACTCCCCTAGAAGCTACTTGAAATTGATCAATTTTTTATTATAATTCTACGATCAGAGTAAACTTTCTACTCTCTTAGCCTTTCATTTTTTTTCAATAACATTGATTACGTCAGGATCTGATATTGCACCATGCCCATAATTCCAGCTTTTATGTGGTTGGCCAGTTATATTGAAATCAAGATTATTCTTAGCTAAAACGAAAATATTGGTCTGGACGATGAGAAAGTCTCAGTCATAAGATCACCTTATCCCAATTGTTTTCATGACTTTGAGGTCGCCACCAAAGGAGCTGTTAATTTTAAGCTCATAATAAGAAGTTTTTGTTTTCAAGTGCTGGAAGTTTGACATAGGTCATTTTGCCCCAGTAACGTAACAGATGTAACAGATTCACCATGGAATATCAAGTGAACCCACTTTCTACCACGGTAATTTTAAACAAACTATCCTGCAGCGTCCTCTAAGCCTTCACACCTTCCTCCTTAAGCCCATCAACAGGATATTCCAGCCCATTAGTGTATTGCGTTCATCTCTGTTACAACACAAATTTTTGATACGCTGTTTCGCTTATTAATATTCCTACCAAACATTTTTAGTTCAGCACTGTATCTATCACGCCTCGCTAAATCTTTTTCAAGAAATAATCGATTTGAATTTTCTTGGCATCTAGATTGAAAAAGTAATCCAGCTTTATTATATCTATAAAGCCTGGGTTTTATCCCAATGGGCCATTCATTGTGAAACATAAATTTGTGTGTTCTGGTTAGAAAATGGCACCATTTGATTGGAGATCATAAGGAGCAGTCAAGTCAAGTAAATTTACGCATTCACCGAGGCACGAAATTTCGGAGAGAAGAATCCATGATATGGTAAGATAAAATTCGGGTCCGTAACTTCACCGCCGATCATGCATCCGAACAACGGAAAGCAGATTCCTGCTAGAGTGCTGGTTAGGACCTATATGGCCAGGATCAGCCCTTATACGACTTCCACACTTACAAGTATACCCAGGAAGAGACCCCTCTCTTTAATCAACAGTAGACTCAGGGGGAGGGATAATTACTAGCCGTTTGATACCACAAGTTACATGCACCCCCCGTCTGAAAGAAGCAGAGGCCAAAAATATATTGCCTACACAGAAGTCGCTACTCTGCCGGGATTCAATCCTCAGGATCCCCTTTTTCCTCAGATATGCCCAGAAAAAAATTTCCTGTTCCCGGAAAGCACACAGGGGTCAGGAAACTGACATTGTTAATAAGCTATATCATTTCATTAGAATAACAAATAACAAAAACTCGGCATTGTTAGTTACGTCAAAACGTGTGTGAAAATCTAAATTAATGGCAAGAATAACGTAAAATACAAATGTGCTTCTCAGAGAAAACGAATGTCAGAAATAAATACGCAAAACGCCTGAAGGTAATGAGCCATAACGAGCTAGTGCTATAACAATGAAGTCTGTGGTTAAATGATGAAAATAAAATAAGGAAAACAGAAGGATGAAAGTAAATGTCGTTGGATGGCTCCCGGATCGTGGCATTAACACAAATCCAAAGATGTGCCTCTAAGGGGTTGTCCGCTTATGATCACTGTTTGTCTTATCTTGCTTGTTTCTATGGAATAAAATAGCTTGACACTCACTCTTATTACCTGGCGTTTTTATTCCATTTAAATGCACCAGTTTAAAGTTTAAATGGGGTCTATGTCGTGATCGAATCACAAATCAATAAAAAAAAATGTAATAAAAACTAGAGAAGGACTTGCCACATATTTCTTGAAATTTAGACCCTTCTGACAGTAGGAATTTGAAAAATAAAATTTCTTTTGCAAAAGTTTGAGATTTCCCTTTTCCTATTTCATGCAAATAGTAAAGAGGGAACATAGAATTGTTACATCATTTGTCAGGATTAAAAATATTTATAATTTTGGAAACAAAACAAATAAAGTTCAGTTAATGTTTAACTTCATAACTGCCCATGCAACCTAATAGTGGAGTAGTTTTTAATTAAATAAATCAGATTGAGTTTGCACAAATGCAGAACTCTACCCTAAAAATTGCAGTGAATTTAGCACTTGAGCATAATCAAAACGCACTGAGTTTAAAGTAATTAGAATTTAAAATCAATAACAATCGTTTTAGCTCTCATGCTTTAATTGCCTTCCTGCAGATTTATACTTTAACACTTTTTTGAAGAAGAAAGGAATCAATAAAGATTCTAAGGAAGAGGATTGCCTCGATCATCTCTTCCGTAATTCACACAGCACTGCACTTCCGATAAATCGCTCGCCAAGGCTTAAATTAATTTTCGCCAAATGGTATTGGTAAATGGATCCAACTTCTTGTGTTTCGCCCCACACACACACAAAAAAAAAGGTTTCCAATGCGTTACAAGAAAATTGTTTTAATGGAAAAATACTTCCAAATTGAAAATGAAATTAAAACATCTCACGCTTCATTCCGTTTTTAATTAAAATAAATCAATTATCTTTTCTTAATCAGTGAGAATAAATGAATTCCTCACTTCTGATTAAGTTATGAGCACTTTTTTCCGAATGTAATTCCGATGAATATGAATATTTCCATTCGGCATTTATTCGTTAGTTCATTTTTTTTTCCTTATGTCTTTTCAGTTGTAGTTATTGTTAAGTTGCGTAATTAGATGAGCTCGCAGGGAGTAACTCTAATGAAAGGTATGTTTTGGGAACATGCCGTAATGATCCTTTTCAAAAAGATTGTTTTAAGGCGAGATCCTTTTGTGAGAAAATTAATCAAATTATCACTCTTGGAAAATTTCCTTAAAACCGAATTATCTTCTATTTAAATTATAAATATGCATTTCCTGTAAAAGACCCCCTTTTTTTTCTTTTCGATATGCCTTTGGAATAATTATTCCAAATTTTACGGATTACAAAAGCATTCGAATTCAAAATATAGTCACACCAGTTTTTGTGTAGAAAAGGAAATGCTTAAAAGAAATCACACAAAAAAGGGTATCTAAAATATCTATAGCTATAAAAGCTAGTAACTATTCACAGCTATTAAAGCTAGTAGCTATAAAATATATTGTTCGCAACACATTTAAACATATGTGGTAAATATGGATTATGCGGTAATTATCATATGCGGTAAATATGGACCACATATGAAAAGTACCACATAGAAAATATTTCAAGCAAAATCTCACGATGTCGCTAGAAATTGTTTCTCTAAACAAAGGATAATTGAGTGGACACGTCGGAACATTTTCAAATGTTTTATTTGCTTTAATAGGTTCCAAAATGTGCATTTAAAATCATTCATTGTCGTCAAGTACTCGTATTTTCTTGTCTTTCAAAATCATTTTCGTCACTTGAAGAGGCTACCTCAAATCTAATAACATTTATTGAAATTGGATGATATCATATCAGGTGGGTCATTCGTTGGATTCTTTTCTTCAATTCAATGTTATTTTGACAGCCATCCGTTGTTTCCTTGTTTAATTGATTTTTATTCATAATATGCATTGGATGAAATTTTCATTTACCGCATAAAAAAAATTGTGTATAAAAAATTACAGAAAAAAAACCGCACCCCAAAAAGCACCGGATAAAAAAATTGTTTTGACTGTATACCGATTGAATTTCAAAAGGTTGACGCGTTTCACTTAAAAAATTCGGTAGCAAAAAAAATCATATTCAAAGAAGCGAATTGTTTATTTTAAAATTAATTTAATTCTGAATGTACTTATGTTTGAGTGATGTTGTAATATATAATATACATGTGAACTCATTTTCAGCAATGAAACACAAAGGACTCATTTTCCACGAACAGCCCACTGAAAGGCAACGAAGAGAGGGCGTTACTCTTTGGGAGGATTTTTAAGAGTAATTGTCCTCATTTGCAGGACGTATTGGAGAAATTTCTCAAAACATCTACCAGAAAACCTGATTATCAACGAGAGACGCTTTACACTTGGTGTCACAAACGCCACCAGGTTTCCTTGTTTCAGAAAGCAGCTACAACAGCAGAGGCCACCAGCGAATTTAAAAGACGAACAAGGATAAAAGGAAATTCATTGTCATCATGGGAGACATTTCAGATTTGACTTCTTCTACTGAGTTTCCTGAGTACGAATAGTAGTAGAATTAGTAGATGTGGAACAGACACTTAGGGTTTGGATAGGAAAGTTGCTTCAGCTTTCTAAGGGGTGTCCAAATTATTCCCGCTATATTGCTGTCATTTTATCAAATTGATCATGTAGGTCATAAAATGATAAAAGTTGCGAATATTGACATTTGTTCAGTTATTTTGTCATGAGCAGAGTGGATTGGGGTGGTGTTAAAGCTTGCAGCTTCAGGATAAGGAAAGTGCAGAGTTATTTATATTTCCTGATTTTTCTTTTCCCATTGCAAGGGACGGCAGCTTTTAAAATTGGAACAGTTTTTAAAGAAGAATTCGTAAAATAGAAAGAGAATTCGGGTCCCAGATTGCACTGGTCACCTTGGTTTGAATTGTCACTCTACGGTCATTTTGTGTACACTTTAGGCTACTTAGACCGGAACCTGCAGTTTAACGTGAATTTCGAACCACTCACAAACCAAACTCCATGCCACTCCCATGATTCGAACCTAAGTCCTGTGGTACCAAAGGCCAGAGTGAGAGCTAATTGGCCATCTGGCCGCTTCCACTTTGGAGCTCTAAAAGGGAAAACAGATTTCTGCTTTAACGCAAAACAAGCCGTATACAGTCAGCGCTACTCTCTGAAACCTCCACCCTTAGTGCGATGTCCAGAATGTGAACCCTCACTGGAATCAGAAGCAATTACAAGAACAAGGGACTGGTAATTGGCAATCGTTTGATACACTCACCCGTGTGTGTCACCCGTCTATAAGAATCAAGCGCCAAAGAGACTTTTTAGCCACACAAATGCAGCAATTCTTTTTGGACTCACTAATCAGTATAACTTTTTCCACGGACACGGGATGTTACACTTGGAAAACACATGATTTATCATACCGATATTGTTATGTTATCATAAATCAAATCAAATCAAAACTTTAAAAAAAGTGATAAATTATGCATAACATTAACAACAAATAAAAGGAAGGAAAATTTTGACGAATGAATCAATTACAAAAATTATGTTATCTAGAATCGGCAAATGAAAGGAAAATAAAAAGTAAACAAAAGAATGCAAACAAGGATCACTAGCTCACTCGGAGGTCGTGACAACAATACACATCTTCAGTCCTGAAGATGTTGTACTGTCTCCTGTGCGCCCCTAGGAGAGAAAGTGCACAGCTATAATTGGCTTATCCTGTATTGTCAAGACCAACTAAGGAAACTTCAAATGTTTTCTGAGAAGAAATGAGGACTAATGAGACGGAAATGAGGGAAGAAATATTCTCACTTCTTGTATATTTAAGAAGGGACTGGGATTTTCAAAATTTCTTGTTGCCTCTGCAAGAACGTAGGAAAAATCAGAGACATTAGAGAGTTTTTGCATACCGCACATTAGTTACCGTAGGACATCCGTTAGCTTTTTCTCCCTAGCGCGCATGCTCAGTTTCCTATGAGCATGCGCGCTAGGGAGAAAAAGCTAACGGAAGTCTAACGGTAACTAACGTACGGTATGCAAAAACTCTCTATTATCCCACGCGAAATTTACCCTAAATGTCCTCATGTAAAGGAAACACGGAACCCATCGATGTACGACGAACATAATTGGGATTTTCAAGGTATTATTTATTAAGGAGCGACATCAAAATTCTTCTTCCGATCCACCTTCGCCCATCCCCGGAATAAGGTAAAAAGATTCCTAATAAGTTAGACGGAGGCATCGATTTCGGTCAAAACTTGGGTCATCACGAAAAGCACCGCCGTTGATTGGTGGCGGCCGAAAGAGTTGGAATCCCGAAAGTTACCTAAAAGCAGAAGGCGAGTATAGACCAGGAAAAACTTCCACGCCGCGCCAGAGAGAAACAGAAAGAAGATGAAAAAAAGAGAAAGGGGGGCCACGTGTGCAGTAACTATGCCGGCCCCATAATCAGCTCCTTTCTTTCGGAGTTTGTTTCCGGGCGTAATTGACTTTAGTGAGAAGTTCTCCCCCGGGCACCGTGTTTCGGTTAAGTGTGGCGAAAATTGTTGCGACTGAGCCATTGCTGACGATGGATAGACAATCCCCCGCAGTGCTGTTAATGATATTGAGAAAGTGTTCCGGCCTAAACGTGGCGGGAATGCTTCTTGGTCTTTGATTGAATGGGTATTGACCGAGAAACGAGGTCGCTGCCGACGGAAAGGAAGGGTTTTCCTTTCATATAAATGTGATCGTAATGGTATATTTCAAACATTTAAAAAATACTACCATAAATGAAAATGTGAAAACAGTTCTTTGAAAATATTGGGGGAGAAAAAGTTGCCAAACTTGTTGATTTTAAACTTGTTGTTTTGATCGCGTAAGAAATTTAATTTAAAATTATAAAATAAGTAAAAATAAGTAAATATGGAGAAAAACGTATGTGGTTAGGTTAAGGTGGTGTGTTAAGATGATTATAATTAAACTTCTCCTATAAGCAATATTCTACCGCTAAAACTGATGAACGTATTGTAACCACATTTGGTATATACTGCCACAATTGGTATATACTGCCACAATTGGAATATACTGTACATGAGATATACATGCATGTACATCTCGTGTATCGTATATTCCAAATATTTCAAATATCTATACTACTCACAAAATCGTATCATGTATATTAAAAATATCTATTCTATACACGAGTTATACATGCATGTAACCACGTTTGTTATGTAGAGTATATAGGAGATGCGCTCAAAGAATTTTCAAAAAAAAAAATAGTTCAAAATTGTCCACTAGATGGCACTTTCATGAAAAAATATTAAATTTAACAAAATTAACAAACAGCACGAAAACACATAACCGATTTGTCTGTGTTTTGATCACTTTGTCATAGAATGAACTGTGCAGAAACAGGTATAGAATAAAGTGGTGCAGTTGTTAATCGTAACCAGAATGTAGTAATGAGACTTGCAGAATGTCACCAACCTCATTCACCTACAAAATTCCAACGCAATAGGCTGTGTGTTCAATAGCAGATCGCGATTGATCAGTTATGATGCTTTGCATATTCGTCATCCAAAGTCGCAACATCTCCACGATAGATCAGATTTTTTAAGTAGTCCCATAATTCAGAAGTCGAACAGAGTTAAATCCGGATAACGTGGTGGCCATGATTTAATAAAGGAACGATTCAAAACACTTTCATTGAACTAATATACGTACTTTCGACTAATATACTAAAGTATTTGTATTCGAATTACACTTAAAAGGAAGGTATAAAAGGGATAATTTTTTTTCTAGATTAACGTGAATTGTTCTTTCTTTGCATTTTTGTTTAATTCATTTCTTCACAATTAAATCACACATACAACAAATTTAGATACTCTTCCAGAGAACATATTGCTTGCCAAGAAAAGGGATCCTCTTGAAGCACAATTTCAATTTCCTAAATTTAAACTGATAAGTTGAACGAATTGAAATCAATTTAGGAAATTGAAATGTTTTGTGTGGATTTATGAACAGACAAAATTCACAATTAAATTAAAAAATTTGAATTTCTTTTATTTCATAAACAGAGCTTGAATAATGCTGTTGTTAAGCTGTTGTTAATGAATGGAGGCAAGATGAGGTGGAAAAACTTTGCATAATTCACTTTTGATGTACGGAAGCTGAACAATGAGGAAAATTCTTACAAAAACAGAAGAGAATATCAAAAATTTTAAAATTTAAAAAAGGGTGAAATATGAAATGCGAAAATATATAAATACGTTAGGTAAGATATTAGAAAAAATTTAAAGCAATGTAATACATTAACACTACATATAAAAAATAGAGAGCTGAAGGAATATTCATCAAAGCAATTATTATACAAATGAGTAATAGCTAATAAATAATTAAACAGTGGAAGCAGTAGCTGCAAAATTATAAACAATGGAAATAAAAAAGGCGGGAAGATATTACATAAGAGATGATATGCAAGATACATAACTAGATAATTGGTATTCATATGAAAATTAGGATTGTGCAAATTAGAATCTATGCTGAATAGAATAACGAACTGTTTGAAGTTTAGTGTACCCTAGATATACGCACATATTGTATACGCTCACATAAATTATATTATAATGCAAAATTTCCTTTGATACATACACAAGCATAAATTGTTTTGTGAAACAAATCACCTTAAATATGCAAACATAGTACAGTTATGTTACCTTAAATATATACACAAGCAAAAATTATTTTATAAAGCTAATTGTCTTAAATAATACACAATCATAAATTATTTTATACAGCTAAGGACCTTAAATATTCAAACGCAATATATACACACACATATTAGATTTATTTAAAAGTAAAATGCATCTTTTATACTGCTCACAGCTGTGTTGGGAATATAAATAACAGAGTTTCTTTGAACGTGCATGCATGATTAGGAAACCTAGGAGTCATTCAAATATTGCATTTTAATGAAATTTTTATCACTGGTCTGTGTCTTAAATATCTTTACAATTCTTTCATCAAGCCCATATTATTTAAATGTAAGCAGAAAGTGACGGAATTTCATAACATTTTTCAAATGCAAATTCAGTTTATTGACACTCAACAATGCAGTTTCTCCCAGAAACATAAAAACCACATTCGACAAAAGAGGAGCATAAAAATTCCTGCTTTGTAAGTAATCCGGCCCCTCGCAAATCCGCGCTTTGTTCATTTCCAATAAAGTTCGGATTGTTCTCATAAACCCCAGAAAAGATGCAAAATTCAGACGACTTTGTTATGCAATGCGATTCGATTTTTAAAAAAAGCGTTCGCATTGAAGAGCGTGTGAATAGAAAAAGAGTTCCACTGCAGATGCCCGAAGAGGAAATGTTTTCCGGGAATTCTATTATCCGGGAAAGCCACTTTGGGGCCCAATTAAAGGGACAAACGTTTTTCGGGAGAGGTCGATCCGGGATCATTTGCATATCAGAGATTCCTACTTCTGCAATTTCGTCAAAAAAACACTCTTTGCAGCTTTTTTGAAAGAAAACGTCATTAGCATATAAATGCCGACATTCAAATGATGTTCTGTTGCGTCGCATAACTAAAGAAAAAAGAATCGTTACAAAATGAGAATTCCTGTTGGCCTATTTACCATTTTATTTTTTGAATGTAGAATGTAGAATAAGAACGAATTGAAATTGAATCCATCTTGTTGAATTACCGAATCATTCAAATGAGTCGCTCTAAAACCAAGTCGAATAAAAGTTTGTAAGGAATTGAGTAGATGAAAATGAGTTGATCTTTTAATGTCTTGAATGACATTAAAAGCTCAAGTCATGTCATCAACTTAAATTTTTTTAAATATACAAATATAGAGTCACTCAATTTCGAAAAATAAATTATATTTATCCTTTTTTTATATTGTGAGGTTGAGAGGCGAGTTTTCATGCTTCAGGAAAATGCTTCAGTACTTTTTATTTTCTCAATTTTTCTCCCTACAGCTGGATGTGACTGATGCCAATTTACACACTTTAGTTCAGAAAGACAATCTGTGTGCGAGTAGCCAAAATAAGTGTTTGTTGTGGTTCGGAATCCATTTTAAGCCGTAGGTCCCGGTCTCCTATGACCGTAAGAGCGTCATGGAGCCAAAGTCAGACTTCTACCTACGGGTGCTCCATCAGAACAGAAGCTGCCCCCTCATCCTTCCTTCCATGAGGGATACGATGACAACAACAGTTAATTTAGTTAATTCTGTAATATTGGGAGCCTCATTAAGGTATCGGGTTCAAATCCCGGCGTTGCCATGGATGTTTGTAGTTTGTCGGAATCCACTTTAAACCGTAGGTCCCGGTCCTTAATAAGATCGTAGAGAGTTGCGGGGGCATTGTTACTCCGCGTTCGTGACTTATCTTCAAGTTACACGCGCCCCCTGAATAGTGCAAAGTGAGTAACATTGGTGCAGCCCTTATGGCATAAAAAGATCACGGTCTATTTGCCAGCTGCATTAGAAAAAAGAAGTTAGGAATCATTTCCGATTCTCTCTTTAGGGCAGTTCAGTGAACTGAAGCAGCATCTTGTTCGCTTAATTCGTCTTCTATTTCTTCCTCAGAGACACACATTAGATTGCAGCGCACATTCAGATAGAACTCCTTGGCGAGTCTCATGCGCCAAGATTCCGGCATCCACATCAAGATTGGTTAGATTTGTCGCTCTATTGTCATCTTTTACTTTAGGATAAACAGATCGGGACCTATAGTTTAAACAGGATTCCGAACCACTACAAACATCCATGCCATCGCCAGGATTCGAACCTGAAGCCTGGGATACCAAAGGCCAGAGCGCTAGCCACTTGGCCACCTAGCCGCTCCACATCAGGAAGTTTGTTTGTTTTTCAAGCGCTTTTGATTGGGGGACTTGTACACAACCATGCATCTGTACAACAACTGTTGTGTAATTTTTGATGCGTGTGCTTTCTACATCCACATACTGTTATACTTAATTTCATTAAAATCGTTTCAATAGCACTCGAGATAATCGAGAATTAATTAAATTTTCAGAAGTGAAAATTCTCTAACTCTTGAAAAACAGTGTCCCATCATCATTTAATACATATATATATATATATATTTTTTTTTCGTGAGATTACATGGAAATCCATATTATACGCTTTGAACCAACAATTCTCATTTCAAAAATGGATTGCAGCTAAAAGAGACACTTTCCCTTTGGCTCGAATTAAATGAACAAAACAAAACAATTCAATTCTTTGTCCCATTTGCTGCTGGGACTCCATTGCAAATTATTTCCGGGAACAAAGATTTATAGCGCATCCTCAATTACCACCCGACTATAAAAGGGGTGACGACGGAAACAACCCAATGATAAACGTTTCGCCCCCCCGAAAACCAGTCGATTGTTCCCTCGCATTCTGTTACCTCCACCCCCCCGCCGTCTAAAAAGCGAAAACCTTTTCTTCCCCTCACTTTGTTTTTCCGAATGCTTAATCCTCGGTTTTTGCTGCTAATGAGGCAGGCGGTAATTGAAAGCGAAAACAATCTCATTTCCACCACCACCCCTGCCACTGATATCCACCCCCTGTTCGATCGCTTTCACGACTAATTAATTTTTGGGAAAAACGCAAGTGTTTTCCGGAACACTCTTCCCCCACCCCCTCCGTGAATCGTTATTGTTTCGAGCTTTGTGTTTCACCGGAAACCGATGGCTTAGCCGCCCCGATGGCTCCTTAATCGCCGGGCCGATGAAGATGCCCTTCAATCGATGAAGAGCCACTTCATCGATCCGATTTGCGTTTCGATTTTCCAGGGATGAATGCGTTGATAACTTTTCGAGTTATAAATATTGGAAGCAATTAAACTCGTGATATACGAATCTCTGACAATCGCCGATTCCTAACGAAACGAAATCAGACTTAAATATAAATTTTGTTTCTTGTTTAAATATTGCTTTGCAAAAAAGTTTGCTTAATTGATTTTCTTACATGTTCAATACATATCCATCAAAGAAAAAAAGTACCAGGTTTTTAAAATCTATGTTCAAATAACTGTTCAACGAAATCTTGTACATAAGATTTCGTTGAACATTTCGTTTCGTTGAGCATACATCCTGTCTTTACCTCGCAGTTGGAGCCTGAATAGCTGAATGTCTGGATCTCGGTGCTACAGGTTCAAGTCCAGGTACAGCCATGGATGTTTGTAATGGTTCGGAACCCACTTTAAAACGTAGATCCCGGTCTAATAGAATCATAGAGCTTTCTCTTGAGGTTGAGTCTTTGAACCTGGTGTTCTCTTGAGGTTGAGTCTTTGAACCTTCTTTGAACCTGGTGTAGGCTTTCCTGCACCAGTGGGATTAGTAACAACAATAACATCGAGGTTTGTCCTTACAGAATGCTTGATGTAAGCTTCTATAAGATGGTGCCATTGAAATTTGTCGTTAGGGAGATATATATTGGATTTTTCTGCACCACATGTGGTCCGACAATATAAAGATCAACATTAGGGTGGGTTGATGGTTTTTAATAGCACAAGTAACAGATTTGGCCATAGTGAGCCAAACAATTGATTTTTCAAAAAAAAAATCACCTACTTGATTAAAAATAAAGCATTTTTTCAATTGGACCGGTAGGCAACAACGAAAAGTATAAAACATTAAAAAAACTCTTTCAAGATTAGGTCAAACTCATGAACAAATAAATTTAACACCTTCGCATCGTATTCCAATATATTTTCAGGAGTTGAAGAATCGTGTGCTTTTGAGTTCGATTCATTTTGTGAGCCTTTGTGATTAATGAAAGATATCAATGACTCGCATCTGTCGCAGTCAAAAGTTCTTTGAATTTTGATGAGGGTTTTGATTTATGATCTTTGAAAGTTTTATATTTATTTCTAGGGTCTGTAAGAAAAGTATGAGGTACATTCTTGCTGATAATGTTGCAGATTTTTGTGTAGAATTAGTAGAACAAGTGGATTGAGTAGTGAGATTTGAAAACGTTTTAGAAACTGAAAGAATGAAAGGTACATCAGGTGCATTAGTTATCTACCTTATACATGTAGATTTGATATTTTTGCTTTTGTAGGAAGGTTCCCAGTACGGAAGGTATGCGAATCATCTGTTTATAAGGCATAAATACTTTTCACTTTATCAGCATAACCAATAGCTTTTTTCATACTGATTAATTTCTTGCCTTCAATATAAAATACATTTTAGCAGATTTCAATATGCGTTATTTTTTTAAAGGGACAAGACCTGGAACTAGATTGATTAGATTGTTGACGCATTTTGATTGAGATGGGCAACTTGCAGAGGAATGACCGACAGACATGCAATTGGAAAACACTACTTGAAATTGAACAATTTTTTATTATAATTCTACGATCAGAGTAAACTTTCTACTCTCTTAGCCTTTCATGTTTTTTCAATAACATTGATTACGTTAGGATCTGATATTGCACCATTCCCATAATTACATGCTTTTATGTGCTTGGCCAGTTATACTGAAATTAAGTAGCTTCTTAGCTAATAAGAAAATACTGGTCTGGACGATGAGAAAGTCTCAGTCATGAGATCACCTTATTCCAATTGTTTTCATGACTTTGAGGTCGCCACCAAAGGAGCTGTTAATTTTAAGCTCATCATAATAAGAAGTTGTTGTTTTCAAATGCTGGAAGTTTGACATAGGTCATTTTGCAACAGTAACGTAACAGATGTAACAGATTCACCATGGAATATCAAGTGAAGCCACTTTCTGCCACAGTAATTTTAAACAAACTATCCTGGAGCGTCCTCTAAGCCTTCACACCTTCCTCCTTCCCTTAAGCCCATCAACAGGATATTCCAGCCCATTATTGTATTGTGTTCATCTCTGTTACAACACAAATTTTTGATACGCTATTTCGCTGATTAGTATTCCTACCAAACATTTTTAGTTCAGCACTGTATCTATCACGCCTCTCCAAATCTTTTTCAAGGAATAATCAATTTGAATTTTCTTGGCATCTAGATTGAAAAAGTAATCCAGCTTAATTATATCCATCAAGCCTGGATTTTATCCCAATGGGCCATTCATTGTGAAACATAAAATTGTGTGTGGGATTCTGGTTTGAAAATGGCCCCATTTGATTGGAGATCATAAGGAGCAGTCAAGTTAAGTAAATTTACACTTTTACCGAGGCACGAAATTTTGAGGAGAGAAGAATCCATGAAATGGTAAGAAAAAATTCGGGTCCGATACTTCACCGCTTATCATGCATCCCAACAACGGAAAGCAGATTCCTGCTATAGTGCTGGTAAGGACCTATATGGCCGGGATCGGCCCTTATACGATTTCCACACTTAAAAGTATACCCAAGAAGTGATCCCTCACTTTAATCAACAGTAGACTCAGGGGGAGGGATATTTACTAGCCGATTGATACCGAATGCACCCCCCGTCTGACAGAAGCAGAGGCCAAAAAATATATTGCCTACACAGAAGTCGCTACTCTGCAGGGACTCAATCGTCAGGTTCCCATTTTTCCTCAGATATGCCCAGAAAAATTTTTCCTGCTCACGGAAAGCACGGAGGGGTCAGGAAACTGATATTGTTAATAAGCTGTACCATATCGTTAGAATAACAAATGACAAAAACTAGGCATTGTTAGTTAAATCAAAACGTGTGTCAAAATCTAAATTAATGGCAAGAAATGTGTTTCTCAGAGAAAACGAATGTCAGAAATAAATACGCAAAACGCCTGAAGGTAATGAGCCATAACGAGCTAGTGCTATAACAATGAAGTCTGTGGTTAAAGGATGAAAATAAAATGAGGAAAACAGAAGGATGAAAGTAAATGTCGTTGGATGGCTCCCGGATCGTGGCATTAACACAAATCCAAAGATGTGCCTCTAAGGGGTTGTCCGCTTATGATCACTGTTTGTCTTATCTTACTTGTTTCTATGGAATAAAATAGCTTGACACTCCCTTTTATTGCCTGGCGTTTTTATTCCATTTAAATGCACCAGTTTAAAGGTTAAATGGGGTCTACGACGTGATCGAATCACAAATCAATGAAAAAAAATGTAATAAAAACTAGAGAAGGACTTGCCACATATTTCTTGAAATTTAGACCCTTCTTCTTAGGAATTTCAAAAATAAAATTTCTTTTGCAAAAGTTTCCGGTTTTCCCTTTTCTTATTTCATGCAAATAATAAAGAGGGAACATAGAATTGTTACTTTATTTGTCAGGATTAAAAATATTCATAATTTTGGAAACAAAACAAATAAAGTAAAGTTAATGTTTAACTTCATAACTGCCCATGCAACCCAATAGTGGAGTAGTTTTTAATTAAATAAATAAGAGATTGAGTTTGCACAAATGAAGACCAAAAAACTGCAGTGAATTTAGCACTTGAGCATAATTAAAAACGCACTGAGGTTAAAGTAATTAGAATTTAAAATCAATAACAATCGTTTTAGCTCTCATGCTTTAATTGCCTTCCTGCAGATTTATACTTTAACACTTTTTGAAGAAGAAATGAATCAATAAAGATTGTAATAAAGCGGATTGCCTCGATCATCTCCTCCGTAATTCACACAGCAATGCATTTCCGATAAATCGCTCGCCAAGGCTTAAATTAATTTTCGCCAAATGGTATTGGTAAATGGATCCAACTGCTTCTGTTTCGCCACACACAGGAAAAAAAAAGGTTTCCAATGCGTTACAAGAAAATTGTTTTAATGGAAAAATACTTCCAAATTGAAAATGAAATTAAAACATCTCACGCTTCATTCCGTTTTTAATTAAAATAAATCAATTATCTTTTCTTAATCAGTGAGAATAAATGAATTCCGTACTTCTGATTAAGTTATGAGCACTTTTTTCCGAATGTAATTCCGATGAATATGAATATTTCCATTCGGCATTTATTCGTTAATTCACCTTTTTTTTTTTCCTTATGTCTTTTCAGTTGTAGTTATTGTTAAGTTGCGTAATTAAATGAGCTCGCAAGGAGGAACTCTAATGAAAGGTATGTTTTGGGATACATGCCGTAATGATCCTTTTCAAAAAGATTGTTTTAAGGCGAGATCCTTTTGTGAGAAAAGTAATCTAATCATCGCTCTTGGAAAATTTCCTTAAAACCGAATTATCTTTTATTTAAATTATAAATATGCATTTCCTGTAAAAGACCCTTTTTTTTTCTTTTCGATATGCATTTGAGAAAATTATTCAAAATTTTATGGATTACAAAAGCATTCGAATTCAAAATATAATCAAACCAGTTTTTGTGGGGAAAAGTAAATGCATAAAAGAAATGACACAAAAAAAAGATATCTAAAATAGTTATAGCTGTAGAAGCTAGTAGCTATTCAAAGCTATTAAAGCTAGTATCTATAAAATATGTTTGCAGCACATTTAAACAAATTATCATATGCGGTAAATATGGACCACATATAAAAAGGCCCACATAGAAAATATGTCAATCCAAACCTCACGATGTTGCTGGAAAAGGGTTTTCCAAACAAGGAAAAATTGAACTGACACACCGGAACATTTTTAAATGTTTCATTCGCTTGTATAGATTCCAAAATGTGCATTTAAAACTACTCATGGTCGTGAAGAATTAGTAAAATAGAAAGGAAATTCGGGTCCCAGATTGCACTGCCCGCCTTGGTTAGGTTTGTCACTCTACGGTAATTTTGTGCACACTTTAGGCTACTTAGACCTTAACCTACAGTTTAACGTAGATTTCGAACCACTGACAAACATCCATGCTACTCCCCTGATAACTTGAAGTCTGTGGTATCAAAGGCTAGAGTGATAGCTAATTGGCCATCTCGCCGCGTCCACTTTGGATATTTAAAAGGGAAAACAGGTTCCTGCTTTACCGCTAAACAAGCCTTATACAGTCAGAGCTAGTCTCTGAAACATTCACCCTTAGTGAGATGTCCAGAAAGTAATCCCTCACTGGAATAAGAAGCAATTACAAGAACAAGGGACTGGTAATTGGCAATCGATTGATACCCTCAGAAATAAAGATGTGTCACCCGTCTACCAGAATCAAACGCCAAAGAGACTTTTTACCCACACAAATGCAGCGATTCCTTTTGGACTCACTAATCAATATAACTTTTTCCATGGACACGGGTTGCTACGCATGTAAGACACACGATTTATCATACCGATATTGTTAGATTAGCATAAATCAAGTCAAATCAAAATTTTTAAATAAAACGGATAAATAAGGAATAACATTATCAACAAATAAAAGGCAGAAAGAACAAAATAACCAAAGATATAAATCACATAATTTTGACGAATGAATCAATTAGGAAAATTATGTTATCTAGAATCGGAGAATGAAAGGAAAATAAAAAGTAAACAAAAGAATGCAGGCAAGAATCACTAGTTCACCCGGAGGTCGTCACCAGAATACACATCTCCAGTCCTGAAGATGTTGTACTGTCTCCTATGCGACCCTTGGAGATCATAGGAGAGAAAGTGCACAGCTATAATTGGCTTATCCTGTATTTTCAAGACCAACTACGGAAACTTCAAACGTCTTATTAGACGAAATGACGACTAATGAATCGAAAATGAGGGCTGGTTGAATCAAAAAGTTATCTGAAAAGAAATATTCTCACTTCTTGCATATTTAAGAAGGGACTGGGATTTTCAAAATTTCATGTTGACTCTGGAACAACTGAGAAAAAATCAGATGTATTAGAGAGTTTTTGCATACCGTACTTTAAAAATACGGCATTTTTTTCTCCCTAGCACGCATGCTCATAGGAAATTGCGCATGCGTATCTATAATAATGTTTCCCATGAGTATGCGCGCTAGGGAGAAAAAATACCGTATTTTTAAAGTACGGTATGCAAAAACTCTCTATTATCCCATGCGAACTTTACCCTAAATGTCCTCATGTAAAGGAAACACGAAACCCACCGATGTACGACGAACGTAATTGGGATTTTCAAGGAATTATTTTGGTTCTCTGAGCGACATCAAATTTCTTCTTCCGATCCACCTTCGCCCTTCCCAAGAACAAGGTAAAGATTCTTAATAAGTTAGACGGGGGCATCGATTTCGGTCGAAACTCGGCTCATCACGAAAACACCCCCGTTGATTGGTAGCGGTCGAAAGAGTTGGAATCCCGAATGTTACCCAAAAGCAGAAGGCGAGTATTGACCAGGAAAAACTTCCACTCCGCTCCAGAGAGAAACAGAAAGGAGAAGAAAAAAAAGGAAAGGGGCCACGTGTGCAGTAACTATGCCGGCCCCATAATCAACTCCTTCCTTTCGGAGTTTGATCCGGGGCGTAATTAACTTTAGTGAGAAGTTCTCCCCCGGGCACCGTGTTTCGGTAAGTGTGGCGAAAATTGTTGCGACTGAGCCATGGATAGATAATCCTCCGCAGTGCTGTTAATGATATTGAGAAAGTGTTCCGGCCTAAACGTGGCGGGAATGCTTCTTGGACTTTGATTGAATGGCCATTGGCCGAGAAACGAGGTCGCTGCCGAGGGAAAGGCAGGGTTTTCCTTTCGGATAAAACTGATCATAATAGTATATTTCATACAATAAAAAAAAACTATCATAAATGAAAAAGTGAAAAAAGTGGGGGAGGAAATATTGGGGGAGGAAAAAGTTGCCGAACTTGTTGATTGGATCCTCGTGTAAGAAATTTAATTAAAAATTATATAAGTAAATATAGAGTACAGGGTGGTTATAATTAAACTTCTGCTATAAGTAATGCTGCCTGCTGGTCAATTGGCTAGCGCTCAGGCTTTTGGTACCACAGGCTACAGGTTTAAATCCTGGTGATGGCATGGATGTTTCAGAGTGGCTCAAAATCTCCGTTAAACTGTAGGTCCCGGACTAATTAGCCTAATGTGTGCACAAAATGACCATAGAGCAACAAACCGAAACCAAACCGCATATTCTTCATCCAAAGTCGCAACATATCCACGATAAACCAGATTTCTTACAGAGTCCCATAATTCAGAAATGGAATAAAGTTATATCCGGCGACCGTTGTGACCATGAATTAAGAAAGGAACGACTAATAACACTTTCACTGAACTAATATACTTTCGTCTAAATACTGAAGTATACGTATTCGAATTACACTTAAAAGGAAGGTGTAAAAGGGATAATTTTTTTCTAGATTAACGTGAATTGTTCATTCTTTGCATTTTTGCTTGATTCCTTTCTTCAAAATTAAGGCACGTATACAATAAATTTAGATTCTCTTCCAGATAATATATTGCTTGCTTGCCGAGAAGAGGGATCTTCTTGGAGCACGATTTCAATTTTCTAAATTGTAATGGATAAATTGAATGAATTGAAATCAATTTAGGAAATTGAAATGTTTTGTGTTGATGTATTTATTAACAGAAGAAATTCACAAGTAAATTGAAACTTTTCAATTTCTCTTATTTCATAAACAGAGCATGAATAATGCTGTGTTAAGAGATAGTTCAATTCTCTATTGCGCACATTACATACTGACACACTATTTTTGAAAAATGGAAATTTTAACCTGTTTAAATTCTGATGATGAGTATTTCAAATTGAAGGACAGAATTATATGCACATCGCATCTTTTATACTATTAGTGCATCACTGTACCACATCACACTTCACCACATCACTATTGCTGAGTTGCCCCTATACAATTTAGGAATGATGTGGGTGAAAGGAATGGACAGAAAATGGAGTCGAAAAATATTTGCATAATTCTCTTTTGGAGGTACAGAAGCTGAACACTGAGGAAATTTCTGACGAAAACAGAAGAGTATATCAAAAATTTAAAAATTAAAAAAAAAGGATGAAATATGAAATGCGAAAATATATAAATAAGTTAGGTAAGATATTAGAAAAAAATTTAAAGCAATGTAATCAATTAAACACCACATAGGAGAATATACAAATCAGAGATAATTGGTATTCACCTAAAAATTAGGAATGTGCAAATTAGAATCTATATGAAATAGAATAACGAACTGTTTCAAATTTAGTGTACCTTAGATATACGCACATATTGTACACTCATAAATTATATCATAATGCAAAATTTCCTTCGATGCATACACAAGCGTGAATTGTTTTCTAAAAGAAATCACCTTAAATATGCACACATTGTTATGTTATGTTACCTAAAATATATGCACAAGCAAAAATTATTTTATCAAGCTAATTACTTTAAATAATACAAAATCATAAATTATTTTATATGCAGCTAATGACCTTAAATATTCAAACGCAATATATACACACACATAGCAGATTATTTAAAAGTAAAATGCATCTATTATACTGCTCACAGCCGTATTGGGAATATAAATAACAGAGTTTTTTTGAACGTATATGAATGATTAGAAAACCCAGGAGTCATTCGAATATTGCATTTTAATGAAATTTTTATCACTGGTCGGTATCTTAAATATCTTTACAATTCTTTTATCAAGCCCATATTATTTAAAAGTAAGCAGAAAGTGACGGCTTTTCATACATTTTTCAAATGCAAATTCAGTTTATTAACGCTCAACAATGCAGTTTCTCCCAGAAACATAAAAACCGCATTCGACAAAAGAGGGGCATAACAATTGCTGATTTGTAAGTAATCCGGCCCCTCACAAATCCGCGCTTTGTTCATTTCCAATAAAGTCCGGATTGTTCTGATAAACCCCAGAAAAAGATGCAAAACTTTGTTATGCAATGCGATTCGATTTTTAAAAAAGCGTTCGAATTGAAGAGCGTGTGAATAGAAAAAGAGTTCCACTGCAGATGCCGAAAGAGGAAATGTTTTCCGTGGATTCTATTATCCGGGAAAGTCACTTTAGGGGCCAATTAAAGGGACAAACGGTTTTAAGGAGAGGTCGGTCCGGGATCATTTGCGTATAAAAGATTCCTACTTCTGCAATTTCGACAAAACAGCACTCTTTGCAGGTTTTTTAAAAAAAAGCGTCATCAGCATATAAAAGCCAACATTCAAATGATGTTCTGTTGCGTAGCATAACTAAAGAAAAAAGAATCGTTACAAATCGAGGATTCCTGTTAGCCTATTTACCATTTTATTTTGTGAATGTGGAATGTAGAATAAGAACGAATTGAAATTGAATTCATCTTGGTGAATTACCGAATCATTCAAATGAATCGCTCTGAAACCAAGTCGAATAAAAGTTTGTAAGAAATTGAGTAGATGAAAATGAGTTGATCTTTTAATGTCTTGAATGACATTAAAAGCTCAATTCATGTCATCTACATAAATTTTTTGAAATATACAATATAGAGTCACTCAAATTCGCAAAATAAATTATATTTATCTGTTTTTTATATTGTGAGGTTGAGAGGCGAGTTTTCATGCTTCAGTACTTTTTATTTTTTCAATTTTTCTCCCTACAGCTGGATGTGACTGATGCCAGTTTACACACTTTAGTTCAGAAAGACAATCTGTGTGTGAGTAGCCAAAATAAGCCCAGTATCAAATACACTGCAAACTCATACCTTTGACAATTAAATCAGTGGAGTAGGTTAACATTTTAAGTTCTAATAGGCTGGTTTAATCATCTTGTTTTAACAATTCTTAGGAGCGCAGTGTCCCCTAAAGTTTAAAATGAGATGTTTGGTAGAAATTATGGGGCCAGATTGCCGAGTGGCTAGTGCTCTGGCGCTCGGTACCACAGCTATCGGGTTCAAATCTCGGCATTGCCATGGATGTTTGTAGAGGTTCGGAATCCACTTTAAACCGTATGTCCCTGTCCTTAATAGGACCGTAGAGCGTTGCGGGGGCATTGTTACTCCACGTCCATGGCTTATCTTCAAGTTACACGAGCTCCCTGGGTAGTGCAAAGTGAGTAACATTGGTGCAGCCCTTATGGCATAAAAATATCACGGTCTATTTGCCAGCTGCATTAGAAAGAAGAAGGTAGGAATCATTTCCGATTCTTTCTTTAGAGCAATTCAGTGCACGGAAAGAGCATCTTGTTCGCTTGATTCGTCTTCTCTTTCTTCCTCAGGGACACACGTTAGATTACAGCGCACATTCACATAGAACTCCTTGGCGATTCTCATGCGCAAGATTTTGGCATCCACATCAAGATTGGTTTGGTTTGGTTTGTCGCTCTACGGTCATCTTGTGCACACTTTAGGATAAACAGACCGGTACCTACAATTTAAAGTGGATTCTGAACCACTACAAACATCCATGCCACCGCCAGGATTGGAACCTGAAGCCTGGGATACCAAAGGCCAGAGCGCTAGCCACTTTACCACCAGGCCGCTCCACATCAAGAAGTTTGTTTGCAAATAAAAACGCTTTTGATTGGGAGACTTGTACACCCTGCATCTGTACAATAATTGTTGTACAGTTTTTGATGTGTGTGCGCATTCTACATCCACATACTGTTATACTTAATTTCATTAAAATCGTTTCAAAAGCCGTCGGGATAATCGAGAATTAATTAAATATTCTTATTCTTAAAAAACAGTGTCCATCACCATTTATTTATTATTTTTTTTTTTTATTTTTTTTTTTTTGAGATTGCATGGAAATCCATATTATATGCTTCGAACAAACCACTCTCATTTCAGAAATGGATTGCTCTCAAGAAACACATTCCTTTTGGTTCGAATTAAATGAACAAAACAAAACAATTCAATTCTTTGTCCAATTTGCTGGGACTCCATTGCAAATTGTTTCCGCGAACAAAGATTTATAGCGCATCCTCAATTACCGCCCGACCATAAAAGGGGCGACAACGGAAACAACCCAATGATAAACGTTTCGCCCCCCGAAAACCAGTCGATTGTTCCCTCGCGTTCTGTTACACCCCCTGTCGAAAACGCAAAACCTTTTCTTCCCCTCACTTTGTTTTTCCGAATGCTTAATCCTCGGTTTTTACTGCTAATGAGGCAGGCGGTAATTGAAAGCGAAAACAATCTCATTTCCACCACCCTCGCCACTGATATCCACCCACACCCCCGGTTCGATCGCTTTCACGACTAATTAATTTTTTGGGAAAAACGCAAGTGTTTTCCGGAACACTCTTCACCCCTCCCCTCCGTGAATCGCTATTGTTTCGGGCTTTGTGTTTCCCGGAAACCGATAGCTTAGCCGCCCCGATGGCTCCTTAATCGCCGGGCCGATGAAGATGCCCTTCAATCGATGAAGGGCCGCTTCATCGATGCGTTTGCGTTTCGATTTCCGGGGATGAATGCGTTAATAACTTTCTGAGTTGTAAATATTGGAAGCAATTAAACTCGTGATATATGAATCTCTGACAATCGTCGATTCCTAACGAAGTGAAATCAGACTCCCATATAAATTTTATTTCTTGTGTAAAAATCTCTTTGCAAAAACAGTTTGTCCAACTAATTGTTTTACATGTTCAGTACATATCCATCAAAAAAAAAAGTACCAGGTTTTTAAAAATGTTTGTTGAAAAAACTGTTCAACGTAATTTATGAATCCTGCTTTTAAATATCTTTACATCGCGATTGTGATCTGAATGGACGAGTGTCTAGCGATCCGGTGCTACACGCCACAAGTTTCGGGTTCGAGTCCCTGCAGTGCCATGGAACCTTAGGTCCTGGTCTGATAGGATTTTAGAAGGTTGTCTTGAAGTTTAGTCAGTCTTCAGACCTCAGGGTTCCTCGCTAAAAACAAAGTTGCATATTACCTTTAAAAATAGATGTCGCCAGCGACGGGGTCCTTTGGACCTGGTGTAGGCTTCCCTGTACCAGGGGATTAGTAACAACAACAACATCGATGTTTGTCATAACCGAATGCTTGATGTATGCTTCTCTTGATGTATGTCATTTTAATTTCTCTTTAGAGAGATATTTATCCGGATTTTTCTGCACCACATGTTTTCCGACATATGAGGATCAACAATATTGTCGATTGATAGTTTTTAATGGCACAAGTGACAGATTTGGCCATGCTGCGCCAAACAATTGATTTTTTTAAGGCAACTTGGTTAAGAATAAAACATTTTTCAAACGACATATTTTTTAACATAGGTGACAACGAAACTATATTTGAAAGGTTTAAAACATTATAAAGACTCTTTCAAGGTTAGATAAAATTCATGAACAAATAAAATTATCTCCTTCGCAATATATTCCAATATATTTTCAAAAGATGAAGAATCATGTGTTTTTGAGTTCGATTCATTTTGTACGCCTTTGTGCTTAATGAAAGATATCAATGACTCACAGCTGTCAGAGTCAAAAGTTCTTTGAATTTTGGAGAGGGTTTTGATTTATGATCTTTGAACATTTTATATTTATTTGTAGAGGCTGTAAGAAAAGTATGAGGTACATTCTTGCTGATAATGTTGCAGATTTTTGCGTAGATTTGGTAGAACAAGTGTATTGAGTAGTGAGATTTAAAAACTTTTCAGAAGCTGAAAAAATGAAAGGTACATCAGGTGGATTAGTTACCTATCTTATACATGTGGATTTCATATTTTTGCTTTTGTAGGATGGTTCCCAGTACGGAAGGTATGCGAATCATCTGCTTATAAGGCATTAATACTTTTCACTTTATTAAAATAACTAGTAGCTTTTTTCATACTGATTAATTTCTTGGCTTCAATATAAAATCTATTTTAGCGGATTTCAATATGCGTTATTTTTTTAAAGGGATATCATGAGCAAGACATGGAACTAGATTGATTAGATGATTGACTCATTTTGAATGAGATGGGTAACTTGCAGAAGAATGACCGACAGACGCGCAATTGGAACACATTTTGAACACCCCTAGAAGCTACTTGAAATTGATCAATTTTTTATTATACTTCTACGATCAGAGTAAACTTTCTACTCTCTTAGCCTTTCATTTTTTTCAGTAACATTGATTACGTCAGGATCTGATATTGCACCATGCCCATAATTCCAGCTTTTATGTTTTTGACCAGTTATATTGAAATCAAGTAGCTTCTTAGCAAATAAGAAAATATTGGTCTGGACGATGAGAAAGTCTCAGTCATAAGATCACCTTATCCCAATTGTTTTCATGACTTTGAGGTCGCCACCAAAGGAGCTGTTAATTTTAAGCTCATAATAAGAAGTTTTTGTTTTCAAGTGCTGGAAGTTTGACATAGGTCATTTTGCCCCAGTAACGTAACAGATGTAACAGATTCACCATGGAATATCAAGTGAACCCACTTTCTACCACGGTAATTTTAAACAAACTATCCTGCAGCGTCCTCTAAGCCTTCACACCTTCCTCCTTAAGCCCATCAACAGGATATTCCAGCCAATTAGTGTATTGTGTTCATCTCTGTTACAACACAAATTTTTGATACGCTGTTTCGCTTATTAATATTCCTACCAAACATTTTTAGTTCAGCACTGTATCTATCACGCCTCTCTAAATCTTTTTCAAGAAATAATCGATTTGAATTTTCTTGGCATCTAGATTGAAAAAGTAATCCAGCTTTATTATATCTATAAAGCCTGGGTTTTATCCCAATGGGCCATTCATTGTGAAACATAAATTTGTGTGTTCTGGTTAGAAAATGGCACCATTTGATTGGAGATCATAAGGAGCAGTCAAGTCAAGTAAATTTACGCTTTCACCGAGGCACGAAATTTCGGAGAGAAGAATCCATGATATGGTAAGATAAAATTCGGGTCCGTAACTTCACCGCCGATCATGCATCCGAACAACGGAAAGGAGATTCCTGCTAGAGTGCTGGTTAGGACCTATATGGCCGGGATCGGCCCTTATACGATTTCCACACTTAAAAGTATACCCAAGAAGTGATCCCTCACTTTAATCAACAGTAGACTCAGGGGGAGGGATAATTACTAGCCGACTGTTATCGAATGCACCCCCCGTCTGACAGAAGCAGAGGCCAAAAAATATATTGACTACATAGAATTCGCTACTCTGCCGGGATGCAATCCTCAAGATCCCCTTTTTCCTCAGATATGCCCAGAAAAAAAATTTTCTGTTCCCGGAAAGCACGCAGGAGTCAGGAAACTGACATTGTTATTAAGCTATATCATATCATTAGAATAAATAATGACAAAAACTAGTCATTGTTAGTTAAATCAAAACTTGTGTGAAAATCTAAATTAATGGCAAGAATAAAGTAAAATACAAATGTGTTTCTCAGAGAAAACGAATGACAGAAATAAATACGCAAAACGCCTGAAGGTAATGAGCCATAACGAGATAGTGCTATAACAATGAAGTCTGTGGTTAAATGATGAAAATAAAATAAGGAAAACTAAAAGGGGGAAGATAAATGTCGCTGGATGGCCCCAGGATCGTGGCATTCGCAATAAACCAAAGATGTGCCTCTGAGGGGTTGTCCGCTTATTAACACTGTTTGTTTTATCCTACTTGTTTCTGTGGAATAAAATAGCTTCACATGCATTCTTATTGCATGGCTTTTTTTGTTCCTAACTTACTTAATTGAAGGTAAAAAATATAAATACATCATTTTAAATGGTTAAATTAGGTTTATATCGTGATCGACTCATGAATCAATCGAATTCAATTGCAATAAAAACTAGTGGTATACCCTGTCATAGATTTTAAGAAATTTGGACCATTATGACAGTAAATAAAATTTCCAACTCCTCTTTTTCAAAAGTTTGAGATTTTCCTTTCTTATTTCATTCAAATAATAAAGAAGGGACATTAGAATTGTTACAATATTTGTCAGAAGTAAAAGTATTTATAATTTTGAAATCAAAACAAGTAAAGTTAAGGTTAATGTTTAACTTCAGAACTGCCTATGCAACTTAATAGTGAAGTAGTTTTCAATTAAATAAATAAGATCCTCCGAGATTGAATTTGCACAAATGCAGACCAAAAAATTGCAGGGAATTTAGCACTTGAGCATAATCACAACGCACTGAGTTTAAAGTAATTAGAATTTAAAATCAATAACAATCGTTTTAGCTCTCTGGTTTAATTGCCTCCTGCAGATTTATACTTTAACACTTTTTTGAAGAAGAAATAAATCAATAAAGATTCTAAGGAAGAGGATTGCCTCGATCATCTCTTTCGTAATTCACACTGCTCTGCACTTCCGATAAATCGCCAAGGCTTAAATTAATTTTCGCCAAATGGTATTGGTAAATGGATCCAACTGCTTCTGTTTCGTCCACATACACAAAAAAAAAGATTTCCTATGAGTTACAAGAAAATTGTTTTAATGGAAAAATACTTCCAAATTGAAAATGAAATTAAAACATCTCACGCTTCATTCCGTTTTTAATTAAAATAAATCAATTATCTTTTCTTAATCAGTGAGAATAAATGAAATTTCGTACTTCTGATTAAGTTATGAGCACTTTTTTCCGAATGTAATTCCGATGAATATGAATATTTCCATTCGGCATTTATTCGTTAATTCACTTTTTTTTTTTCCTTATGTCTTTTCAGTTGTAGTTATTGTTAAGTTGCGTAATTAGATGAGCTCGTAGGGAGGAACTCTAATGAAAGGTATGTTTTGGGTACATGCCGTAATGATCCTTTTCAAAAAGATTGTTTTAAGGCGAGATCCTTTTGTGAGAAAATTAATCAAATCATCGCACTTGGAAAATTTCCTTAAAACCAAATTATCTTTTATTTAAATTATAAATATGCATTTTCTGTAAAATACCATTTTTTTTTTTCTTTTCGATATGCATTTGGAATAATTATTCCAAATTTTAGGGATTTCAAAAGCATTCGAATTCAAAATACAATCAAACCAGTTTTGTTGTCTTGGCAACCATCCGTTATTTTCTTGTTTGATTACTTTTTATACATAATATGCATTGGATGAAATTTTTATTTACAGCATAAAAAAATTACCTATAAAAAATTACAGATAAAAAACCGCATCCCCCCAAAAAATAGGTTTTGATTGTATACTGATTGAGTTTCAAAAAGGTTAATGCACTTCATTTAAGAAATTTCGTTCGCAAAATAAAAACCACATTCAAAGAAGGGAATTGCTTATTTTAAAATTAATTTTTTTTCGGAATATACGAATGTTTGTTTGATGTTGTAATACATATGTGGACTCATTATTCCTAATGGAACACAATAGACTCATTATTCCCAATGGAATACAATGGACTCATTTTCTACCAACAGCCCATTGAAAGACTTTACTTTTGGATAGGATTTTTACTTTTAATTTGCCCTCATTTGCATGTCGTATTGGAGAAACTCCTCAAAACATCCACCGGGAAGTTTGACAATCTGTGAGAGACGCTTTTCACTTGTTCTCACAATTGACATCTTTTATCCTTGTTCCTGAAAGCAGCTATAACAACAGAGTCCGCAAATGAATTTGAGCCAAGATTAGGGATAAAAGGGAATCCATTGCCATCATGGAAGGCATTTCAGAATTGACTTCTTATACTGAAAAAAATCATATGACTGCCTGACTGCCGATACGAGACTCTCCTCGTCTTTGAAAGAAGTGCCTGCAGTGGACACCACCAGTGGTTTTGAACTCGAGACTTTCTGCCCACCTTACCCCTGAGACCGCATGTTTAGCACGATATTACACATTTGCGTCGAGACAAAATTATTCTTGTTGTCACGACACGGTTTCAAATGCAAAAACCCCGATTACGATATATAATACAACAGATAAAATAAAATATTTATTAATAAGTTTATTATATGTTTATATATTTTAATATATAATATATATATAACTTTAATATATAAAGTTTATATATAAAAATAGCCTTGTAAAATATAATTTATAAAAAGTATTCCAAACTAATATTTACTTAAAATAAGTTGATCAATTGTTTGTATTTTGGTAATAGGTATGTTGTAAGGTAAAACATTTGTTTCGTTTTCATTCAGAAACCATCTCCGTCTCATTATATTCAACATTAACTCTTTTGTCACAGCTTTCCTCTGGCACATATTTGAATGAATCTGATGGAAGAGAAGGTGGCTTAACTTTTCTTTTTCTAAGACTTTGGTTAAAAATTTGTTACGTTAAATTGTCCACGTTACGTTGTCCACGTTAAATTGTAGGTCCCAGTCTGATTAGCCCAAAGTGTGCATAAAATGGCCTTAGAATGCAAAATAAACCATACCTCACATCCTGTATATTTAAGAAGAGACTAGGACTTTCAAAATTTCAAAATTTCTTGTTGCCTCCGGAACAACGGAGGAAAAATCAGATTCATTATCCCACGCGAAATTAACCCCTAAATGACCTCATGTAAAGGAAACACGAAACCCACCGATGTACGAAAAACATAATTGGGATTTTCAAGGTATTATTTTGGTTCTCTGAGCGACATCAAAATTCTTCTTCCGATCCACCTTCGCCCTTCCCAAGAACAAAGTAAAGATTCTTAATAAGTTAGACGGAGGCACCGATTTCATTCGAAACTCGGCTCATCACGAAAAGCACCGCCGTTGATTGGTGGCAGCCGAAAGAGTTGGAATCCCGAAAGTTACCTAAAAGCAGAAGGCGAGTATTGACCAGGAAAACCTTCCACGCCGCCCCAGAGAGAAACAGAAAAGGAGAAAAAAAAAGGAAAGGGGGCCACGTGTGCAGTAACTATGCCGGCCCCATAATCAGCTCCTTTCTTTCGGAGTTTGTTTCCGGGGCGTAATTAACTTTAGTGAGAAGTTCTCCCCCGGGCGCCCTGTTTCGGTAAGTGTGGCGAAAATTGTTGCGACTGAGCCATGGATGGATAATCCTCCGCAGTGCTGTTAATGATATTGAGAAAGTGTTCGGGCCTAAACGTGGCGGGAATGCTTCTTGGACTTTGATTGAATGGGCATTGGCCGAAAAACGAGGTCGCTGCCGAGGGAAAGGAAGGGCTTTCCTTTCATATAAAAGGGATCATAATAGCATATTTCATACAGTAAAAAAATACCATAAAGGAAAAAGTGTAATCATTTTTCAATTCCTTCTATTAGCTCACACTCTCCCTATATATATCTTGTACAAATTTTCAATCGTTCATAAAACACTTTTTATTCATCCACTCCAGTTCAAATGCATTTTTTTTAACTTGTAATGGTACTGGACTGTTTTTCAAATATTAATTCAGTAATTAAGTTGCAGTATCTACCAATTTTTAGATTTAAGTTGCATGTATCTGCCAATAGGTGGCCCCAGATAATCTTTAAAAAATGCATCAAAATTATTTGTAAAGGACTTTCCGCAACAGAGAGAAAAAAAGTAGGAATTGACTTTAAAAAATGTGTTTTTATATTACTTGTTTTGTAGATATTAGGAGAGAAAAAGTTGCCTAACTTGTTGATTCGATCCTCGTGTAAGTAAATTAATTAAAAATTATGTAAGTAAATATGGGGGGAAAGTACAGGACGATTATAATTAAACTTCTCCTCTTTGCAACGGGGCCTGATGGTCAATTGGCTACCGCTCTGGCCTTTGGTACCACAGACTTCAATTTCGAATCCTGGCGGTATCATATATATTTGTGTGTGGTTCAAAATCTCCGTTAAACTGCAGGTCCTGGACTAATTAGCCTAATGTGTGCACAAAATGACCGTAGAGCAACAAACCAAAACCAAACCTATAAGCAATATCCTATCGCTAAAATTGGTGAACGTATTGTAACCACATTTGGTACATAGGTTATACACGAGATGCACTCAAGGAATTTTGAAAAAAAAGTTTAATTTAAAAATGTCCACTAGATGGCGCTTTCATAAAAAAATTAAATTTAAAAAATTAAACAACTAGCACGAAACACATAAGCAATTTGACTCTGTTTTGGTCACCTTGTCATCAAATGAACTTTGCAGAAACAGGTACAGAATATGACGAAATGTCACAAGAGGGGCAATTGTTCTTCGTGACAAGGAAGTAGTAATGAGGCGTGCATAACGTGACACTCCTCATTCCCCTACAAAAATTCCAACGCGATGAACAGTGTGTTCAAACAGCAGATCTTGACTGATCAGTTATGATGCTTCGCGCATTCGTCATCCAGAGTGGCACCATCTCCACGATAAACCAGATTTCTTAAAGAGTCCCATAATTCAGAAGTCGAATAAAGTTATATCCGGCGAACGGGGTGGCCATGAATTAAGAAAGGAACGACTCATAACAATTTCACTGAACTAATACACTGAAGTATTTGTATTCGAATTACACTTAAAAGATATAATTTTTATTCTAGATTAACGAGAATTTTTCTTTATTTGCATTTTCGCTTGATTCCTTTCTTCACAATTAAAGCACGTATACAATAAATTTAGATTATCTTCCAGAGAACATATTGTTTGTTTGCCGAGAAAAGGGATCCTCTTGAAGCACGATTTTAATTTCCTAAATTGTAATGGATAAGATGAATGAATGGAAATCAATTTAGGAAATTGAAATGTTTTGTGTTGATGTATTTATTAACAGAAGAAATTCACAAGTAAATTGAAACATTTCAATTTCTCTTATTTCATAAACAGAGCTTGAATAATGCTGTTGTTAAGCGATGGTTCAATTCTCTTTTGCGCACATTACATACTGACACATTATTTTTGAAAAATGGAAATTATAACCTGTTTAAATTCTGATGATGAGTAGTTCAAATTGAAATACAAAATTATATACACATCGCATCTTTTATACTACTATTACATCACACCACATCACTGTACTACATCACACCACATCACTGTACTACATCACACTTCACCACATCATTAGATCTGAGTTGCCCCTATACAGTTTAGGAATGATGTGGATGAAATGAATGGACGCTAAATGGAGGAGGAAACATTTTGCATAATTCACTTTTGGAGGTACAGAAGCTGAACAATGAGGAATTTTCTTACGAAAACAGAAGAGTATATCAAAAATTGAAAAATTTTAAAAAAGGAGGAAATGCGAAAATATAACAATACCTTAGGTAATATATTAGAAAAAAATTTAAAGCAATGTAATATATTAAACACTACATAAGAGAATATACAAATCAGAGATAATTGGTATTCACATAAAAACTTGGATTATGCAAATTAGAATCTATATGAAATAGAACAACGAACTGTTTGAAATTTATTGTACCTTAGATATACACACATATTGAAAACACTCACATAAATTATATTATAACGCAAAATTTCTTTAGATACATACACAAGCATAACTTTTTTTGGGAAAAAAATCACCTTAAATATGCAAACATAGTACAGTTATGTTACCCTAAATATATACATGTCGATTCCAAAAATTATTTTATGAAGCTAATTACCTTAAATAATACACAGTCATAAATTATTTTATACAGCTAATGACCTTAAATATTCAAACGCAATATATACACACACATAGTGAATTATTTAAAAGTAAAATACATCTTTTATACTTCTCACAGCTGTACCATATTAGGAATATAAGCAACAGAATTTCTTTGAACGTGCATGCATGATTAGGAAACCTAGGAGTCATTCAAATATTGTGTTTTAATGAAATTTTTATCACTGGTCTGTGTCTTAAATATATTTGCAATTCTTTTATCAGCCATTATTATTCAAAAGTAAGCAGAAAGTGATGGCATTTCATACATATTTCAAATGCAAATTCAGTTTATTGACGCTCAACAATGCAGTTTCTCCCAGAAACATAAAAACCACATTCGACAAAAGAGGGAGCATAAAAATTCCAGCTTTGTAAGTAATCCGGCCCCTCGCAAATCCGCGCTTTGTTCATTTCCAATAAAGTCCGGATTGTTCTCATAAACCCCAGAAAAGATGCAAAATTCAGACGACTTTGTTATGCAATGCGATTCGATTTTTAAAAAGGCGTTCGAATTGAAGAGCGTGTGAATAGAAAAAGAGTTCCTCTGCAGATGCCCGAAGAGGAGATGTTTTCCGGGAATTCTATTATCCGGGAAGGCCACTTTAGGGGCCATTTAAAGGGACAAACGTTTTTCGGGAGAGGTCGATCCGGGATCATTTGCGTATAAAAGATTCCTACTGCTGCAATTTCAACGAAAAAAAGCACTCTTTGCAGCTTTTTTGAAAGAAAACGTCATCAGCATATAAAAGCCAACATTCAAATGATGTTCTGTTGCGTCGCATAACTAAAGAAAAAAGAATCGTTACAAATAGAGGATTCCTGTTAGCCTATTTACCATTTTATTTTTTAAATGTCGAATGTAGAATAAGAACGAATTGAAATAGAATCCATCTTGGTGAGTTACCGAATCATTCGAATGAATCGCCCTAAATGCCAAGTCGAATAAAAAAGTGAGTAAAAGAAGAAATTGAGTAGATGAAAATGATGACATTAAAAGCTTAATCCATGTCATCTACTCTAATTTTTTTAAATATATTAATATACAGTCATTCAAATTCGCAAAATTCTATTTCCGTTCTATTTATCCCTTTTTATATTGCTCGTGTTATTATGTATGCAAGTTAAAATTCTGTAAATTTCAAACGGCAAATAAAATATAAATTTTCTATCATTTTCCATTAAAACAAATATTTAACGAATTCAGCGTTTCCATAAAGACCATATTTTTGCATCCACATTTTTGCAACAACCCACTCTGATCGACTATTCCGAAGGGAGACTTTTGTAACATTCCTCCAACGCTCCTCTGCTTGGAACCGACGAAAGGACTACTCGACCTACGGATTTATCGTGCGTCTCTTCAACATTGAACCTGCTACTTTGAATTCGGCATCATTTGCTGGGTTTTGAACTAAGCGCCTTTCTTTCGAAAATCTAACCCACTAATCACAACAGGACTTCTCCATCCTTTGCCATTTCCTACATTAACAGGGAATGGCAAAATGTTGATAATCAAAAAACACCAGTGTTAACTGAAAAGATTTTTTTACACCAGCAGATCGTGACAACAATACATATCTTCAGTGCTGAAGATGTTGTACTGTCTCCTATGCGATACTGGGAGATCATAGGAGAGAAAGTGCACAGCTATAGCTGGCTTAACCTGTATTTTCAAGACCAACTAAAGAAACTTCAAACGTTTTCTGAGACGAAATGAGGACTAATGAGAGGAAAATGAGGGCTGGTTGAATCAAAAAGTTCTCTGAAAAGAAATATTCTCACTTCTTGTATATTTAAGAAGGGGCTGGGTTTTCTAAAATTCCTTGTTGCTTCTGGAACAACTGAGAAAAAATCAGAGTTGTTATCCCACGTGAAATTTACCCTCAATGTCCTCATGTAAAGGAAACACGAAACCCACCGATGTACGACGAACATAATTGGGATTTTCAAGGTATTATTTTGGTTCTCTGAGCGACATCAAAATTCTTCTTCCGATTCACCTTCGCCCATCTCCGGAATAAGGTAAAGATTCTTAATAAGTTAGACGAAGGCATCGATTTCGTTCGAAACTCGGCTCATCAGGAAAAGACCGCCGTTGATTGGTGGCGGCCAAAAGATTTGGAATCCCGAAAGTTACCCAAAAGCAGAAGGCGAGTATTGACCAGGAAAAACTTCCACGCCGCTCCAGAGAGAAACAGAAAGGAGGAGAAAAAAAAAGAAAAGGGGGCCACGTGTGCAGTAACTATCCCGGCCCCATAATCAGCTCCTCTCTTTCGGAGTTTGTTTCCGGGGCTTAATTAACTTTAGTGAGAAGTTCTCCCCCGGGCGCCCTGTTTCGGTAAGTGTGGCGAAAATTGTTGCGACTGAGCCATGGATGGATAATCCTCCGCAATGCTGTTAATGATATTGAGAAAGTGTTCCGGCCTAAACGTGGCGGGAATGCTTCTTGGACTTTGATTGAATGGGCATTGGCCGAGAAACGAGGTCGCTGCCGAGGGAAAGGAAAGGTTTTCCTTTCATATAAAAGTAATGTATGAAATAATAATAATAATAATAGTATATTAGTAAATTTTGTACAATAAAAAATACTACTATAAATGAAAAAGGGAAAACAGTTCTTTGAAAATATCAGGAGTGAAAAAGCTGCCAAACTTGTTGATTGGATCCTCGTGTAAGAAATTTAATTAAAAATTATATAAGTAAATATGGGGGAAAGTACAGGGCGATTATAATTAAATTTTCCTCTAAACATTGCGGTATGATGGCCCATTGGCTAGCGTTCTGGCCTTTGTTACCACAGGCTACAGGTCTGAATCCTGGCGATGGAAGGGTTGTTTGTGAGTGCTTCAAAATCTCCGTTAAACAGTGGGTCCCGGACTAATTAGCCTAATGTGTGCACAAAATGACAGTAGAGTGACAAGCCAAAACCAAACCTATAAGCAATATCCTACCGCTAAAATTGGTGAACGGATTGTAACCACATTTGGTACATAGACTATACACGAGATGCAAGAAATTTTGAAAAACAAGTTTAATTTCAAAATGTCCATTAGATGGCACTTTCATGAAAAAACATTAAATTTAACAAAATAAACAACCAGCACGAAATACATGAGCAATTTGACTGTGTTTTGGTCCACTTGTCAACAAATGAACTTTACAGAAACTGGTACAGAATATGACCAAATGTCACAAGACGCGCAATTGTTAAGCGACCAGGAAGTAGTAATGAGACGTGCAGAATGTGACCATCCTCACACCCTCACAAAATTCCAATTCGATGGGCTGTGTGTCCAATAGCAGATCGCTGCTGATCAGTTATGATGCTTCGCATATTCGTCATCCAAAGTCGCAGCATCTCCACGATAAACGAGATTTTTTAAGTAGTCCCCTAATTCAGAAGTCGAACAGAGTTAGACCCGGAGAAGGTGAGGGCCATAAATTACAAAAGGAACGACTTATAACGCTTTCATCCGTGAAGTATTTTTTTTAATTACATTTAAAAAGAAGGTGTAAAAGGGATAAATTTTTTTCTAGATTAACGTGACCTGTTGTTTCTTTGTTTTCGTTTGATTCATTGCTTCACAATTAAATCATGCATACAACAAATTCAGATACTCTTCGAGAGAACATATCGCTTGTTTACCAAAAAAAGGGATTCTCTCGAAGAACAATTTCAATTTCCTAAATTGAAGTGGATAAGTTGAATGAATTGTAAGCAATTTAGAAAATTGCAATGTTTTGTGTTGAGGTATTAACAGAAGGAATTCACAATTAAATTGAAAAATTTCAATTTCTCTTATTTCATAAACAGAGCTTGAATAATGCTGTTATTTAGCGATGGTTCAATTCTCTTTCGCGAACATAACTGATTATGACATATTATTTTTGAAAAATCGAAATTATAACCTGTTTAAAATCTGAAAGTTATGAGTAGTTCAAAATGAAATACAGACTATACAGAATTGTATACACATCATATCTTTTATACTACTACTAGTACTACTAAACCACACCACATCACTGTGTCTAGAGCTGAGTTACCCTCTATACAGTTTGGTAATGATGTGGGTGAAATGAATGGAGGCAAGATGGAGGCGGAAAAATTTTGCATAATTCACTTTTGGAGGTGAAGAAGTTGAACAATGAGGAAAATTCTGACAAAAAAAGAAGAGAATATCAAAAAATTTTAAATTTAAAAAAGAGTGAAATATGAAATGCAAAAATATATAAATACGTTAGTTAAGTTATTAGAAAAAAGTTAAAGCAATGTATACATTATCACTACATAGGAGAATATACAAATCATCATATATAAAAATATATATGATGATATTTCATATATATAAATATATATAAAATATTCATCAAAGCAATTATTATACAAATGAGAAAAAGAGTAATAGCTAATAAATAATTAGACAGTAGAAGCAGTAGCTGCAAAATTATAAACAATGGAAATAAAAAAGACGGGAAGATATTACATAAGAGATGATATGCAAGATACATAACTAGATTATTGGTATTCAAGTAAAAATTAGGAATGTGCAAATTAGAATCTATATTAAATAGAATAACGAACTGTTTCAAATTTAGTGTATCCTAGATATACGCACATACTGTATACGCTCACATAAATTATGTTATAATGTAAAATTTCTTTTGATACATACACAAGCATAAATTGTTTTGTAAGACAAATCACCTTAAATATGCATACATAGTACGATTATGTATGCATATTTAAGGTGAATAAATTATTTTATACAGTGAATGTCCTTAAATATTCAAACGTAATATATACACACACGTAGTAGATTATTTAAAAGTAAAAAACATCTTTTATACTTCTCACAGCTGTATTAGGAATATAAATAACAGAGTTTCTTTGAACGTGCATGAATGATTAGGAAACCCAGGAGTCATTCAAATATGGTATTTTAATGAAATTTTTATCACTGGTCTGTGTCTTAAATATCTTTACAATTCTTTTATCAAGCCCGTATTATTTAAAAGTGACGGCATTTCATACATTTTTCAAATGCAAATTTAGTTTATTGGCGCTCAACAAAGCAGTTTCTCACAGAAACATAAAAATCACATTCGACAAAAGAGGGGCATAAAAATTCCTGCTTTGTAAGTAATCCGGCCCCTCGCAAATCCGCGCTTTGTTCATTTCCAATAAAGTCCGAATTGTTCTCATAAACCCCAGAAAAAGATGCAAAACTTTGTTATGCAATGCGATTCGATTTTTAAAAAAGCGTTCGAATTGAAGAGCGTGTGAATAGAAAAAGAGTTCCACTGCAGATGCCCGAAGAGGAAATGTTTTCCGTGGATTCTATTATCCGGGAAAGCCACTTTAGGGGCCAATTAAAGGGACAAACGGTTTTAGGGGGAGGTCGGTTCGGGATCATTTGCGTACAAAAGATTCCTACTGCTGCAGTTTCGACAAAACAGCCCTCTTTGCAGCTTTTTTGAAAGAAAACGTCATCAGCATATAAAAGCCAACATTCAAATGATGTTCTGTTGCTTCGCATAAATAAAGGAAAAAGAATCGTTACAAATGGAGGATTCCTGTTAGCCTATTTACCATTTTATTTTTTGAATGTCGAATGTAGAAGAAGAACGAATTGAAATTGAATCCATCTTGGTGAATGGCCCAATCATTCAAATGAATCGCTCTGAAACCAAGTCGAATAAAGTTTGTAAGAAATTGAGTAGATGAAAATGAGTTGATCTTTTAATGTCTTGAATAGCTCTATTTATGTCATCTACTTAATTTTTTTAAATAGATAAATATAGAGTCACTCAATTTCGAAAAATAAATTATATTTATCCTTTTTTTATAGTGTGAGGTTGAGAGGCGAGTTTTCATGCTTCAGGAAAATGCTTCAGTACTTTTTATTTTCTCAATTTTTCTCCCTACAGCTGGATGTGACTGATGCCAGTTTACACACTTTAGTTCAGAAAGACAATCTGTGTGTGAGTAGCCAAAATAAGCCCAGTATCAAATACACTGCAAACTCATACCTTTGACAATTAAATCAGTGGAGTAGGTTAACATTTTAAGTTCTAATAGGCCGGTTTAAACATCTTGTTTTAACAATTCTTAGGAGCCCAGTGTCCCCTAAAGTTTAAAATGAGATGTTTGGTAGAAATTACGGGGCCAGATTTGCCGAATGGCTAGTGCTCTGGCGCTCTGTAGAACAGGTATCGGGTTCAAATAACGACGTTGCCATGGATTTTTGTAGTGGTTCGGAATCCACTTTAAACCGTAGATCCCGGTCCTTAATAGAGTCGTAGAGCATTGTGGGGGCATTGTGACTCCACGTCCGGGACTTATCTTCAAGTTACACACGCCCCCTGGGTAGTGCAAAGTGAGTAACATTGGTGCAGTCGTTATGGCATGAAAAGATCACGGTCTACTTACCAGATGCATTAAAAAAAAGGAGGCAGGAATCATTTCCGATTCATTCTTTAGGGCAATTCAGGGTACTGAAGCAGCATCTTGTTCGCCTAATTCGTCTTCTGTTTCTTCCTCAGGGACACACGTTAGATTACAGAGCACATTCAGATAGAACTCCTTGGTGAGTCTCATGCGCCAAGATTTCGACATAAACATCAAGAAGTTTGTTTGCAAGTAAAAACGATTTTTATTGGGAGACTTGTACACAGCGCGGCATCTGTACAATAACTGTTGTGTAAATTTTGCTGGTGTGTGCTTTCTACATCCACATACTGTTATACTTAATTTCATTAAAATCGTTTCAATAGCTCTCGAGATAATCGAGAATTAATTAAATTTTCCGAAGTGAAAATTTTCTTTCTCTTGAAAAACAGTGCCCCGTCATCATTTAAAACATTTATATATGTATTTTTTTTTGAGATTACGTGGAAATCCATATTTTATGCTTCGAAGAAACAATTCTCATTTCAAAAATTTGATTGCAGTTAAAAGAGACACATTTCCTTTGGCTCGAATTAAATGAACAAAACAAAACAATTCAATTCTTTGTCCAATTTGCTGCTGGGACTCCATTGCAAATTGTTTCCGCGAACAAAGATTTATAGCGCATCCTCAATTACCGCCCAACCATAAAAGGGGCGACGACGGAAACAACCCAAAGATAAACGTTTCGCCCCCCTCGAAAACCAGTCGATTGTTCCCTCGCGTTCTGTTACACCCCCGTCTAAAAAGCGAAAACCTTTTCTTCCCCTCACTTTGTTTTTCCGAATGCTTAATCCTCGGTTTTTGCTGCTAATGAGGCAGGCGGTAATTGAAAGCGAAAACAATCTCATTTCCACCACCCCGCCACTGATATCCACCCCCGGTTCGATCGCTTTCACGACTAATTAATTTTTTGGGAAAAACGCAAGTGTTTTCCGGAACACTCTTCACCCCTCCCTCTCCGTGAATCTTTATTGTTTCGGGCTTTGTGTTTCCCGGAAACCGATGGCTTAGCCGCCCCGATGGCTCCTTAATCGCCGAGGCGATGAAGATACCCTTCAATCGATGAAGGGCCGCTTCATCGATGCGATTTGCGTTTCGATTTTCCGGGGATGAATGCGTTAATAACTTTTTGAGTTGTAAATATTAGGAGCAATTAAACTCGGGATAGATGAATGAATCTCTGACAATCGCCGATTCCTAGCGAAGTGAAATCAGACTTCCATATAAATTTCATTTCTTGTTTAAAGATCTCTTTTCAAAAACAGTTTGCTCAACTAATTGTCTTACATGTTCAGTACATATCCATGAAAAAAAAAAGTATCAGGTTTTTAAAACTTTGTTCAAAAAAATTTCATGATTGTTCAACTGTTTTATGAATCCTGCTTTTAAATATCTCTTTTAAATATATATGCCACAGGTTTTAGGTTCAGGTCCCGGAGGTACCATGGATGTTTGTAGTGGTTCGGAATCCATTCTAATCAGTAGGTCCTGGTCTAATAGGATCGTGCAGCGTGGTCTTGAGGTTGAGTCAATCTTCAGTCCTCGTAGTTCCTCTCTGAAATTGAAGCTGCATATTACCCTTAAGACACTTGTGACGGGGACCTTTGAACCTGGTGTAAACTACAGCTTAATGTCTGATTGATTAGCGCTCTGGATTTTGGAACCACAGGCTCCAGATTCGAATCCTGGCCTGGCGTGGCATGGATGTTTGTGAGTGGTTCGGAATATACGTGAAACTGTAGATCCCAATCTAATTAGCCCAAAGTGTGCACAAAATGACCGTAGAACGACAAACTAAACCAAACTGGTGTAAGCGTTCCTGTACAAGGGGGAAGAGTAACAACAACAGCATCGAGGTTTGTCATATCCTAATGCTTGATGTAAGCTTCTCTAAGATGGTGTCATTGCAATTTCTCTTTAAGGAGATATTTATCTGGGCTTTTCAGCACCATATGTGGTCCGACAAAATGAAAATCAGCAATAGGGTGGGTCGATGGTTTTTAATGGTAAAACTGACAGATTTGACCATGTTGCGCCAAATATCTGATTTTCTTTTCTTTTAAAAAAAAAGCCAACTTGATTAAAAATAAAATGATTTTCAAAAGGACAGTTATGTGTAAAAGAAATCGTACATCAAAGCTTTAAAACATTAAAAAGACTCTTTCAAGATTAGATAAAACTCATGAACAAATAAATTCATCTCCTTCACATTGTATTTCAATATATTTTTAGGAGTTGAAGAATAGTGTGTTTTTGAGTTCGAATCATTTTGTGCGCCTTTGTGATTAATGAAAGATTTAAACGACTCGCATCTGTCAGAGTCAAAGGTTCTTTGAATTTTCGTAAGGGTTTTGATTTATGATCTTTGAAAACTTTATATTTCTTTGTAGGGGCTGCAAGAGATTTAGAATTTCATGTCATGTATGAGGTACATTCTTGCGGATAATGTTGCACATTTTTGCATATATTTGGTAGAAAATGTGGATTGAGCAGTAAGTTTTGAAAATGGTGTTGATTTGGTATTTTTTGCATTTGTAGAAATTTTCCCAGTACAGAAGGTATGCCAATCATCTCTTCATAAGACATAAGTACTTTTAACCTTATCAGCATAACTAACAGCACGTTTCATACTGATTAGTTCTTCAATATAAAATCTATTTTAACGGACTTCAATATGCGTTATTTTTTAAAAGAATACCATGAACAAGACCTGGAACTAGATTGATTAGATTATTAGCGCATTTTGATTGAGATGGGAAACATACAGAGGGAATGACCGACCGATACACAATCGGAACACATTTGAACACCCCTAGAAGCTACTTAAAAGGGTTGGGGATGCATCGTTTTACTGAAATAATATTTAAAATGTGCAATTTGAATAAACTGCTGTAACATTTGTAAGCTGCTATACTAGCAGCTAGTTGTGTCAGGATGAAATACCAATCGCTCTTTCTATTTACATTAATTTATTTACAACATTAGTACATACATATACATGGCCCCCTGTGCCTCTTCTACAATAGTATTAATAGTCAAAAATCAAGAGCCGGTACCTGACAGTCTGTTTCGATCTGACGCTCCTAGCGTTCACCTCGTGGTCTGAAGATCTCACCGCAACTGCTACTTACCACACTGGACCACAGTTAAGGACACAGTTACCAGTTATAACAGCTACCTCTCGCGGTTATATAATAATATTTAAACCTTACACATTTTTGAGAAGAAAAGTGCAATTAAATTTCAAAATAATATGCTTTGTTTAAATAACGTTTATTCCTTTTTATCATAATTCCATGAAGAGAGCAAACTCTCTACTCTCTTAAGCTTTCATTTTTTAACAGCATTGATTAGGTTCAGGATCCGATATTACACCATGACAGTAATTACAGCTTTTATTTGCTTGGTCAATAATATTGAAATCAAGCAGTTTCTTAGCTAATAAGTAAACATTGGTCTGGGGCGATGAACAATTCTCAATCATAAGATCGCCTTATAAAAAATTTTATGACTTTGAAGTCGCCACCAATCATTTGTAGCCCTGTTTTTATCTTAAAAACAAGTAATATATAAAAACAAAATTTTAAAGTCAATTCTACTTTTTTTTCACTCTATTGCAGAAAGTACTTTATAAATAATTTTCATTCATTTTTTTTTAAAGTTTATCTGGCGCCATCTATTGGTAGATATATGCAACTTAAATCTAAAAAAAAACTAAAATTAATTAATTAAATTTAATTACTGAATTAATATTTGAAAGTGTAAATTTGAAAAAACTGTACTAACATCAAGTGTCATCCACTACAACTTCAAAAAAATATATATATTTGAACTTGAGAGGGTGAATAAAAAGTATTTTATGAACGATTGAATAGGGAGAGTGTGAGCTAATAGAAGGAATTGAAAAAAAAGAGGATATAAATAAAAATCGATTAAAAGATGACAATAATTCATGTTTATGATATATTTTTAGCTTGATTTATAGCAGGCATAATTGATGAACGGAATACGATAATGAAGAGATATTGCCTTCTCTGGGGAACAAAGTTTGAGAGAGATAAACATCCATGGAATGGGAAAACAGTTTGCGTCCAGATCGCACCGCCTACCATGGAGGAAATTCTAACCCCATTCACGCATGTATTCCTATGAAACATTTTTGGTTCGGAAACTCAACACACTATCTACAAAGTGTCTCCAACTGTTCTGCAAGAAATAATCAATTTGAATTTTCTTGGCATCTGGATTTAAAAAGTAAACCA
>BPLQ01004468.1:0-17239 GCA_021605075.1 Caerostris darwini
AAGAGGCTCGAAGTCTTTCGACGAAATTCTTTTCTGTGTCAAGCACTCGGTGGTATTACTGGAAGTGGTGTTAACAATAGCATTATGTGGAGCGAACTAATTATTTTTAGATAGACTCAGTAATAAATATAAAAATGTCAGCAGTTATTACTACTGGGAAATATCGGATAAAAATGTTTTATGTCCTTTTCTCAGGTAATGCAGAAGTAATGGAGGATAAACGAAAACAATAACTTTATTTTCTTATAGAATTCGAAATAAAATTTTATAGAATTGAGGGGTTTGTTTGTAACTGTAATATTTGTCTATTATTTATAAAAACAGCTTTTTGTGGTACAGCTAATAATTTTGACTCAACTTCAATAGATATCACAATGTAATTTACTTTGGTAATTTTTTTGAAAACAAATATATTGAAGATTTCTAACGAATTAAGAACAATAAAAGAAAAATATGCAATATATTATACAATGTGCCATAAATTAAGGAAAAATTATAATAATAGGAATAGTTGTTTCAAAAAGAATTCAATCGATATAAAAATATACAATTTGATAGATAAAACTGTAATATGAAAAATAGCAGCCCAACCAGGATGCATCATGTAGTAAGGAATTGGTTAGATTACATTTGTAGTTAATATATTTTGTATGTTCTAACATCCAAGCCAGATTATAGATTTATTTTCATTGGTGCAACAGCCACATAATGGGATAAATGCCGTATGCCTACTAGGAGATTTACAGGAGATGTTTTCTTTTTACGAGATAAGATTGTCAGCCTTACTCCCTGCTTTCTGCAGCCATATTAGACCAGGACCTATGGTTTAAAGTGCATTTCAAATCATTACAAACATCCATGGCAGCACCTGGATATGATCCCGAATCCCGCGCCGAGTGACTAACGCTCTGGCGTTAGTCACACGGCCATCAGACCCCCAGACTATAGACTGGTACGCCTAAAACAGTTTCGATCTACAAAGCATCTAAATGGTTGAGCTTACAGCGAACAAATCATTTCGAGATACCTTCAGAAATGGTGAAAATGCGATGAAAAACAATATCCTTCAAGAAACTTCAGTTAAATATAAAATACAAAAGACTTCTACATGGACGTTTAACTGTTTTTGTGTTATTGCAATGTTCTTCATTCATCAAGAAGGATACTGATGAATTTGAAATTTTCGACACGAAAACTTTGAAATAGTAGGAGACAGAGGGTTTGGTTCATTTCCCCATTTCTTACCTACCTATAAAAGAATAACGATTAATTAAAGGATAAAGATTCGTGTCACATTTCGTTTGCGTGTGATATGTGGGGGAGTTTTTCAACAGAACAAAATTGAAGTTATTATTAAATTAGTTATCTCTTAAGTTATTTTAACATTCAATAATAAAAGTATGTGAATATTCTTAGAATATATACATGAATGTTCTAGAAATAGGGATTGACATAAATGTATAAAGGCTTGACTATTACTGCTTAATATGACCAAAATTAATGCAGAATAACAATAATATAGTCCAAAATCAATGTAAATCTTTGTTTTAATTTCAAATGTTTCAAAATGAATGAATCTTTAAAGGATACGCTATATATTTGTGACAAGAAGAAATTGAATATTTCTTTTAAACAATAATTATGATAAAAAGAAATCAATATTTGTTTTACCCATGACAAAGAAGATAAGAAGAAATCAAATAATTGTTTCAGCCCGGACTGTGATAAGAAAAAAATCAAGTAATTGTTTTATCCAAGAATGTGATAAGAAAAATCAAATAAATGTTTTAACCAAGACTGTGATAAAAAGAAATCAAATAATTTTTTTTAGCCAAGGCTGTGACAAATAGAAATCGAATAATTGTTTCAGCCAAGACTTTGATAAAAAAATGTAATAACGTTTTAGCCAAGACTGTGATAAGAAGAAATCAAATAATTGTTTTAGCCAAGACTGTAATAAGAAGAAAACAAATACTATTTTGAAACTTTTGTTGCATGTTATCACATATGCTTGACTTCAATTTTGTTCAAAATTAAATAAGTATGATAATTTATACATAATAAATGCAATATACGATAATGAAATTAATTAAATTTTTGTTTCCACTTTTCAGATGATATTTAACATGCACGTTTACAATAATTTTATTGTGACACTTATTTTTTAAAAACAAATCTGAAAAATAAAAAATACAAATTATTTGAAAACAAATAATTTATAAACCTATTGCTATTTTTCATTTTATTCCAGATTTATTCATAAATGTAGAGATAGAAAATTTATTTGGTTATTCTGATTTCCATATGCACATTCGATGGTAGATTCCTAATCTGCAGAAATGTACAGAGTCCATTCCCGAAAGAAATAGAAAGCGATGGCATACATCTGTGTCTGTAAAATTTGATTTCCTGGACGACAGTCAATTTATCATACCCTTCCAAAATAAAAACGTAAAGGCTAGAAAAACTGAGGGAGAGTTTCTTTATGTATGTCAACTGGTGATCCCAGGACTATGGACCTGTTTCCTACAGATAAGAAAGGGGGAAGAAATTCATGCAGATTGTATGAAGTGTATTTTCAAGGCGAGAAAAAGTATTCGGATGTCATAAAAACATGTTTATATCTGGCTGGAAAAGTTTTTTGAATTCAATGGGAATTCGGAAGAATGACATATCCAACAACTGTGCTATTTTAGGAAGTTTACTCTTAAACTTAAATCTTTTGTTTTTTTAAAAAAATTTATTTTTTTCTGATAATAACAGTTAAATTAAAATGAGATTACATAAATGTAGTCTTCGTTTTGCCTGATGGACAGCAAAGTCGAACTGAAAGCTCTCAAATTTGTGGTAAGGACGGGTACGATAAATTTGTCAGCCAGTCATAAACATTTAATATTGTATCAATAATTATTAAATTTATATATACTTAAAGCCCTTTTTACAATAATAAGGGCCTTAATACATAACTAATGGCTTAATTGCATAAGTTTAGAAGTAGTATAAAGCTTTGTTTTAATTTGAAATTTTTCAAAATAAAGTAATATTTAAAGGATGTGCTATATATTGATAAAAGAAAGCAAATAATTGTTTTAAATAAAGCAGTGATAAGAAGAAATCAAATAATTGTTTTAGCCAAGACTGGGATAAGAATAAATGAAATAATGTTTTTTTTTTTTTACGTTTTGTTGCAAGCGTTTGTTCAAAATTAAATAAGTAAATTAATTTATATTAATAATAAATTTAATTACATTTTTATTACAACTTTTCATATGATATTTACCATGGACGTCTGCAATAATTTATTGTGGCATTTATGTTTGAAAAACAAATTTGAACAAAAAAGTTATACCAAATAAATATATAAGCCTATTTTTCTTTTTATTTTATTCCAGATTTATTCATAAATGTTGAGATAAAAAATTTATTTTATTATTGAGATTTCCATATGCATATAGGATCGTAGATTGCTAATATGCAGAAATATGATATGCTATGATATGATATGCATTCCTGATGGAAAATAGAAAAACAGTGGAATGCATCTGTGTCTGTAAAATTTGATTTCCACGACGACAGTAAATTTTTCATACCCCCTTCAATATAAAAACGCAAAAGCTGGAAAAACTGAGAGAGGGTTTCTTTCCATACGTCAATAGGAGATCCCAGGGCTGTGGACCTGTTTCCCGTAGATAAGAAAGGGGAAAAGAAATTCATGTAGATTGTATGAAATCTATTTCAAGACGAGAAAAAATATTCAGATGTCATAAAAACCTGTTTATATCTGGCTGGAAAACTGATAGAATTCAATATGAATTCGGAAGGATGGCACATTCAGCAACTGTGCTGTTTTAGGAAGTTTTCTTTTAAACTTAAACCATTTTTTTAATGTATTGTTTTCTGATAATAACAGTTAAATTAAAATGAGATTACATAATTGTAGTCATTGATTGGCCTGATAGATAGAAAGCAGAATATTTGTGGCAAGGATGAGTTCGATAATTTTTTAGCCAGTCATAAACATTTAAATTTGTATCAATAATTATTAAATTCATATATACTTAAATCCCTTATTACAATGATAAAGTTTAAAAGAAATGTAAACTTTGTTTTAATGTGAAAAATTTTCAAAATAATTGAATCTTTAAAGGGTGTGCTATATATTTCTGATAAGAACATGTCACATAATTGTTTTAGCCAAGACTGTGACAAGAAGAACTCTAAGTATTATTGTAGCCAAGACTGTGATAGGAAAAAAAATCCTAATAGTTTTTTAGCCAAGACTGTGATAAGAAGAAATCAAATAATAGTTTTAGCCAAGATCATGATAACAATAAATTAAGCAATTGTTTTAGTCACGACTGTGATAGGAAAAAATCAAATAATTATTTTAGCCAAGACTGTGATAAAACAAAGTCAAATAATTGTCTTAGCCAAGACTGTTAATCAAATAATTGTTTTATCCGAGAATGTGATAGGAAGAAATTAAATACAATTTTGAAACTTTTGTTGCATGTTATTTCCATACGTTATTTCCATTTTGTTCAAAATAAAATACGTATGATAATTTATATATATTAAATATAATATAAGATTATATATTTAATTAAATTTTTTTGTTACCACTTTTCAAATGATATGTGGCAAGAACGTTTTCAATAATTTATTGTGACACTTATTTTCGAAAAACAAATTTAAACAAACATTTATATCAAGTAAATGTATATACCTATTGCTATTTTTCATTTTATTCTAGATTTATTCATAAATGTAGAGATAAAAAATTTATTTTGTTATTCAGATTTCCATATGCACATTGGATCGGAGATTCCTAATCTGCAGAAATATTCAGAGTTCATTCCCGGAGATGATTGAAAGCAGTGGCATGCATCTGTATCTGTAAAATTTGATTTCCTCGACGACAGTAAATTTTTCATGCCCTTCAAAATAAAAACGTAAAGGCTAGAACTGAGGGAGAGTTTCTTTTCCATATGTCAATTGCAGATCCCAGGGCTATGGACCTTTTTCCTTTAGATAAGAAAGGGGAAAGAGATTCATGTAGATTGTATGAAATGCATTTCAAGGTGAGAAAAAGTATTCAGATGTCATAAAAACCTGTTTATATCTGGCTGGGAAAACTTTTTGAATTCAGTGGGAATTCGGAAGGATGACATATTCAGCAAATGTGCTCTTTTGGGAGGTTTTCCTTTAAAATGAAATCTGTTGTTTTTTTAATGTATTGTTTTCTGATAATAACAGTTAAATTAAATGAGATTACATAAATGTAGTCTTTGTTTGGCCTGATGGATATTAAAGTCGAACTGAAAGCTTCTGTATTTGTGGCAATAATGGGTACAATAAAGTCTTCAGCCAGTCATGAACATTTAAAAGTGTATCAATAATTATTAGCTTCATATATACTTAAAGTCCTAATTAAAACAAAGTTTACCTTTCTTTAAAACTTTATCAAAGTTTTAAAGAAAGGTAAACTTTGTTTTAATTGGAAAAGTTTTCTAAAATAATTGTATCTTTAAAACGTCTGCTTTATATTGATAATAAAAAAAATCAAATAATTGCTTTTGCCAAGACAGTGATAAGAAAAAAAATCAAGTAATTCTTTTAGCCAATACTGTCATAAGAAGAAATCAAATAATATTTTGAAACTTTTGTTGCACGTTATCCATACATTACTTCCATTTTGTTCTAAATTAAAAAAGTATTATAATTTATACGTTACAAATACAATATACGATAATAAATTCAATTAAATTGTGTTACTATTTTCCAAATGATATTTAACATGAACTTTGGTAATAATATATTGTGATACTTATTTTTGAAAAATAAATTTGAACAAATAATTTATATCAAGTAAATATATAAACCTATTGCTATTTTTCATCTTATTCCAGATTTATTCATAAATATAGAGATAAAAAATTTATTTTGTTATTCAGATTTCCATATACACATTAGATCGAAGATTCCTAATCTGCAGAAATATTCAAAATCTGCTCCCGCCAGAAATAGAAAACAATGGATACATACATCTCTGTCTGTAAAATTTGATTTCCTCGGCGACAGTCAATTTTTCATGCCCTTTTCAAAATAAAAACGCAAAGGCTAGAAAAACTGAGAGAGAGTTTCTTTCCGTATGTCAATTGGAAATCCCAGAACTATGGACCTGTTTCCTACAGATAAGAAAGGGGAAAGAAATTCATGCAAATTGTATGAAATGTATTTCAAGGCGAGGAAAAGTATTCAGATGTCATAAAAACCTGTTTATATCTGGATGGAAAACTTTTTGAATTCATTGAGAATTCGGAAGAATGGCACATCCAGCAACTGTGATATTTTAGGAAGTTGTCTTTTAAACTTAAATCACTTTTTTTAATGTATTGTTTTCTGATAATAACAGTTAAAATGAGATAATTGTAGTCTTCGTTTGGCCTGATGGATAACAGAGTCGAACTGAAAGCTGCTATACTTGTGGCAAGGATGAGTACGATAAATTCTTCAGCCAGTCATAAACATTTAAAATTGTATCAATAATTATTAAATTAATATATACTTAAAACCCATATTACAATAATAAAGTTTAAAAGAAATGTAAACTTTGTTTTAATTTGAAATTTTTCAAAAAATTGAATCTTTAAAGAGTGTCCTATATATTTCTGATAAGAGGTCACATAATTGTTTTAGGCAAGACTGTGATAAGAAGAAATAAAATAATATTTAGAAACATTTGTTGCATGTTATCCCATACATTACTTCAAATTTGTACGAAATTAAAGAACTACGAAGATTTATACATAGTAAACACAATATACGATAATAAATTTAATTAATTTTTTGTTACCACTTTTCAAATGATGAACGTTTACAATAATTAATTGTGACACTTATGTTTGAAAAACAGTATTGAACAAATCGTTTATATCAAGTCAATGTATAAAGACGGCCTTGGCCCACTAAGGGCCTATTGCGCCACTGATGTTGATGATGAAGAAGGCTGAGATCAGAAGAAATCGAATAATATTTTGAAACTTTTGTGGCATGTTATAACATATGCATTACTTTAATTTTGTTCAAAATTAAATAAGTATGATAATTTATAGCGATAATAAATTTGATTACATTTGTGTTACCACTTTTCAAATGATATTTAACACGAACTTTTACAATAATTTATTCGTTTATATCAAGTATTTATTTTTTATACTTGATATAAGTGAATAAATTATTGTAAAAGTTCATATTTTCGAAAAACAAATTTGAACAAATAAGTTATATCAAGTAAATGTATAAACATATTGCTATTTTCCACTTTATTCTATATTTATTCATAAATGTAGAGATAAAAAATGTATTTTGTTATTCAGATTTCCATATGTACATTGGATCTGAGATTCCTAATCTGCAGAAATATTCAGAGTCCGTTCCCGAGGGAGATAGAAAGCAACGGTAAAGTCTGTAAAATTTGATTTCCTCTACAACAGTAAATTTTTCATGTCCTTTCAAAATAAAAACGCAAAGGCTGTAGAAACTGAGGGAGAGTTTCTTTCCGTGTTTCAATTGGATATCCCAGGGCTATGGACCTGTTTCCTACAGATAAGAGAGGGGAAAGAAATTCATGTAGATTGTATGAAATGTATTTCAAGGCGAGAAAAAGTATTCAGATGTCATAAAAACCAGTTTATATCTGGCTGGAAAGCTTTTTGAATTCATTGGCAATTCGGACCAAAATGACATATCCAGTAACTGTGCTATTTTAGGAAGCCTTCTTTTAAAGTTAAAAATATTTGTTTTAAAAAAAAGTATTGTTTTCTAATAAGTAACAATTAAACTAAAAAAATGATTACATAAATGTAGTCTTCTATTGCTCTGATGGACAGCAAAATCGAACTGAAAGCTCCCATATTTTTGGTAAGGATGGGTACAATAAATACTTCCGCCAGGAAGTTCTTTGGTTGAATGAAAGGAATATGCGACTTCATTCCAAGTCGCTTTCAAATATTACGTATGGATTTGTTCGTTTCTAACTCAACGATAGAAGTAGACGCAATACGTTCATGCTCCATAATGATTTTTTTTCTCTTATCCCACTTCATCGGGACGCATCAACATTTTAAACTAAGTCCATGAACCATGTGCGGTCTCATGGATAAAAAAGGGGTAGCTTCGGTTGTGATGGAGCATCCGTAGGTAGGAGTCTGACTTGGCTTTGTACCACTGAAGAAGGGGTGCATCATCTTTTATGAGGTAGGGCATGTAATCTATTTATGGGATAGAGTTGTCAGCCCTACGTCCTACGGTCATATATTAGATAGGGACACACAATTTAATGTGGATTGCAAACCACTAAGAAACATCCATGCCATCGCCAAAATTCGAACCTACAGCACCAAAGGCCACAGCGCTAGCTGATTGGCCATCACGTCGCTTATCACCGGCGAAGCAAAATATTATAAGGGTATCTTTATGTTTTTGTGGTTAAAATATCTCATGTTTTGAAAAAGAAAACAAACTTTTCCAGGAACTGTACTTATCTAGCTGCTACTGTACTGTCTTTATATACAAAGAAACGAGATTCGTTGATCCCAGTTATTTCTTTGCAGAAAATATGATCCAAAATGATCCAAATGATACAATGGATCCAACGGGTTATATTTTTATTTCCAGTACTTTTAAACTGAATGTTAATGTCAGCGCCCCCCCCCCCTCCCGTTTATTCCTACTCGTCAGTGGTTTATCCCTACTCTGGTGTACATCTTCTTTAGATGTGTACTGGTGCGGCGACCCAGTGATCTTTTACATTCATTCTTTTGTCTTTTCCTTTTTTCTTCGTCTTCATCTAGATCATAGACCTCATTATTGTATTGCATTAGTATGTCTCGTTATCATCATGCGTTTCCATTCTTTTTGTCATCGATTTAATCTTCGGAAATCACTCTTTTCTTTACGTCATTTCTTATTCCTTGCGTAGTTATTTGAAAATCTTTTTGTTTTTCTTATCAATTTTGTTTGACTACTATTATTTATTTTATTTTCAATTGTTTGGTTTTTTCACGCATATTTATTTTCACTAACAATGTCAGTTCTCTGACGAACATGTTTGTGAGTTGTGTCCCAGAAAAAGGTGATCCTGGGGATTGTTTCAGAAACAGCATACATGAATAAATACAGTTCCAGGAAAAGTTTCTTTTCTTTTTTCAAAAGACGAGATATTTTAACCGCAAGAACACAAACATCCCATTATAATGTTCCGCTTCACCGGTGACGAAATGAAACTTCTGATAGCGAAGAGGTGTTTGTCGATAATAGTAGATGGCAGTTATTTCCAGAAGGCTATTTTTAGATCTAGAGAAAATCCGACCCAGATGTGTGTTTTTAGATGAAAAATATTTTTTGATTTTTTATTTTCTCGTTTGATTAATATCTTTCTTGATCTTAAAAATCCTGAATGAATATAAAATTCAAAACAATTTGTTTATTAATTAACTGAAGAATACGTACAATCAATTTTGAGCAAACATATGATAATGCAAATGCTTCAATTAATAAGAAATTTTATTCAATTAATAAAATACTTCATTTTCGGTAAATGTTTTCAATTCAATGTTTAATAATATACTTATTAATCTAATGAATAAATACTGAAATTGAATTAAAACAATTTTTAGTTTAGTGAAACTTAAAAATTATTTTTAAAAAATATATCGTGGATTGGGGAAAATAAAACAATTTTTAAATTATCCTCTCATTTTTTTTTCAGATAGTAATAGATTTTAATTTTGAACTATTTTACTATAGTAAAATAAATACATGTGTATTAAAAACTTAAAGGTTTTCAAAAATCTCCGACTTAAAATTACTCTTTATTTACAGATCGTTGCGATTATAAACATCGTTTCAATGAGCTTACAAAAATTTTACCAATTTGCTCTACAATCATGGTGTGATGTACGAAAAAAATACGATTTCCAATTGAAGGCATCTCGTCCAATTATATTTAGCTTTCAAAAAAGGAAGTACAATTATTTGACGAATAATTTTATTGTTTTAGCTGATCAATGTATAAGTTAAATCCAATACAGTCTTTAATTACTGTACCAAATTGAAAATACAAACTTTAATTTAAATTGTTATACCTTTATTTGAAATACGTTGATGATGTAATTGGGTGGTTATACTTTATAGAAATTTGGAGTTATTATTTTAATAAATGTTTTGAATCTGACTCTCTAGTGAGTATTTGTACAAAATAGGAAATGCATGCCTGGTGTAACTAATCTCTGGCAGCGGAGAAAGTACACTCCATGAGTGCACTCATGGATGGAGGGAAAGGGAGTAGCTTCTGTTGTGATGGAGCATCCATAGGTAGACGTCTGACTTGGCTCCGAGTCGCTGAAGAAGGAGGGAACTGCCTTCCCGAACGGCTTTTAGAATGAACTTACCATTTGCATATCGTATGGGAGATAACTCAGAAACCTCCCACCAGTGAGACTGACTAACGCGGTAAGATGCTGAGCATCCCAAACACCATCGAATCTCCAGGTTTTTGAAACAGTATGTTCAATCTGCTGCCACAACAATTCTGCTAGCAGATTGAACATCCCTAATGCTAACCAACGGCACAGTTATCACTGAGCCACGAGTCTGGCAATTCATACCAAATGTTAATAAAATACGCTGGATTAAAAGTTACATAACCACTTCACTTGTTTTGCCATTTAGTAAAAAAATTAAGTTTTCAAAGTGGCAATCTTTACTTAAATATGTTTTGATATTAAATGCTTAAACTACCTATGCAACAACATGCTATAACTATGCAACAACTAGAAGATAAAATAAACTTTTATAGAGAAGATTTAGTATAACTTTCATTCAAAATAATCAATTTAGTTGTGAGGGAATAATAATGGTTTTATTAAGTGAAATCATGTTTTATGATTCCTAACATATTAATGTTCCCGATATTAATATATGTGTTGTGTGTGGAAAATAAACGTAATATATTGCTCCCAATGTGTTGAGCAAAATATTTCAACTGTTAACTACATTTCTTTATAATTCTCTTTTTGATAATAACTAAAATGAGTCTGAAGATATAAGATATTTACCTTGTAATATTTTATAGGAGAAAAAGAAACAAGCAGCAAATGTCGTCTTATCTCGCCACATTTTCTTCTTTGTTTATGGCTAAGTTTATCTCGATTTGATTATTTAGGGCATGGTACAACCTATTCAGTCGTAACATTTAGTTCTAAACGCGAGCAACTGCATCAACTGCATGCTATGCACAAACAAAAAAAGATGAAGATGCTTCAAAGCAGTCAATAAACTTATGTTTATGACTCACCATGTTATACAAAATACAGAGTCAAAGGATACTTTTCGTCGTAAAAGAAAGAGAAATAAAGATAAGTTATATCTAAAAAATAATAGTTAATAAAAAATGTTGGAGAACTCATTTAAAGTTGAATATGTAACAATATCAAGTATCACGTGCAATTTTTATTTTATTTTTCACCTTTTTGCATGAATTTTTCCCACTGAGATTAAAATAAAGAGGCGTGATCTTTTAAACTATATTAGCATTTTTAATTCATGTTTTAATTACAGTACAGAAAGTTAATTTAGTTAGTTTTCAAATTTCTTATAATTAAAAATTTTATAATTGATAAATTAAATTAGTCTCTTGGTACTGTCGTGTTGTTGATTGTGCAGCTGGATTGTAGCTGGGTGTGGTTGTGTTGAGACACAAGTTCGAGAACTCACAGCGTTATTTACACACGCACAAGCAGCTCACATGTACAATTAACTACATAAAATATTTAAAGAAATAATTATAAATTCGTGGAAGGATTCCACAAATAAGCCGAAAATAAAGATACTCAGGTAGGCGCTGGATGCGCGGAATATACTTTCTCTCCAGGTGAAAGTCTGCAGGTCAGCTATTACGTAGGGTTGGGTTGAACATATTTCCTCTCTGAATGAGAGATTATAAACTAAACATTTTTCAGAGGTAGCGCCAATTGCGCTGTACTTCCTCTCGGGTGACAGTCTCGAGGTTACTAACCATTTCTCTTGAACCTCAAGGGGTGCTCTTGCACGGTTACAGTACTTTGAATAGTCGGGTCTTCCGTTACCAAATATTTTTAAAAAAGTATCCAATTTTATGGTTATACATAAATGTTTCACATTTATGTATAATTTATTCCTTAATATTCAGCTTAAATATTCCACAAAAATTCAAATATTTCATTACTTTCGCGAATAAACAAAAAATAGAAATCTATTGAATTGCTTATTTCCAGATACAAATTTGTAATTATTAGATATCAAATATTGAATTCCGATAAGATATAAAGAACATATGAGATAAATTTTTCTTTTCACTTTTATTTAAATTTTGCAATTTTTATTATACTTTTTCAGATAAACTTACTATATTCTTCAGCAAAATATAAAATAATATTCACTGAAATCGAACAATGTTGGATCATACATACTAGTTTTGTCAGCGATAACGAAGTATGTCTCAAAAACGAAAATCACAAAAAGTTGATAAAACCGGCAAACTATTCGTTATATGTAACAAAATTTGGGATTCCGAATATTTTTTTTATCCAAAATGTAACGGTGTTCAGCTTTCCTTTTTTGAAACAACATTCTTTTACATGGCAATATATAAAATCCCAAAATTTAATACCTTTCTTTCGAATTCTTTATTCCTTACGTTTGTTCCATTATTTATAAGATTAAAAACGTGAACTAGAATAATTTCCCCCCCTTATGGATTAGAACTAGAAGGATTTATTTTGATGCAATGATATTCTACGAATATGCTTGAAATTCAATTTCTAAAATTCTTTTTTATACTATTTGTTTAAAGGATCAAATCTAAATTGAACATTTATTAATAAAACAAATTTCAATTTTACCTTTCATGTTTGTCGTGTCACTGAAAACTGAGTACAATGCCTGCATCAAATTATTTGGAGAGTTAGTGGTAATTTATTTTTTTATAACTATGTTATTTTTTTTGTCATATAATAAAAACTCTTCTTAGAAAACCTTTTCTTAGATTTACGAATAATGCCTTGATTTGAATGTAATTTCTTAAAATTTTCCTGATTTTACATGCCTTTAAAATATACATCAATATAATATTTTTTTAAATTAAATGAAATAATACAAGATTTCCACTAAATTGAATGCTGATATTTCAATATGGCCAAAATGTAAAATAGGGGCAATTAGGATCGGGCTATTCCTTTGGCACTATCTGGCCGATTACTTGCGAAATGTGATAAATCCTGGTTTTTTTTTTACTGTTCGCAATTCAAATTCACTTATAATTGCAACTCGTTAGTTGGCGCAATTTAGGGAAGAAATGTTTTGATGCCAAATCACAACGGCCCTATTCTGCGATTTTCCCTTCAATTTTTGTATGAATGAATTCTTATTGGCTAGGATATCTAACGATTTAAATGTGTACATTTACAAAATACAATATGAAAGCATAATTGTTTTTCAATACAATTCGAGTTGAGGTCCTACTGAAAATAAAATTCCCACTCAATACAAGGAAAATAGTAATTTCAAAAGTTTTATTCTTATACATTTAAACAAATCTCAACAAACAGTATTTAAACAACAAACAAACAGTATTTTAAACGAATATTTGAGTATAATATCATTTATATATAGTTTGCGTATAATATTATTTATAAATACAAAGATGTCTGACGTCAATAACGACAAAACATTCCGATTCTACTGCAAATGAAGTTCCAAATGTGACTAACGCAATTAAATTTTTAGAATAACAGAATTGTGACAATGTCACAACTTTAATATCAGTAATCGTGACTTCGTTTGCCCTAAAAAAACATCCAAGTTCAAAGGTTTTTTTTAAGATTTTTATGTATATTTTTTGATTACAATATTATTCTTCAAATATGGTTCAAATTTGATTCGTAATATTCGTTTAAAACACGGTTTGTTTAAAGGAACAAAATCTAAATTGAACATTTAATAATAAAACAAACTTCAATTTTACCTTTCATGTCTGTCGTATCACCGAAAACAGTACAATGCCTGCATTAAATTGTTTGGAACGGGTATTTTTTTTATTTTGTTTACTAGAGCTATTTTATTTATTTATTTATTTATTTTTGTCATATAATAAAAACTCTTTGTGGGAAATTTTTTCTAACTTTACAAACAATACCTTGCTTTGAATGAAATTTATTAAAAATATTCCGAGTTTAAAAGCCTTTAAAAATAAGAATCAGTAGAATAATTTAAAAAATTAAAAGAAATATTATAAGATTCCCTCTAAAATTAATCTTGATACTTCAATTTGGCCAAATCGCAAAATGTTGGCATATATGTATGGCGACTTCTTTGTGCCGCCAACTGAGCGATAAGATGCCAAATATGTTAACCCGTGTTTTTGTACCGTGTGCAATTCAAATTTATTTATATTTTCAACTCGTTAAATGGTTCACTTTGGGGAAGAAATTTTTTTGACGCCAATCGCCTGTTCAGCGATTTTGCTTCCATTTTTTTTATTTTTTTTTTATATATATAAATGAATTCTCATTGATATTTGGTGATTAAATAGTTTGCATTTACAAGATGCAATATGAAAGTATAATTGTTTTTCAATATAATTCGAGTTGCGATCCTGCTGACAATGAACTTCCCGCTCAATACAAGCCCAATAGTAATTTCAAAAGTTTAATTGTTATACACTTAAATAAACCTCTTAGTTTATAATGTCATTTATAAACTCAAAGATGTTTAACTTCAGTAACGACTAAGCAATCTGGCTCTACTACAAATAAAGTTCCAAATGTGATTAACGCAACCAAATTTTAAGAATAACAGAATTGTGGCAATATTACCCTTAGAAAATCTATTAGAAATGGGGATGACATCATTTGCTCTAAAAAAAATGATCGGTTCTAATTTTTTTTTTTTCTTTCATGAGTGTATTTTAGCAAATTATAAAACCTCAACTTAATTCCATCAGTTTTTGTTTTTTTCAGTTATAGCCATTTTTTCCAACGAATGTTAAATTTTTTTAAAAAAAGAACACCTACATCTGCATTTGTACCGAATTTAATTGTGAATCAGGAGAAGATCATTATTTGGTTTTACATTTTGTACTTAAGAATAGGAATTAAAATGGCTTTAAATTTCTTCTCATTTTTATTTTTAGTAACGCCATCTTTGTTTTCAATTAATTTTGCATGCTCTGCAATATAAACTAATTTAAGAAAAGATTTTTCATTCTTTCACCATGTTTAAATTAATTCTTATCCATCTCATAAATTTCCCTATTAATGTATTTAATTTTAAATTGTGACCGCAGTAGAAATTTATTACGTATTTATTATTCATTACGTAACTAATTTTTTTAATATATTTATTGTTAAACTTCTTGTAACATAAAAAAATTAGCATCAAAGAGATTAAAAATCTGTTTAGATAAATATTTATTATATTGTATAACTGTGAAAATATCTTATAATAAATATAAATTTTTGAAAATGTATTTCAATAGTTTTAATTAAAAAATTATTAATGAAACTGATATTTTTTAAGCATACTATACACCTTTAACAGTTTTCTTTTAACTAAAAAATTAAGAATTTTGTCTGTCACACTTCGTTGTAAAATATATTTCGATGGAAATGATAATTATCGAATTGATAAAAATAAATAAAAATAATAATTTAATAAAATAAAGATAATTCGTTGAATATAATAATAATTCGTTGAATACAAATCTAAACATATTCGAACAGAATTGGATAAAAAGAAAGACACGCTTTTGCCGAATTTATTATTCGCTAATTTTTGAGTCAAACCAGAAAAAATCATCAAACATAATTGACGAAAAATTTGGTGCAAGAGTTGACCAAGAGAAAAGTGCAATAGATAAAAAGTATGTAAAGTGGAAATACTTATTTAACCCCAAAATTAAAAATTGTAAAGAAGAAACAAACTAATTTTCTCAAAATTAGATGCATCGAATAATTTATTCCAATTGTTATTTGTCAAACAGTATTTAAATCAAACTAAATAACAAAGTAACAAAAACAATAGATTTTTATTAAAACAGTTACATTTTTCAACAGTAGTAGTACAATTATCGAATCAGTTACACATTTCACTCTTATTTTATGATACTAATGTGTCATGTAGGTTTCTATGGTGATCTGAGAGTGATTCTGTGTTATTAAAAAATATTTCGGGGAGACAGGGAACATATATTCTTTGTTCTAATACTTCAGATGAACAAATTCGCAATTTGGTGTAAATTAATCTGCAAGAGTAAAAGATATTTTAATTTGCTAATTATTTAATACATTATTAATAACATTTCAAAAAAATTTCCCATAAAAGGACTAATCTAATACATAAATTAGAATTTTATAAAAAGTCTTTGCTTTATAACATAATGCGAGCCGCTCATTTAAATAACAATATTCACTTATAGCTTTTCTAATTTAACAAATTAGTTTTTGAATAAATCAAAACTCTGCATTAAAAACAGAATTATACACTTAATATTGCAAAACCATTTGGTGAAAATAAGTAAAAAAAAGTTCATTTCTTGTAATCACAACTGATCACTTCCTGGCTATACAAGCCTTATGTTTTCTGTAGAAATAGAATTTAGTACTGCCAATATATTGTAAACTGCGACAGGGGCTCGCAAAATAGTAATTTCATGTTATTTGGATGATTTTGTCCAATCCATACAGAATCATAAATTGTTACTACAGCAGACATCATAGAATATTGTATAATGTATTAACTTGTGTTTACAAGAAAATAAAGTACATTTCCGACACTTTATGGTTTTAAATTGACACACTGGAAAAGTTATTCACTTTATTAAAAACAATTTAATTAAATCTAACTTTATTAAAATTATATAATTCCAAGTTATAAATAAAACTGAATTAAAATTGTGCATAAATGTATACAGATGAAAAGCTGTGCAATAAATGTATACAGATGAAAAGCTGTGCAATAAATGTATACAGATGAAAAGCTGTGCAATAAATGTATACAGATGAAAAGCTACGCATAAATGTATACAGATGAAAAGCTACGCATAAATGTATACAGATGAAAAGCTACGCATAAATGTATACAGATGAAAAGCTACGCATAAATGTATACAGATGAAAGCTACGCATAAATGTATATAGAT
>BPLQ01004471.1:0-27805 GCA_021605075.1 Caerostris darwini
CTTGAACAGAGGCTAGGAATAAAAATCTTTTATGAAAAACGATATGATAACATAAGAATATATATATATATATATATATATATATATATATATATATATATATATATATATATATTTAATAAGAAAATCTCTACTTTTTGGTTAAAAAATTAGGTATTACCGCAGGAAACAGTTAAGATTTAAGCATGATTTACTTTTACAATTCACACATATTTAACATGAACGCTAACAATAACCACAACACTTATTTGCATTTGGTATAATCTTTACAAGATATTTAAAAATATAAGAAAACTGCTGAAAATTCAAATAGATTTTGCAGTTGTAAAATTGAAATTACATACTTATGGATACTTACTTTCTACAAACTCAGCATTTTCACTTATTCGCCATGATTCCATGGTTTGATTGTAAAAGGCAGCGTGGTCACAATTTTCCATTCTTTAAAAATTATTAAATGTTCCACATTTGATTACGTAGTTTCATCGGGAAGTAAATTCTATTAATTAAGATAAACAAAAAAAAGATCTTTCACAATATATATTTTGAAATATCTTGTTATATTTTGAACCAAAGAAGGATTTGTTGTGGCTGTTTTAAAAGATTCTCTGTATAGCGCTCTTAAATTTAGCGCTCCCAGCATAGGAAATTTTCATTATTATTAAATTAAAGAAAGGTACAATTTCTAAGAATAAATTAAGATTTGAGTATAAACTTTTTACTAATGCCAAAAAATGTTTAATAGTTTATACTAAAGAGGCATTTGCACAAAAGAAGTCTGATAAATAATTGCACCACATAATCTATCAGGTAAAGGATAATTCAAGGAGGAGTCACTGGGGGTGGACCTAGAATATAAATTTCACTGTTGGGAGATTATCACGCATCTTACAGAGAAGAAGGAGAAGTATACAGACAAAATTAGGAAACCATTTTCCAGATGCGGATAGTACGTCAGCGGCCAGAAGAGTGTAGAGAGGTGCTGCAAGGAATGAAATGAGGTAAAATTATCACAAGCGACGAGTCTTTTTGGAATATGGCCGCTGGATTATGGCCCGGCATTGATGATTTTGTTTGCGTGGTAGGAGTATCCGAAGGAACTTGGAATCGCTTTGAGATCACAGAAGTGTCATCTCAGGCTTTTGGGCAACGATTCAAGATGATGTAATGTGTGGTAGATGTTACAGCACAGGTCGCCCCCAGAGTTACAACGCCGAATGAGGACCGGTATTTGGCAGTTACTGCCAAAAGAAACAGACGGGCACAGCATCGGAGACCTGTCTCGTCAGCTCTCTTCAGCTACCGGTACGACGTTTCAAGGCAGACCGTGTACGGACGCTTAGGGCGCATTGGTCTATATGCTCGTAGGCCTGTCAGATGTGTTCCCTTACCGCAACCTGTAAGCCCGCGATTAACCTGGGTCAGAGCATGCATTGTGGACACCGCAACAGTGGTCTTGTGTGATGTTTTCAAACGAGTCCAGGTTTAGTTTGCAGTCTGATTTCTCGCCGGACTTTCATATGGAGCGCGCCAGGTACCGTTACCACCAAAGAGAACACCATTGAACGATGCGGTAGGTTGCAGGATGGCTCGTTTGGGGAGGAAATATTCTTGGTTCCCAGAACTGACCTGCATGTTCAGAGTGTAACGATGACAGGCCCACATCTATCGGGATGTCATTCTGGAACTTAACATGTACGTTTTGTTTCGGGGCGCCATGGGTGCTGAATTTCTGTTTATGGATGACACGCGCCCGTCCTCACCGTGCAAACATTGTAGACGAATGCCTTCAATTGGAGGATATCACCCGTATGGACTGGCCAGCCTACTCACCGGTTTGAATCAATAGAGCATGTGTGGGATATGATTGGCCGACAATTGCAGCCCGTCAACCCCCCTCCACCTGTCAACCCGGAACTTCCGGAGGCATTGCTTGATGAGTGGTGTAATATTCTCCAAGATCAGATTGATAATTTGGTATGGCTTTTGAACATGGGCCTGTATTGCGTCGGAGACGCGCCCATGTAGCAATAATACTAACCATGTTATACTGTTTGTAAATGGGTTCTTTTTTGAAATTGGCTCCATGGAGTAAAAATCGCAATTTTTATTAATTATGTATCATATAGCGCTTTTTTTGCTCTTTACCTTTTGTTTAATAAAATAGACACAAATAAGTCAAATTTGCTTCTGTCTGTTTTTCTTTGCCTGAACTTCATTATCCTTAATTTATGGTTACTTGTACAAAGGTGTACATTATGAAAAATATATTTTTAATCTTTTGACTTTTTTTCTATATCTGTAAGAGCAGATCTGCCATATCATTATTGTTCCAGATAATGTATCCTTTAATTTCTGGAGTGACTTTAATTAAATCAGAGGTATTTCCTTGTTCCCAAAAAGTTACAGTACAGCATTAATTGTGTCAGATGGGCAATAAATTAAAACACCATTTCATGCTGCATAGCTCTTTTAAAAGAAATACTTTATTATATTTAATAGTATGAAATTACAATTTTATTTCACAATGTTCTGTTGGCTACAGACTATTGGCACAATGTGGTCCTCAGTGCCTAACATCCATTAATTTACCAAACAATCTTTCCCACACTTGTATTTAAAAATATATGTTGACAAAAATCTGGATATTTAATGTTAAAAGGTTTTGAGTAGCAAAAAAATGTAGTCAAGTGAAAAAGAGGCATGTTGGATATTATTTCTATGCCCGATTTCTATGATGAATTTATAATTATAATATTACCAATAAAATAAATTAATATTCAAATGATCACTTAAAATATCTTTTTCCAAAATTTAAGGGAATAATTAAAAATTTTCATTACTAAGAATATTTCATATTAAAAAAATTTATTTATATTTCATAAAAAATTGCTAACAGGTTGTTTCCCATTGCTGCTATGTTCCTAAACATAAAAATTCCACTCCTTCTTAATTTCCTTGACCAATTATTTTTAATTTGCCATAAGTGCATTAAAAATAAAAGACCTTATTTATCAAAACTTGTTTTAATAGTAAGAAAACTCATGAAAAGATTTGAAATTTGAGAAAAATACATCATTTTTAACATAATCAATGCAACATGGTTTTACATTAATATTAAAAAAAATAAAGCAGTACCAGAAGGAAAAATAACTTTTAAGTAAATATAACTTAAAAAACTTAACTAATAGGTGAATAGCTTAAAATTAAAGAAATTTAAAACTTCTTCTAGTGATGGTATGTTTTTAATAATGTGCATTCCAACTACCTACTTACTGATAAGCTATTTTCTCATACCTAAAAATAACTTGGCTTAAATTTCTTTTAAAAAAATTAATGAACAGCAGAATGTTTTTTTACTACATTTTTTCATAATATCACAATTTTTAAATATTCCTTTAATTTAATAGTTATTAAAAAGTATCATTTTTATTAAGAAATTGATACAATTCCACAAACTGAAAAACAATTAAATTATATTATTTTTAAATTTCATTTGCTTAATACAATAAAATTGGTGATTTTAATAAATGCAAAAACTGAACTATGTTATTTCAAGGAATTAAATAATTTTTGTAAGATGAAAATTTGTATCCAATTTGCAAATTTAGGAAAAAAAAATGTTTATATTACCCCTGTACTTTAGATCAGTAGAAACATGTATCTGCATGACCAGAACAAGCACATTGGCCACCACTGATATGTCTTTAATAGAATAGAAGTGCTGAAATAAAATATTTTAAATTATTTGCACTGCAATTGTGTATTTTTGGTTAACATATATGACAAAAAAAAAAAGAATTTACCTTAACAATTAGCACACTAAATAGAAAAAGTCAGAAATTATTGAAAGTTATATGTATTTGTAATGTTGATACAAGTAATTGCTCTATCAAAGCAAAAGGATGATTTGATTGATGGAAGGTTCCAGAAAGAAATATAGGTCTAGTACATTGTATGCTATATATTATTTCAAACAGAAGGCAGCAATGAAGTATTCAACATGGGCCCTACAATACAATTGTCAGAACTCAAATTGAAACGCTATTCATCACTGAACAAGACCATCTTCATTCCATCATTGACAGATTCTACCTTAATGATATACACCTATTTAAGCATAGGCACAACAAGTGATTAACAAGTGCTGTACATCTAATAACTACTGATTATCAGGATGACAATATAACAAATGATTATCAGCCAGGCACTTCACAACAATACTAACAGTATAGTAGAGCCCTATACAAATCATGCCACCTGAGTCCAAATATTAATGACAGTTGGTTGTGCATGCATTAGTTGGATAATGAAATGGTCCCCCTTTGGTTTTTGGTCATCCACAGACAGAGTACTACATGTGTGAACTTGCATCACTAGTCCCAATATCTCCATATCGTATTGTTTTCAAGGTGGCATGTAACACACTGAGCTGACCACCCACCTTTTATATTCCACATTATTCTTGCCATCTCAAACTCCAACAACTGCTATATGATTTGCTTATATCACAGTATAAAGGCATCTCTGATGATAAATGCATCTTTGAATGAAGTTAATCTGCCAAGCATATAGAACTGGCCAAAAATAATATGTATACTGTAATATGTTTATGCTGAAATTTCAATCATTTGTGTATGTGGTTGACATGCACCTCATACCAAATTTTACGTAATCCAACAACTCCTTAATGATATGCTATTTATGGCAGTGAGAGTATATTTGAATGATTAATTTTGAAATTTATAAAGGCAAGAGAAATTTGTTTTAATTATGCATTATGACAGTTACATAATATATAACTGTTTTAACATATGTGTTTTAAAATAACTAATTTTAACAATGAAGAAATTTTTTTTAACAAAATGTTAAAAATAATTAACATTAATGTTAATTAAAATATTGATTATATTAATATTAATCACATTATAATTAATATATAAATACTGAAATTGGAGAAAAAATACACTATTTTAATATCAACAAACATTTAGTTAATTATAAATTATAATTAAGTAAAATTGAACACAATATTTTTTAAAGCTCATTAGGCTGCTACTTTTTATGCAAATCCAATGTTGCTAATAAATCATTTAAAATATTAGTAGATAATGTAGCATTTATTGAATTCAGCTCATACAAACAATGCATAATATCGTTCAAATTACGTTCAACAAAGTAGTTGTATTTATTGAAATGAAATAAAATTTCTGTGAAAAATACTCAAAAATTTATCTAGTCCAAAAATGAAAACATATTTCAGACATATATTTTTAAACTATTCTATTCCTTATACATTTGAATTTAATAAAAGAATTATTTATTTTTAAGAAATTATTTATTTATAAATAAATAACATTATTTAATCTTAATTATTTAATTATCATTTATTGAAATTATAACTTACCCTTCTTGAAACAGAAGGATCTATATGTTCTCCACCAATTTGAAGAGACATTAAATCAGCATGAAGTGTCTGAATTTTCTGAAGTCGCAATCTAACATATCTTGCTTTAGTAAAATCCTAAATATAAAGTTGCCTTTTACATTATATCCATTGCAAAATTACTTATGTAGTAAAATACTTACATTTTAGAAAAATTTATTAATTTCTTAAATTAAACTTATTTAAAATATATATATAAGATTATGCAATTTTAAAATTATAAAAGTTATTTATTTTTAAAATATAAAGATACCAAAATAGAAATTAATAAAATTTCTTTACCATGAGCTTTGAGCTAGGACCATCAACACCAGGTCTTCCATTAACTAATGATGTATGAATCTACAAGATAATTTTTGATTCCATAAAAATTAAAAAAGATAATTTCAAGTTTTAGATTAGATTAACTGACATAAAAAACTATACACAATTATTATTACTGGCATTTACTAAATATTAATTGATCTATTCATACTTCACCATTTTCCAAAGGATTAAGTTTTGAGTAATACGATGTACAAATAACTTCATCATCCATTCTGTAGTGAGGTTGTCCAATTGTTGGCCGAATACCATAAACTTCCCAACATTCATTATCACTTAATGCATAATACTGCCATGGCTTATAAATTATTCCATCTAGAGACCTTTCTAATATCCAGTTACCAGGTCTTGGTGATATTGCTGATTTGACAATAACATAAGCAATTTGATACACCTGGAAAATATCATAATATAAATAATTTTGGTAGAAAAATCTTTATTTAATATGTCAATAATTATTTATTTTTAATTAATTAGTACTTTTTAGTTAGTTATATTTTAAACAATTTTAATTAATGTTAATATTGCAAAATGCTTTTGTTGTCTAAAAATATGCTACCTATACAATACACAAATTAAAAAAGACAAATATATTCTCAAGTTGACAGCAAGCTGGTTAATTATTGGGTGACATAAACTCATTATTTGGAACTAAAAGATTATTGAAAAGAATTTAATTGATTAATTTAGTTATATATGTTATCTAAAAGTTTCATTCAGCGCTATTTAAGGCTATTATCAGTATTTTAAGTAGCTATTATCGGGCAGTTAAATTTCACTTTTGCACAGTAAATTTTAATTATTTGTGTCGGTTTTTTCAACAATTGGTATATGTAACTTCTATGGAAATCAATAAATAGTTATAAGGATTTAAAAAATGAATTTATTTTTCTTTTTTTTACATTTCGATCTAAAATGCATATATTTTCTAACAATATATTTAAATATTTAATCCTGTTCATACTGAGATAGTTAAGAGAACCAGCATTATTTTTTAAAATCAAGTTAAATATCTAATATATAATTTCTTATTTCTAAAATAATCAAAATCATCATCAAAATTTTAATATTATTTTATTTAATGTAATCGAATTTTTTGAAAGTATTTTGAAAAGAATATATATTCATTTGCAGCTTAGAAGTCACACAACATATGAAGCTTCTTAACATGGAATACAGAAGACAGTTAATTATTATCTTATTATTAACCTTTTGAATTTTTGTGCATTTATTATATATAATATTTATTCAGAAAAATTCATAGCAAGTACCTAAATGAACTTGTAAATAATGGTTCAGTAATATATATATATATATATATACGCACATATATGATTGATATAAAAAGTATATTGGTGGAAATTTTAAGCACGGAAAACTATATCATATTGTGTTATAAATGTTAATGATACATTAATGATGTGCAATAAATCCAATTAAAAAAAATATTATTTAGGAATTACTTGTTTTAAATCTAGGGTAATGGTCACCCATTGATATTGCTTTCCATTTTGAAGTGTTGGACTTTGCCACCACCGATTAGTACCATCAATTGCATTTTCAATGGGGTGCTTTTTATCAGGACTGGGGCTTCTTGCATCACATGTACCACATTGATCTTGAGATTCTCTGTCATTCTCATTTCTATAATTAAAATAATTCATAAAATATATATTAATAAATGTGCATTTTTATTAAATATTTTTAAGATTAATAAAAAAAAATATTTTAAATATAAATTAATAAATGAAAAGTAAACATCACAGCTTTTCTTTCTAATGGAAAAACATAGAAAACATGCTATTTAATCTGCATTTTATGAATTTCATAATTTAGCTATGTTCTTTTTTTTTTTTGTTTAATAAATTTGTAGATATATTAACCAAACTGTTAAAAAACAAAATTTTTTAATCAGATATTAAAAATAGATTGATTTTTGCTTTAAATTTCTTATACATGGAAATTTTTAAAATGAAACCAATAAATACAAATAATATTTTTAATAAATATACGTATAAACTTATGTAACAAAAAATAGAATTATCCTTAAAAATAAAAACATTAAATTATTCCAAGGAAAGTGATAAAAGCTTAGAAAAACTATAAATGAAACAAATTTTTAAAGGCATTAAATGAATATGTGTGTGCTCTAAAACATTATTTTGTTTCAGTTTTATTGAAATAAATTTAAAAAAAAAAAACATATTTTACTAAATTTTTTAATTAATATTATTATTTTAAAAACAAAATTTCAATATCAAAATTCGATACACATACATAACAGGTTGTCAAAATGATAATTAAAATATTACCTGAAAACATGTTCAACTAATTTGCAATACACTTCAGGACCAGTTTCTCCACAAGTGGCATTTACAGTAATAACAGATGTTGCTGCTAAGTTGAACACATTGGGGAACAATCCACGAGAAGTAGCCCCTTCTAAAATGGTGATCAAATCAACATTAGAATTATGAAAAGAAGCATCAATAAATATGATATAAATGCATTTAATAGTTAATTATTTAGATAAGTTGAAATAAAGCAGTGTCAGCAAGCATAAATCTCAATGTTATAAATCAAATCAAATCAAATCAAATCAAATAATTTACTTAATCAGATGATAAACATCTATAAATGGTATACAAGTACATACACAAACAGCAGAATGCCCATCAAAGAAATGAGGTATACTTAAAACGCGATATAATTGATAATTTTATATAAGTTGTGATGCTATAAAAGTTTTTGAGGACAGATAAGTACTTTTATTTAGTTTACATTATCTACTTGTATGTTAACACCAAAAACTTTCAAGTCTTATTCCTTCATTTCTGTTTTTCTCCTGAACTTTCCACACAATTTCACTTAATGCTCTAAAATACATTAATTGCTTCTCATTTTCGCTTACATATTATATTTTATATTTTTATTATATAAACATAGTGCATTTTACACACACACACACATATATATATATATATATATATATATATATATATATCTTACATATTATATTTTTATCATATAAACTGAATTTGAATGATGGAATACAGTGTCACATTTCTAACCTTTTGCATTTCTGTTTGCAAACAAACTCTTGTTTTTGAAAAATGCGCGAAATATCGGAATGTGCGTTATAATTCTGCGTGATATATCGAAGTGAAACTTGTAATTGAAAAGTATAAAATCATTAAAAGATACATTTTTTAAAAAACATTGAATTTTATTATTTAAATTTTTTTTCATTAATTATAATCATTCAAGTAGTTAAGTGAGATTAGTTCTAGATAAGCTGAATTTTATAAAAAAAAATTTATTTTCGATTGATCGTCTTTTTTCTATGGTTTGTTATTAAATTTAATTATTTTAAATGTATTTTATAACAAAAAATTCTTATTAATTTCAATGTAGCACAAAATATATAACAATTTACTTCCATCAACACAATCATATTAAAAAACAGAACAGCAAAATTTTAATCAGACAGCGATCTGAAATATTTATGTCTCTTTTTATTTGCATATTAAACGCGGTAAATATATCTATGTTTAAATTTAGAACTTTTTTATTAGCAATCCTTGTTCCCTTTTTTCTAAACAATTTTAAATTACACTTACAATCAATAACAATTGCAGATGTGAAAATATGTATTTTCTCTTGTATAAGAGAAGCTTATAAAAGTTAAAAAACTATATAATGTTTACATCTAATAATGTTTTTATATAAATTAAAATTGTCACAATTTTTCATTTTTAAATGTTTTTTTTTTTTAATTAAATGGCTATTAAAACAAATAATGCATATGAAAAAAAAAAATCAATTACGCATTAAATGGTCACGTGTCCAATTAGCCGCAGAATCGAAACACATCAGATTCAAAACATTTATCACTATGCTCTGCGAAATGTTTAAAATTTTTAAACATTTTGGAAAAGTTATCAGGAGAAATATGTTTATTGTTTGTTATTCTTGTTTTATTTGGTGTTTAATACTACAGAAGGATACGGAAATAAATAAATATTGATGATTACTTAACGCTATTTGTTTTACAATAAACCTAACGGTATATTAGGTATATACCGTTAGGTCATATATTAAGTATATTATAAAAGTATATTCTGTATTAAGACAGTAAGTAAATTGATATACATCGATTAGACAGTAGATTCAGATTTCAGAAGTAAGTAATAAAAAAAACTTCACTTGCTAAATTAATGAAAAATTCTAACTGCAAAAGGTAAAGTTTCCAGACGGAACAACCATCAGGTACTAATTATTATTTTTACAATTACTAATTGCTTTCAGAAAATATATTTAAATGAAATAAAATTAGAGAAAAGATAAGAACAAGTTTAAAGCTAAGAACATCATAATAATCAAATTTCAAAATACTTTTTGCATTTGTTAAAAAAAAAAATACCAGTAACACACAACTAATAATAAATCATCATCATTGTCGCAACAGCCCCATGGTGGACCAAGGCTGCCTACTGGCAGATTTCGAGACGAGAGATAATTTCGTTTTACGGGGTAGGGTTGTCAGCCTTACGCCAAACAATCTACAGCCATATTGCCGGTACTACGGTTTAAAAAAGCGATTCCGCATGGTGGAGGCTGCCTACTGGCAGATTTCGAGACGAGAGATAATTTCGTTTTACGGGGTAGGGTTGTCAGCCTTACGCCAAACAATCTACAGCCATATTAGACCGGTACCTACGGTTTAAAGCGGATTCCGAAACATGGTGGACCAAGGCTGCCTACTGGCAGATTTCGAGACGAGAGATAATTTCGTTTTACGGGGTAGGGTTGTCAGCCTTACGCCAAACAATCTACAGCCATAGACCGGTACCTACGGTTTAAAGCGGATTCCGAAACATGGTGGACCAAGGCTGCTTACTGGCAGATTTCGAGACGAGAGATAATTTCGTTTTACGGGGTAGGGTTGTCAGCCTTACGCCAAACAATCTACAGCCATATTAGACCGGTATCTACTAGAAACATGGTGGACCAGCCATGGCAGATTTAGACCGGCCAAACATCTACCTACGGTTTAAAGCGGATTCCGAAACATGGTGGGACCAAGGCTGCTTACTGGCTGATTTCGAGACGAGAGATAATTTCGTTTTACAGGGGTAGGGTTGTTACGCCAAACAATCTACAGCCATTAGACCGGTACCTACGGTTTAAAGCGGATTCGAAACATGGGGACTAAAAGGCAGATTTCGAGACGAGAGATACCTGGTTGATTATTTAAGACATTCTGATGATAACGTTTTACGGGTAGGGTTGTCAGCCTTACGCCAAACAATCTACAGCCATATTAGATATTTCGGGACGAGAGATAATTTCGTTTTACGGGGTAAGCCTTACGCCAAAACCAGGTTTGGACCAAGGCTGCTTACTGGCAGATTTCGAGACGTACAGCCATATTAGACCCGTACCTACGGTTTAAAGTGGATTCCGAAACACTATAAACACCCATGACCCCATCGGGACTCGCACCTGAAACCTGTGTGACCGAGAGCTAGTCACTCGGCCATCAAGCCCTTTATAATAAATACCTTCTGTTAATTTCTTAAAATTTCATTTTGGGCTTCAATATACCTGGTTGATTATTTAAAACATTCTGATGTAACTTATTTTTATTATGTAAGATAGTTTGACGTAGTGGGGTTTCTCTCTTTATTTTTTTAATATTTTCTTGGTTTATTTTTTTAAATATATATCCATGGTATTCGATTGAGTTTAAAACTCTTTACTAACTGCATAAAAGTTATTCTTAAAAAAAAGATGTGTCATATGCCTTTATTTATTATTTTTTTTTTTTTACAAGGAAAATTTTACTCGAATTGCTATCAATGTTTTCTCTTAAGTGCTTGAATAAACAAACAGATTTATCATACCTTCCAAAAAACTGGAGATTTTCGCCTTTTGTAATAATAACTACAGTAGCCATATTTCACAATTTTCGAAAATTTTATTTATAATGATTGATATAAATAATTTTAGCTATTGCAAAGTAAATATAATTTTTCAATAAAAAAAAATATATATATATATATATATAAAATGTGGTTAATGAAGAAGTGAATCATAGATTAAATTTTTATAGAAAAATTTGATAAATAAATATACAACTTTTTCTTTTAACGCCTGATTTATAATTTATCACAGATCATTTAATTTGAATTCTTATTACATGATATTCATAATATAGTCAATTTAAAAGGCAATTAGTAAAATTTAATTTAAGATGAAGTACTATATAAAAAATTCTAAAAATTGGAATGCTATTTTGAAACTTTTTAATTTTAAGTTGGTTTTTTTTTAATTAAATACGTAAATTATTTGAAATTTAGCACAAAGAACTGAATTCGTAAATTATTTGAATTCACTATATATCCTGTCATTTACACTCCGCCTCTTTATATCATACACTCGGATATGGCACGCACATTTTTCAGAGGAAAAAATAATAATAATATTACAACCTTAATAAACTGGGTAATATCGCGCTTGTAACCCTGCTTCCTCCTACACACTGGCAAGAGCGTCCCCTGTGGCCTTCAGGAGGAATGGGTAGCCGGCCTCGAGACGCTCACCAGCGTGCGCACCGCTGAGAAACGTTTAGTTTATGGACTCTCATCCAGTTAGGAAATATATTTAACGCACCCCTGCGTAATAGTTTACTTACAGACTCTCACCCATAGAGGAAGTATGTTTCGCGCACCCTGCGCGTGCCTGAGTTTCGGGTTTTCGGCTTTTTTCTAGTGGGAATCCTCCCACGAAGCTATAATTATCTGTCTTTAGATGTATTAAATATTGTATGTCTCTAATTTTACGTGTGTGGTGTGTGTGTAATTAAAGCTGTGAGTTCTCAACGATTGGACGTTAACGAAGTACCTTGGCTGCGTAGCTGCAAGTATTTCAATTCAACCCCATCCAGTTACAATCGGTTTGCTCAACCTGCAAACTAAACGCTTTCTTTGTATTGTACTATACTAATATATATATATATATATATATATATATATATATATATATATATATATATTCCTCGATTCGTCATACGATCCGACAACGACGGGTTATTGTAATTCTTCATTATATTAATTTAGATAAATTTATCACCTTTTCAAATTTTATATAGTAGATAAACTAATTTTTCTTAATTACTATTTCTACAAAAGCTTCAGAAATTTCTTTTATTCTTATTAATAATTATATTTGGAACAAAAAAAATGATATAAAAGCACGTAAATAATAAAGTTTAACAATTCTGATCACGAAAAAATTCGTTTTAAATTCAACGAATCATTCTAAAAATTGTTGAAACTGGCATGCTAAGGCAAATCACAAATCGTGATAAAGCATGAAAAGTTCTTAATTAGCACGTCTAAATGTCGTCACGTCTAAGTTAGTTGTTACTAACAAACTCGTAAAAAAATAACATGAACTTATACATCGCTTTAACATATGAATTAATATTAGAAAAATATCTCTTTTGTTTACTTCTGTAGTGGTTATTATATTAATTTATAGGTTTGGCGATTCAGATTCACTTTACAAACCACATTAACCTTTTTGCAAAGCAAATTAAGCTTCCTCAAAATAAGGGTTTTATTTATATGTGAGTACTTATACATATGTATGTTTATAAAAACGCATACGTATATTTACATCTAAATATGTATATGTCAGCACTGATACTATTTCATTCTATGTAATATTAACTATTATATATTTGTAAACATTGAAGCATGTGACTCACACACTCTATAAACACGAAAAAGCTGCCTCAGTGCAGCATTAAGATTGCTTATTAGAGACTTTTGCATTAAATCTCAATATTTGTATTAAACCATATGATACTAACCAAAATACACTGCTCAAAGTTTTAAATTATATTCAACAAAACAAAATAACTGAAGCTTTTTTTATTATTATTATTTAGGAAGAGTTGTAATCGGATGGGCCGATATATATATAAAATGTAGAATTTAATGCAAGAGCAAACGCGTCAAAGCAATCTTAAAAAATAAAAAAATAAATTCCAAGCGATTTTCTTTTCTTGAAAAATCTAATTTTCACTTTGAAATAAAATGGTCTTTGTTTTCACTAGACAATCTTTCAGAACAATTTAGCATTATTTAATTATATAATTTTTAGCTCGTGAAACAAATTTAAATAAACCAATAAGAACAACACGTGAAAAAAATTTTTTTTTAAGTAAACCAATAAGAAACGTTGGTCAAGTTAATAGAGAGTTTTTGCAAAAACTCTCTAATAACTATATATTTTACGGGTAAAAATTCTTCATTAAAGAATTTATTTTTTAATGAAGAATCTTTCAATCTTTTTTATGTATAATTTTTCTCATACAGCCAATAACTGCACCAATAACAATTTTTTTAATTAGAGATATTATAATTTACTAAAATCTATAATGGCACAGTAATTATAATTATAAATAATTTTTTCGCTGAAAAAATAAAACTAAATTTTTGAATCTAATATTTTTTTTTCATTGTAATCCTTTAAAATCGATTATTGTTGTTTTAGTAATCTTTATAAAAAACGTAATATGTTCATGTTTGTAACATGTTTTATTTATTTATTTTACTTTATGCAGAAACTAGATACATAATTTTAATTTATTGTGTAACAAAATTTGGCATATTAAACAAACAAATTTGCTCACTAATTTGATTTATTAACATTATATTCTTTTACTAATATTTTTGTTATATTTATAAAGCAGATGAAGAAAAATAGCCCTTTCCTAAATAATTCTATATTAAATTAAGGATAGCATTTAATATTTAATAAGAGCGTATTGTAAAGAGGACGCGGAGAATTTAAGTACCAAACCTTTTCTACTTGAAGGACATAAATAAGGGGGTACAAAGTGTTAAAAGCACAAAAGGTAAAATGATTTTTTAAAAATTTCGTCATATACGAAATGTTGCAAAAGCGCAAAACGTCAGTCCGAAATTATCTTTTTTCCGATATATGAAGTACCTTCTACGTAAAGACACATTATTTTCTTGGATAACTTAAAGATTTCTTTAATAAGAAGAGAAGTGGAAATTAAGTCCCTTTATATATTTGTGCCTTTTATCTGTAAGTTATATGTTAGTATTTCATGTTTTTTACCCATAAAATATATGGGTTATTGTTTTCGGGAACGGGGTTTTTCATATCTTTGACCATTACCAATTTTTCTAAATCTCTTTCACGTGCTACTTTATACATAATATTTATTTACAAAATAATTCAATAATCAATAAATAATTTACTAAAAAAATAATTCAGAAGAAAAATTAATGTAAAATTCTCCTAAAAGATCGTCTGGTGAGAGCAAAGATAATTTTATTTCAAAGTGACAATGAGATTTTTCAAGAAAAAAAAATCTCTATTTTTGGAATTCTGTATATATATATATTTTTTTTTTTCCTTTTTAAGATTGCTGTTATGCGTTTTGTTCTTACATTCAATTCTAAATTTTATGGGTAACCTGTATATAGGCCAGACAATTACAATTTTTAATCTCTTAATTTTAATTTCTCTCTCTGTGTGTGTTCGATCACAATTGGATAATTTGAGATAATTGCAGTCAATCGATGATAGTAAATCTCTACGTAATTATAGTTCGGCTATCACAACATCTGCATCTTTTTCTTTTGTTTGAGGTGTTCCTTTGCTTTATGTTGTTTTCTCAATGATATGATTGCTTGGATTCGTTATGTTTTCACATAAATTTTTTTCGGCATTTTTATTTTTGCAGTTTAATTATTATTTCTTTTCTTTACAAAAAAAAAAAAAAAAAAAAAAAAAAATGATAAGTATCCAACACAAAGCGAGAATAGTGATGATGGTAGTTAATGTTCAGCACAAATATCTTTCATTTTTATTAATGATACAGCCAAGTTCCTTCGAAAATTCAGAAAAGAAATTTTGGAATCATTGAAAAAAAAGTATATAAATCAGAACTTCCTTTGATATTAGAGACTTTTATAATTATTAATTTGATTAATGATAACGATCTAATGACTTTATCTGTGATATTCAGCTCAATTTTTTTTGTTACTTATATACTTTTTTCAAATTATTAAATAAAATATTGTAAGCGTAATCTTCATATTTTAAGAAAGAAAATATGAATTTTGTCGTGCCATGAAACAAAATTGTCACGTGGGTCTACGTCATCTATATGTTGGTTGTAATTTCCTATTCCTGTCTATGAGAATAATACAAAAGTAGGGGAAATATCTGCAAAATTATCTAAAAATAATGACTAAGCATTATAAAAAAAATTATTACATAAAACCAAATATATTTTTTCCTGATAATCAGGGAATTTTCTGTTACACACCACACAGTAAAAGCATTTGAAAATGCATCACAGAAAATATAGGGGAAAAAATAATAGTTTATGTAATGTTGTGTTTTCGTAATGTCAGTCTTAAATAGGTTAAAGACAAATACTAATCCATCCTATAGAAAATACGTAAATAAAATATTTTGAAAAAATTGGGAGAGGACAGAATTTAAAAAAATAAATATTTTCAAGCAGTTCATCTAAATAATGTGACAAATATCTTTTCTTTAGTTGTCACAAATTGTCTTTTCTGGTCTTAAATTAAAACATCTGCAGTAATTATTATAAAAAAATATGTTTGAATATGAGGAAAAAAAATTGTAGAATTTTGATATTTCTCTAAATATTAAGACCGTCTATACATTTTTAAATGCAAAACATTTTATAATGGAAGATATTGCAGTTTCAATTTAGAGCATAGATTAATTTTATTTTATTTATTAATTTCATTTAATTTTTAATTTTTGAAAACCTACCTATGTTTTGTTTTATTCAAAACAAAAACTGATTGAGGAACAAGAAACATCCCTATGTGTTACACAACTGATGTAATTAACAAATTAACTCTAATAAGTAACAATTTAAGAATAAAATGTTATGTTGGTGATAAAATAATGATAATCACAATATTTATGTGAAGATAGAACCGTTGATACAACAGAAGATAAGTTTCCAAATATCTGTTGAATATGAAATTTATAAGCATTACATAATGTGTATTATTTCTACTAATAATTCATAACAAATTAACATTCCTCAATTAAAAAATTGAATACATACACTTTAATAATTTTTTTAATAAATAAACTAAAACTAGAAATTGGTAATTTTTTCTCTTCTTAATTTTATGGAATATGCAAGCATTTATAAACAACGAAACTGATTTTTAATGCTCTATCATAAATTAAATATTCAAACATTTTTTTCACTTCATTTTAGAAATCAACATTATTTTATAAAATTACAGATAATAAATCTGTATTAAAATAATATTAACTTCTATTATTGTTACTGATATTGTTTTATAATTTAGAAATATTTGTCTGTTTTTTTGTTATAGCTTTTAAATAAAATCTCAGTACATTTTATTTATTTTTAAATGCAATATTAAAAAAAAATCATAAAATATTTTTATACACAAAAAAACGAGTACTATGTTTAAAATGGAACAGTATCGGGTACCAGTGGAATAGTTTCCCCCAGTACTATATTTAAAATGGAACAATATATATATATATATATATATATATATATATAGAAAAAAATAATATATAAAAATACAAAAAAAATTAATAATAATATATAAAAATACAAAAAGAAAAAAAAAAAGCATGACAGGAAGAAAGAAAAAAAAATCGTTTAATTCCACATGTTTGCTATCCAATTTTCTGTTACCTCTATTTAATTCTTATTTACTTTGAATATTAAAAGTAACTTTCCAATACGATAAAAAAAATCAACATAACCTTTAAGCCAAAAATTACTTCCGGAATTTTAAATAATATGCAAAGAAATCTAAACAACTCGTTCGTATTAAAAAACGCCATCCAATTACCAAATCTATCAAAGATTAAAAAAATTCACACTTCAATCTTTCTTGCTTCTTGAAGCAATCTCACAAATTCATTAGATTTCCATCTTATTTAATGAATATTAAAAACAGGTGTCGAAACATGGAAAACAGCGCCCGGGGAGCCCCCATATCGCGCCTCTCTGGTCATTACAACAACCAAAACAAGCGAGGTCTTTCCACCTACGAGAACCTGTTGATCTTCCTCTTCGAAACTCACCTACTATCCCTCATTTGGGCATGTTGTGTGTGTGTTTCACTTCCCACCCCCATTGCGTCACTAAGGTGAGTTTCGAAGTCTTATCGAATCTTCGTTCTGTTTTTTTTCGACACACGGAAACCCAATTTGTGTAGTATGTAGGTAGTTCTAGACACACGTGGGTGGCAAAACAGCAGGATGGCTTTTATAAAACAGTTTCTTAATTTCAGACGATATCTAATCTAGAATGTGTTTAGAAATAGAAAAAATACAGAATTAAAAATGTTGAACCAGAACTGTAATAAGAAGATTCCTGACCTATTAAAAAATAAATTTTTAATAATATTTTAAAGGAATTTTTTTTTAAAGATGAATCTTAAAAAAATAAAAAACTATAGAATTTCAAACAATTGAAAAATCTCATTTTTTTTTTTTCTTTGAAATAAAACTATCTTCGAATTCACCAGACAATCATTTTAGAACAATGTTACATTATTTAATTATATAACTATTAGTTTGAGAAAGAAATTTTAAGAAAGATTAAACCAATAAAAAACATTGAAAGATTCTCTCCTACACATAATTTCATGGGTGGATTATATTTCAAGTAATGAAAATCTCTATAAATACAGCAAAAGATTTATCTCTCACTCTATTTATTTTAATAACTTTTGTATCTAAGAATTTGCACAAATAGCATATTAATGCGAAAAATTTTGTGAGATATATACTGTATTTGATAGAACAAGATTAAAAATAATTTTTTTGTTTTTACGAATTCAAGAAGGTTTTATTTATTCTCGAAGAAAAAAAATTGTCTTTTATTCGTGATAATCTTTTACTTTTATTTATTTTTCTTCGTTTCATGTTCAAATAAAATTTATTTTTTGCGAAAATTTTCCTTGAATATCTTTTCTACTTTTTTCTTGACCAAATTTACCAAAGTAAATATATATATAGTTTCATTAAAACTGGATCATATCTTATACTATTATATATAATAACAAATCGATTACAAATTATATAAAAACAAAGCAGTTTTAAAATTTAATTTAAATTGCGGAGTTTAAATTTATTGTAAAGCATAATAACTTAAATTAATATAACTTTATGTATTTTATTATAATTAAAAATAACAAGTTCTCACATGGCAACTCTTATTGGATTTTTTTTTTTTTTTTTTTTTTTTTTTTTCTGTTCAATCGATATTTTCCAATTTATCACTTCTAAATTATTATTTAATTCCAGAAGTTTCAAAGCAAAATGGCATTCTTTATTTACGAAAACAAAGAGCTGATGTTAAATTGGAGTATTTATATCATTTATTTTATCTTTAACGTATTAAAAACTTTCGAAATAAATGCGAAATGTTATAAAATAATAGTCTAGAAACTTTTTATTCATCGGGGAACTTCAAAATTAAACTATGTTGTTTGTACTATTCTATTAAAAAAACAAAACTTTAATAATAATAAAAATCGTTCTTCATTTCGTTGGTACTCGCCTTAAAATTGTCGTGTGGCAAATATAAAAAAACGAAAGAATTAGATGATCAAAAAAGTTATTAAAAACATAGAATAAATTAAATTATTATAAAATTACCAAGAGATCGCAATCTCTTATATTACTCGAGTTCGAGGTAACAATCAAAAAGTTACACATGCCTCTTGGGTGGTGTTAAATGAACTGTTTTGTGAACCACAGACTGTTATTTCTCGTTGAAAAGTTGAGTACTGTCAAAATTGTAAAAATTTATTTCCATTAAAACAACAAGTAACAATACATCTCTTTTCCATATATATAGTCAAAATGTGACAATTCACATACATTACATCTTCAAATAATGCAATACAAGTGAAAGAGACATTTCGTTGTTGTTTAAAGTACTGTACTGATTTAATGTTATTTGTTATTGGAACGATAAATATTTAGCAAATTCATCTTTACACAAAGTTTATCACCAGAGAAGTAAAGGCTTCCAAAGTAAAGATATTACAGATATTACATCCATTTTTTTTTTTTTTTTTTTTTTTTTTTTTCAAATACAAATTAAGAACTAACATCTTCATGGAAACAGAAATAAAATTAGAAGTTTAAAAAATTTAAAATTGAGACCAAATAATGAGGATTTATTTAAAAATCACAATAAACTACTTTCGAAAAACACATGTGAATAAAAATCTTTTGAAGTTATTAATAATACAACATTAGACAAAAAAAAACCCAATTATTTTTCCCTTTCTTTTAACATCGTTAATAAAAACCACTTCTTTTAGAATATTCAAATATATTGCCAATTTCCTGCCATTGCAATTAAATAATTGACTTTCAGAGAATAAGACAAAATCAAATATTATATTAATGCTACCAAATACTATGATGTTATAATTCAACAGATTTACTTTTTTTGTTCCTCCATTTGTAAATTTACATTTAAGACAGAAAAAGACAACAATCTGGGTTCCACTTGAAAAAAAGAAACTTACACAGCAAAAATATTTGAAACACACCGCGGTGTTCGGTCCAAAACAAATATTTTGCTTTCTGGAACAAAATAATGACTACATTATTGGCTCCGCATGTATGAAACCGACAAGGGAAACTTTGTACGACCGATGTTCCAAACATTAAGCCTACAGTTCGCACAAGAACAAAGCTGCAAGGAGAAAGAATAGCGGCTAGGCGTGAAAATTTCCAGAGAAAGAAACACACAGACATAACATAACACAAGGGTTAACTTTTTATGCTCTCTCAAGAACGTTTCCTTTCATTCATCACAATGACTCACTCAAAGTTGTGTTCCGTGTATCGATTATTGAAACCAGCACAATAGCTTAAAATCTCAGCCAAAGTAAATTTCAATTTAAAAAATAAAAGAACATAAACCAAAATAATAATTAAAATAAATATGCAGACGACTTTTTATTTTATTATAATAATTTAGTTTTGTATTAATATATTCTTTAATAAGCGAAACTTAACAAAATAAGTTTTAGATAATTGAAAATCAATTGAGAGCTATAAAAAAAAAAAAAAAAAAAAAAAAAAAACCTATAAAAATACAATGATTACTAAAAAAAAAAAGTATAAAAATTAAATAAAATTAAAAAAGTATAAAAATTTTATACTTAAAAAAAACGGAAACAACTTTGTTAACATCAAGAATAACAATTACTTATATTACTTTAAAAGAAGAATGAATAAAATATTCTATTTCTATTCTTCGACATGTATCCAATACTGGAAGTTTTAAATTTTACAGAAATTTAAGAAATTATTTTTTAAGAGAAAAATAACGTGAGTTCTTTTATAAATATAGATAAATATATTTATTTATATAAAAAATATTTTAATATAAAATATGTAAAAGAATTTATATTTTAAATGGGTTCATTCAATATTTGTATACGTTGGTTTTTCAATGAACATAAATCAACCCATTTTATAAATATAAATTAATGTATTATTGTTGTTGTTACCTGTGGCTTTACTGAAACTCCATCCATACAAATTTGTCCACTTACAGTAGAAACAAAAAGAACATATAAACAAATCAAAATTGCAAAAGGGAAAGGCCAGACATTCTTAAAAAAATGACCCAAAGGCCTTAAAAGCAGTTGAAAACAAGTTCAAAGTTCTAAGGATAAAAATTTAAAAACCTAGAAGAACCCTAATAAAAGTCCGTGTGATCAGAGCATGTTTTCTATTGCCCGGCAGTAAAGAGTATACAAATCATCATTCTATTGTAAGCTAAGAGTCCAAGTTTCGAGCAAACAAGTAGATGGGCCTTATTCATTTTCTCTGTCTTACATAAGACACATATGTCAGAGTTCACAATCTCTATTTTGGCCATATGTACGCCAGGCAGTCGTGTCCAGTTGTTAAACTAAAATTGGCAACAGCCTCTTTGAGAGTTTTTCCACTCAATTTTTTCCAGTCATCCCCGATTGTCTCCCAGACTTTTCCCTTTGGTGTTAGATAATAATTCATTAATATACGATGACTTGATTTTGTCCCGTGTAGTTCTCCTAAAATAATCAAAAAGGATAGGACACTGTCTTCTGTTCCTTTTTTTGCCAGAAGATCTGCCCTTTCTGCCCATACACTATGATAGATTTCCCCTTAAGGGCTCACCCCGCTAATCCTTCCTCTGGGTGCGTGCCTGCATTAGTTACTCATGTATCTATGCTGACATTCACCAATACACAAATTAACAGCGATACATGCGCCATTGTCATTGCAATAACTACAGCAGAGGAGAATTAGAATATAAATTAGGTATGTACATGAATGGCTGAAGCACTTAAAATAGATAAAAAAATCATTGCTCCAGGTAATTATGTCATTTTTCACAAAAATGGCCATCCATAAGCATCATGTTTTTTAATTGTCCTTCATCTCAAGTGGATACAGTCGCAGATTCTAGATAAAACACATCGTCGTTTTGAGGAGAACCAGCGCCGCTGTGGGACATGATCTCATTCACCTGAGATATCAAGGTTCGATGACACACGAACAAAGCTTACAAATTCTGATAACAGCAGAGCGAATAGAAAGTAGTAAACAGCACAAAAAAAAATCTTTATTTTACTTATGATAACGAATTCGTAACGCTTATCTTATGTATCATTCATAAATGAAAGAAAGGTAAAAAATTTTGAAACATGATTTCTAACTGATTTTGCGATTCTTACATAATCCTGTTGTTGTTGTTGTTGTTTCTTATCCCACTTGGCTGGCCAAGCCCACGAGCCCATATGGACTCATGATTGAAGGGGAAGGAAGCAGCTTCTGTTGCGATGGAGCACCCGTAGGTAGAAGCCTGACTTTGACTCCGTGACGCTCTTACAATCATAGGAGACCAGGACCTACGGCTTAAAGTGGATTCCGAACCACTACAAACATCCATGGCACCGCCGGGACTCGAACTCGAAACCTGTGACACCGAGCGCCTGAGCGCTAGACACTCGGCCATTCAGGTCCCAAATTTGTGAATGCCAACGGCACGCGGTGTTCCCAGGTGGTCACCCACCCAAGTACTGACCGCGCCCAATGATGCTTAACTTCGGTGATCTAACGAGAACCGGTATATTCAGCATGGTACGGCCGTTGGCTTACATAATCCTAAATTATATATATATAAAGAAACAACAATATGGTTTCGGAAACATTTTGAATAATTTATATATTTATAAATGTGTTTCCATTTCATCGATACGAAAAAGGTATTAAACATCAAAAATAAACAAAGATTGCATCAATGAATAATAGAGTGTTGGGTATATATATCTAAACAATGTTTAAAAATTTAAACAAAAAGTTGGGTGGACAATTTATAACAAAATTGTATTTATTTACTTATATATTCTATTTACAAACTTTTTTTTATCATTATTACATAAATTTCTTTTTCGTGTATACGTTTAAATTTTGAATACAACATTTAGAACAATGGTCCTCAAAACTTGAAGTCGGGGGCGCATTTAAAGTGCTACAAATAATTGTAGATCCCTTTGTGTACAAATTTCTGAGATCTATGTATAGATAAGTCCAATATTACAGACAAAATATTGCGATAAAAAACACAAAAATGAAACTCGCCTTAAGTTTATTTATTCTTGTGTTTATGAGAAACATAAGCCTGAAGTGTCTTAGCGATTTCATCAATGTTTAGGCTTTTATTTTAAAGGTAAACTCTCATTTCACGTTAATATATTGAAGATTTCCTCTCACTTTTACACTTAATTAAGATGAGGGTAAGAAAATCCCTAATTTACATAAATATGAGGTTGAAAAAATATATGACGTATAATAAAATTTCCAAAGCTTTTGAGATACTAGCACCTTCTTTTAAAGAAGGTTTCAAGAGACAATTTCCTTATGTTTAATCCTCAATCCACGATGAGTGGATATAATTAATAGTTAATAAAAAATATAATTAATTACAGTTATTAGTATCTTCAGTTAATATTAAATAATCAACTCCTTAATTAAATTAATATAATTAATTACAATTATTAGTATCTTCAGTTAATATTAAATAATCAACTCCACAACATACAGACGGTGTAGTCTCATAGACTGCAATGGAAAAAAAGTTTCAGCAAAGAAAATCACATAGATGCTAACACTTCTAGTAACCAATCATAAAAGTGACCACATCTAGTTTCTCGAAAACATTCTTTGGTGCATTATCACTATTTGGCATTTTTTAAGTGAATAAAAGAAGAGGGGGGGAAAAGCAACCAGAAAAGTTAGTTGTTTATAGTGTAAGCTATCTTTGAACGGAAAAACTGATAAGAAAAATAATAACTATGTTTATTTTTGTAACTGGACATATACTTCTCTGGAATACCACAGGGCGCACCTGGAAATCTTCTAGAGTGCACCCTTTGAGAACAAACAGACTTAGAATATGAAGGAAAAAACGGTTCGCCGAGTTTTCCCCGTTTCTAAGGATGGGGGATTTAAACTTCTAAGCATCGATAGATGTACCAAAGCTTATTCACAACTATACAATAGAAGCACAATTTCAGTGATTCAAAAATTACAGTTAACAACAATTACAGTTAATGGCAGTTAGTACCAACACAATTTGAAATGAATAACCTAAGCACTTTGCAGTATGCAAAGTGCTCTCCCCCCTCCCTTTTAAATCTTATGAAAAGACCGTCAGATTTACAAATATCACATGCCCTTACTTAACGTATGTATAGCAACTTTCGATTCAATTTTCTTGAATTGAACTTCGGGAGCATGATATAGTAAAGGGTCATTACAGAATAAAAAGTAACATATATAAACTTGAATCTTTTTTTTAATTATTATTATCATTTGCGTGCTTAATAAAATTATAAAATATTTAAAATCTTAATAAAAATTTAATTAATATAAAATTAAATTTTGTTCCGTATTTTTCGGTAATCAATGCATCTTGGATTTATTTTGAACATTATCCATTCAAAAAAAATGTTATCTCAGCAAAACAGTTGTAGGCCACAATAAATTTTATTGGGTTTTGTCACAAACCAAATGACGTCATTATATTGCAAAACAAGCAATGTGGATGTTGAAAAATGCGGATGTAAAGGAAGTTAAAAAAAATGATTACGATGCATAAAAAGAATTAAAACAAAATATATAAGTTAACATTCTGCAATGATTTAAGAAGTAGAAAAAAAAAATGAATTGCATCTTTAAAAAAAATATTTGCTTACATTGTATTAAAGTTATTTTTATCAACAATGTATAAATTAATTAACGCAAAGTAATAAATATTAATACTAATACCTAATAAGGAATGAAAACCATATGCCATTCTCAATTTGAGTGGCCCTATGCATTGATGAAACGAAATTAATTCCATAATGAAAATTATTATATATAATTACGTTAATATATCTAAATATTTTCAATATTTTTTTTTCTGCTTATATTAAACAGAAGAGAAAAAATATATATATTCTCATTAAAAAAAGAGTTAACGATGTGGAAAACGATAATTTCAAGATCTCACATAGCATTTGTAAATATAATCAGTGACAGAAAATACACAAAGCGATATTTTTTTTTTTTTTTAAATATTTGCAGCTATATAAAATATATCGCACTTGTTTTGGTCTTTTACTTTACAACTGAAGAACTGGGTTAATATAACTTTATCTGGACACACCTTTGAAAACGGCCCACCCAGTTTTAGAAAAAAATTTAATGAATGAGTGATTACCCCGTTTTATACTTTGAGTGGCTAGCGCTCTGGCGCTCGGTACCACTAGTTTCGGGTTCGAGTACCGTTGTTGCCATGGATGTTTGTAGTGGTTAGGAACCCACTTTAAATCATAGGTCCCGGTCTAATAGGATCGTAGAGCGTTGTGGAGATAGTGTTACTCGCGTCCGCAACATATCTTCAAGTTACACTTGCCCCATGGGTAATGCTAAATGAGTAACAACGTTTGTCAGTGTAATCCATACGACATGCCTTCTTCAAGGCTGGTTTGTATTGGGCTGCTCACAGAGAAATGATCAATACGACCCAGTCTTCAATGTAATTTAAAAAAAATAATTTTATACTTTTCATTTCATATTTAATCATTGTCTGTGTTCTTATAATGGTATGCATTCTTATAATCCTTTCTGCGGCCTGAAGGCCAATTGGCTAGTGCTCTGGCGATGGCATGGATGTTTGTGAGTAGTTCGGAATACACGTTAAACTATAGTTCCCGGTCTAATTGACACAACGTGTGCGTAAAATGACAGGAGGGCGACAAACCAAACCCATTATAATCCTGTTAAATTGCACACAAAAAAAAATGCAATTAATTCAAACACAAAACAAAATTTGAAATATTGCAAAGCATGAATAAATAAACAACTCTTATATTTATGGTAATATCAGATATCCAAATATCAAAATTTGAAAGTGAGCCTATAAAATTCTCTAGATTCTACCTACATCCATAACGATCACTTGAACAATTTGTGAGGAAAAAATAATAGCATAATATTAATATTAGATACTGATATGAAACCAACCTTGAAGCAACTAGTTTATTTATGTTACATACAAAAAAGGGGGAAAGTGTTACTTGTGATCAAGAGAGAACTCCTCTGAGAAGAGTTGATAATTATTACGGAAGTTTTCAACTCCTTATACAAAGGTGATGATAAGACACACAGCTCGTCTCAATTAAGTGACCGTGTCACTTTAAGGTCAATTATCTCAAAACAAAGTCCATATTGAATAGGCGTTCTATTACAAGTGATGCGATAATAGATTTCACTTAACTTAAATATTGAAATAAAATTCTTTTCTTCAACAATAAATAAATCTAGAAGGGATACATACAGGAACGTGTATAAATATTGAAATAAATTTCTCCTCAGTAATAAATAAATCTAGAAGGGATACATGAGTACAAAAACGCGCATAAATATTGAAATAAAATTATCTTCAGCAATAAATAAATCTAGATAATGCATACATGAAAGAGCATTTCCGTTAGAGACTTGATGCATTTAAAATGAGATTTTGATGCAGGTGATTCAAGTCTGAAAAAGTTCGTTTTTAGATTTAAAAAAAAAAAAAAAAAAAAAAAAAAAATGCTCACATTTTTTTTTTTTTTATTAAAGAACTCAAGAACACACTGATTTCTGAAATATACTTTACAGAACAAAATATTTTTTATTTCTGCGAAAATATTCGTTAAAACAAATTTTGTTTTTTATTTCATTATTTTTACGTTTTAAACTATTTTTCAGCATTTTGAGAATTATTTCTTTTAATTTATATTAAAAAATTTTTAAAGTGTTTAGTTAAAAAAAAATTATTATAACATTTAAATCGTTTGATCAGAGAACGGGGTATAGGAAAAAATAAACCTCAATAAAAATAGCTTAATAATTTTAATTAACTAAATATTTAATTTTAATTTAATTAATTAATTAAAAAATAGCATAATAATTTTCAATAATTAATTTTATTCCATTTTCAATAGCATAAAAATTTTAAAAAACAATAATAATAAAAGTCATTATTATGTAAAATCATTATCATATAAAATGTAGGTAGTTCGTGACTATTCAATTTTGGATAGGGAAAATTTTAGATCTATTCATTTCAATTTTCCTTATCAGTGTCTTAGTTCACGACCCTTTGATCCTTTATTAGTTGGGACTTTTTTAATATTTTCATAAACTAACTTTCTACTTAATTTAAAATTATTAAAAATGAACATATTTATAGAAAAGGTTATATATAATTTATTACTGAGTAATTATTAACTATAATCAAAAAAGAAAATGTGAAAAAGAAGGTATAAAAGCAGACGATATATGTATTTATTTTAATCGTCTTTTAAATGTAAGCTACACTAAACAAATATT
>BPLQ01004472.1:0-16344 GCA_021605075.1 Caerostris darwini
ATATTATAGAGCGATTTGATGGAAAGTTCTTTTGGTAACAGAACCAAGGTAGTTCTTTTCGAAAGAGGGCAAAAGCGATCTAAAGGATAAAATGATATAGTGTGATAAATCATTGTTGCTAAATCCTTTCACTGCCCTTGAAGGAGGTGTTTGAAGGATTAACTCCCAGATGCGTATTGGAGGATAATCTTGACTGAAGGATAATCCTATCCTACAAAATAACTCGATAATAATTGAAAATTGTAGAGACAAAAATGTGAATGTAGTGTACTTTCTTACAATGAGAGAAGTTAAATCTGCCATGTTATTTTGGTCAATTTGTTAAAATACTTTTTGTCACTATCATATTTATTTAATGATAGAAAGTCCTGAAAATTGAAGTTATAATAAAAACACTGAAATTTGCATTTTAAATAAAATAGTGTGTGCTTTATGATAATTTTTTTTTATATTTGCAATTTATATCTGTTGTAAAACACCTTTTTTTTTAAAAAAACATAAATATTTTTTAAATATAATTAAGTTATACATAAATATTTTTGGAAAGAGCGAACTAAAGGATAAAATGACAAATGGTGGTTGCTATGTCCTTTCACTGTCCTTGAAGGAGGTATTTGAAGGGCTAACTTCCTGATGCGGACTGGAGGATAATTCTCACTGAAGGGTAATCCTGTCCTATAACAATAACTGAGTATAAACATTCAAAATTGGTGATTCAAAAATGTGAATGCAATGCATGCTTTCTTGCAAGGAGCTCTGGGTGAAGTTAAATCTGACATTCCATTTTGGTCAATATTTTAAACATTTTTTGTCATTACTATATTTTTTAATGATAGAATGTCCTGCAAATTGAAAATATTATAATAACAACAAAATTTGATTTTTAAATAAAATTATTTGTTCTTTATGATAATTTTTTTTTATATTTACAACTTAAATTTGATGCAAAATATCTTTTTTTTTATGGATAAATATTTTTTTTAGATAGAATTAAATTATATATAAACATTTTTCGAAAGAGGGCAAAAGGAAACTAAAGGATAAAATGATATAGGATGATAAATCGTTGTTGCTAAGTCCTTTCACTGCCCTTGAAGGAGGTGTTTGAAGGGCTAATTCCCAGATGTGGACTGTAGGATAATTCTGACTAGAGGATAATAATAATAACTGAGTATAATCATTCTAAATTGTTGAGACAAAGAATGTGAATGGAGTGCATGCTTTCTTGCAATGAGCTCTGGGTGAAGTTAAATCTGTTGGTCAATATTTTAAACATTTTCTTATCAGTAATATATTATAATGATAGAATCTTCTGTAAATTGAAGATATTACAATAACAACAGCAAAATTTGATTTTAAATAAAATTGTTTGTTCTTTATGATATTTTTTTTTTTTAATTTACAACTTAAATCTGTTTCAAAATATCTTTTTTTATGAATAAATATTTTTTTAAATATAACTAAGTTATACATATATATATTTTTGACTTAATTTTTTTTATTTTTTTATTTATTTTTTTTTATGGTTTTAATAAATTCTGCGAATTTTCAAGTATGTTTTTTTTGCTGCATTTAATTTATATCCAATTTACTAGAGTATCCATTTTTTCTCATCTCGTTTGGAAGTTTAAATATATCTCCTTGCTTATCACAGGAGTGGCAAACCCGCCTCCCATCTTGAATATTTTTCCGGCCCGTGAGATTTATCACACTTTTACAAAATATATTTATTTTATAATGGCCAAAGTAGTGAAAACTAATGCATTAAAAATACATTATGTGTGCATTCATCTATTCAAAAGTTAAATGTCGAAATTATGAGCAAAAATTAACTTTGCTTTTAAAATAATATTCTGACATAGGACAGATATTGCCTGTTTTATTTATAAGCTTACAATTATGAGTTTGCAGATTATATTCTGCGAACTCATGATGCGCGCGCATCGATTTGAAAAAGCTAAGTGAAAGAGTGGAGAAACAAATATCGCACAAGTAAAATAAATATTTTTTAATGAATTTATTTTTTTATTTTAATTTATATTTATATACTTTTTATATTTCCTGTTTAGTGTTATATATTTCTTTACAATGTGCGTTTAGTATTATTATTATTATATTAGCTATGTTTACACGTAAGAATAATAGTAGACACAAAAATAATAACTCCTTATGTTTCAAATTTTCACTCCAAAAAATGTCTATAGTGGTTCTAAATCTAATATGGGGATATATAGTTTCATATACGGCCCGCGGAGTTAGGATGCATTTCCAAATTAGTCTCCAAGATCATTTGAGTTGGCCTCCCTTCGCTTATCAGTTAGTAAGCGTACGCAGCTAATTGTATATTTTAATATCTGTAACTACTTTCAAAAAGATGAGTTAATTATTAGTTATTATCTAAGTTAGTTAAGTTATATTTATTAGTTATTAGTTGTTAATTATTAGTAGTAATGCCTAAAAAACACATATGCATTACTACTTTGAACAAAATTTGACTTTTTTTGAATAAGTTAAGAAATAAAATGCAATGAAACAAAAAATAAGTAACTCATAATCAGCCAACGAAAGTGCCAATTTACGTTTTTTTAAAAAGAAATATCATTAAATAAAGCAAAAAACAACCTTCTTTTGCTTAATATGCAAAAACTATTTGCATTTATATTAATATCTTCAAAGAAAAGTTCAGACTTTCGCATAAAAATAAAAAGAGTAAAATATCAGTAAATAAATAGAAAATCTAATACTATTTGTGAAAAATAGAAAATATATGCTAATTAAAAATTTTTGAATAAATTTAACATAAATTAATTATTCATTTTTATCAATTTAGAAAAATTCGGAAGTAAATAAATAAGAATTACTTTCAAAGAACTATGAATGTAATTCTTATTAAAAAGATAAACATGTGAAAAACTTATGTATTTTAGTACTGAGTTTACTAAGAAATAACGAATGAGTTTTTATTAAGTATTGTTAAATTATTCCTTTCATTGCATCTATTTTCAAGTTTGTTGCATAAAAACATTAAATTAAATATAAGTGCTATTATCAAAGATATCGACTATCAATTAAAAAACATATAAAAATTTCTTCTGTTTGAATTATCAAATATTTATAGAATGGAAATTATTCAAAGTGTTTCAAAAATATTTTAATGGGGAATGCATATCATTCATATGCTAATGATATGTAGTGGTGACAAAAAAATTCTTTAATATTAATTTTACGAATGACAAAAGATATATTAGAAAACCAAATATTTAGATTTTGTAATGTCACCTTTTTAAAATAGAAATCACGTAGCTAATTTTGTAAAAATATTTCACGTGATATATTTTTTTATCTGACATATTGACAGTTATATTTTTCTTCGTACTTCCGAGATATACATTTTTACAAAAAATTGAAATGAATAATTCAATATTTATCTTCAGAATTATATGGATTCATCCAATTTTCTTAACACTCCTTACATCGAATTTAAAAGAAAACATATGTGACATGATACACTCATGTCCATAAATTAGGGATAATGAAGTTCAGGCAAAGAAAGAGACAGAAGCAAAACAAATTTGACTTATTTGTAAAGTCTATTTGCTAAACAAAAGGTAAAGAGCAAAAACGATGCTATATGTTTGACTTAATTAATAAAAATTCAGATTTTTACTCCCTGGAGCAAATTTAAAAAAAGAACCTATTTACAAAAAACAGTATAACATGGTTAGTATGATGGTTAATATGGAGTATGTCTCCCGGACAATGCAATACAGGCCTTACAACGCGTAGGCATGCTGAGTATCAAATTATCAGTCTGATCTTGGGGAATATTACACCACTCATCAAGCAATGCCCTCCGAAGTTGCGGTTGACAGGTGGGAGGGGGTTGACGGGCTGTAATTCGTCGGCCCAGCATATCCCACACATGCTCTATTGGATTCAAGTCCGGTGAGTATGCTGGCCAATCCATACGGGTGATATCCTCAATCCTCCAATTGAAGGCATTCGTCTACAATGTTTGCAAGGTGAGGACGGGCGTTGTCATCCATAAACAGAAATTCAGCACCCATGGCGCCCCGAAACAAACGTACATGTTGTTCCAGAATGACATCCCGATAGATGTGGAATGTCATCGTTACACTCTGAACATGCAGGTCAGTTCTGGAACCAAGAATAATTCCTCCCCAAACGAGCCATCCTGCACCACCGTAACGGTGTCGTTCAATGGTGTTCTCTTGGTGGTAATGGGTACCTGTCGCTCTCCATATGAAAGGTCGGCGAGAATCAGACTGCAAACTAAACCTGGACTCGTCGGAAAACATCACACCAGACCACTGTTACGGTGTCCACAATGCATGCTCTCTACTCCTGATTAATCGCAGGCGACAGCGAGTTGCGGTAAGTGGAACACATCTGACAGGCCTACGAGCATATAGACCAATGTGCCCTAAGCGTCTGTACACGGTCTCCCTTGAAACTGTCGTACCGGTAGCTGAAGAGAGCTGACGAGACAGGTCTGATGCTGTGCTCCGTCTGATTCTTTTGGCAGTAACTGCTAAATACCTAAATTCGGCGTTGTAACTCGGGGGCGACCTGTGCTGTAACATCTACTCACATTACCATCATCTTGGAATCGTTGCCAAAGCCTGGAGATGACACTTTGGGCGATTCCAAGTTCCTCGGATACTTCCAGCTGGGTACGTCCACATTCCAGTCGTCCGATAATTCTACTACTTAGAAAATCATCCAAATGCTTCCTTTGTGCCATAACTATGCGGTTTTGCACTGAAAGGCTTTTAAAGCGCTTGTGAACAATTTTACTTCTTTGCCACCATTCATTATATACCCCTCTCTTACACTCTCGTGATTGTGACGTACTATCCGCGCCATCTGGTGGTTTCCTGTAATTTGCATATTCTTCTTCAAGAGGTGTGGGATAATTCTACAGGTGAAATTTTTATTTTCGAGTTCCTTTTCTGTGTGATTCTGAATTATCCTTAATTTATGGACATGAGTGTAATTACTTTTTAGAACTTATATACATTTATATTACATTTCGTACAATCAACTTCTGTAATTGCATTCCTTTTTTATCAATGATACGGAATAATCGGTAAACTGTTGATAAATGTAATGGTATAAATGAAAGAACTTTTAATTTATATATTATAATTGTTGTTGTTTTCATTTTCTGTCTGAATACAAAAGTTTTGACACTCAATTCCATTTAAATACCAATAATAATATAATTCGATTTAAAAAAAGATGAACGTAATTAAGGATTGAATTTATGATGTATATATAGAAATAATTGTAAGTTAAACACGTCTATAACGACCTACAGCATCCAAATTATTCTCTAACAATAGCTACGGTAGTAGTGTAGGTTGTATTCGTACGTGATACTTTTTCTATTTTATTATTCAAATTAAAAGAGATAATGATAAATGATAAACATGATATTCAATTTAAAATAATGATGATTGTAGTTGAAGACTGAAATTATGATGTATTTGTAGAAATAAATATAACTCGTCTATTACGATCCATATCATCCAAATTATTCTTTTTAAAAAAATGTTACGTATATTTTGTACTCTTTCATGATGCTTTTTGTACATTATTATTCAAATTATGATCATTCACCAAAATCCTGTAATATAGTTTAATAAAGTAAACAAATATTAATCAAAATAAAGAATTTTTTTCAAATTCAAAAATTTGTAACGTCTTTTTTCTTTCAAATCTGCAAAAGAAGAAAATTCCCTCATTTTTCTTTAAAAAAAACCAAGTATTTAAAAAAAAATTATGATTGTAATTAAGGACTGAAATTATGATGTATACGTAAAAATAAGTATAAGTTAAACACATCTATAACGATACATATCATCCAAACTTACTTTTAAATGGTATTTGTTCATGATACTTTATTACTCAAATAATGTTCATTCACCAAAATAACTTAATACATGCTTGAAAAAAAAAACTAGCTAAAAAAAAAAAAAAATTCAGAATGTACGCAGAATCCATCTTTATCTAATGACTTAATAGTTCTCGTTCCTATTTAGTTATTTGACAGGAGGAAAATTGCATATCCCCCTTTCAAAACGTGCAATGCAAAGAAACTGCTTGCGTAGGCATTCCGCAATCTACTTCAAACAGCAAGTTCTAATTGAATGAGATAACTGGCAGCTGACTGCACCAGACGCAATTTGACAACATGCGCTGCAAGACCGCAGCTGCCTTTCATGACCATCAATTCACTTCCGATACATTTGGGAGAGGAATTTTACTAACTCAGCATACCAGCAGCTGCTCGCGCGCCCCTAAATACTTCCAGTAATGGACACTATTTGATGCGTTTTAAATTGTGGTAGCTGCTACAATAAATGCCTAGAATAGCAAGGCTATCAAAAACAACTGGTTTGACTAATGTTAGCCGTTTTAAGCAAATGTGAGTCATTGAAAGGAAGGGGAAATAAAATTTCCTCTTTGAAATAACTCTGCTAATGATTCCAACTTTCATGCAGCATGTAAGATCCAAAACGAAATGGGATTTTAAATTGAGATTTAATTAGAATTCATTTTATTAATTCACCATTCCATATTTGATGGGCGGATTGACTACACCACTGATAATTTAAGATTTTAAATGAACTACGAGATAAGAATATGAGTACAAATTGAACTCACTCATTTTTATAATTAATTGGAGGTTGTTAACTTTAAGTATTGTCATCAATTGAATGAATATTGCGGTGATGTTAAATGGAATTAAAGATTATTATTATTTGCAATGCTTTTATGAAAATTACTTTTATCGATTAAAAAATTAAAAAAATAATAATAAAGGAATAAAACAGCATGCTTGTTCGGGAATAGATGTTAGGATATTAGAATTGTTATATATATAAATATGTATATTGTTATATATATAAATATGTATATTGTTATATATATATAATATTTGTTGACATATAATATTGTGGTCTCTGTGTACACTTCCTATTTTGAAATTTCTGTGTGCGTATTGTATTGATAAGTATATTTATACATATTAGCATTTTTAGGCATATATTATTTTTTTGCTTACACATAGGAGTTTATTTGAAGTAAATATTTTATTAAAACTCTAATTATTTGTTTCATATTTGCATATTATGTATTCAACTGCTAATAGAGAGATTATACTTTAATTGATTGAATAAATTAAAAAAAATTATTAAAAATTGAAAAAAAAATGATCTTTTAAATTGATTAAATAAATACATTAGTTAGAATTTATTTTTAAATTTATTTTCACAGATACTTAAAAGAACTGATGTATTTTTGGTTTCTATGATTGAAAAATTATCATACATTTTGTCTAAAATTCAAATTTAAAATTAAATTTTTTTAATAAGAATGATATTTAATTTATATTAATTTTTTTAATAATTCCAATATTTAAACTAAAACATTCGACATTTAAATAATTAACATAGAAATCTAATGATAATAGTTAAAATGAAAATTAATTTATCATTATTCTCAAAAGTGTGTAAATCAAGAGAAATTAATTCTATTTAAACATAAATAAAATGTTTGCTGTATACAAACATGTATTCATTCCATAATTAAAATTAATAAAAGTGAAATATAGAAAAGTTCTAGGTCTAGAAAAAGACTTGTAAACAAGAACTTAAAAATGATCAACTTCTTCATTGGCGTAAAAGGGCATCCATTGGCCCTACTCCGTAAAAAGGCAACGTCACGGAGCCAAATCTGATTTCTACCTAATGTTGCTTCATCACAACAGAAGCTGCCCTGCCTTTCCTCCTCCCATGAGACCACACAGATTCTTGGTCTAGATGCTGCTGTTTACTAAGTGAGATAAGAAACAACAAACTACATGACAGAGACTGTGCAGTGAAATTTCAAAATTGGCATATTTAAATCATAAGTACTCGACATCGCTTATAATAAAAATTATGATGGTAAGCTATTGAATGAATAGAAGAGGAAAAGAGTCAATCCTATTTAGTGAAATGGTTGAATGTGTGGGATGTATTTCTGAGAACTAAATCATCTTCATGACAATATAGCTGTGGAGAACTTAAAGCTATAAGTGTTGCACATGACAGTAAAGGCTCCATGAAGGAACAGTTATATGCAAGATGTCCAGCATTGTGTGTACCCCACGGCATTAAAATGAAACATCAATTGGAGAGCAAATAAACAGAGATCTTAACTGTCTTGACTGATTAGTTAATTTCATTTGAAAAGTGACTCAAAATTATTGACCTGATAGGAGCCAAGTAACCGCTATTAACACACCCATATAAATAAAAGAGACAGATTTGGTGCGGGCAACTGGCAACTGGCGTACCGTTTACGGTGTACCAACAGGGGGAAATACCCCTTAAACCTCCTCATCTTAATTAATAAATATGCTTGGTATCCTAATGGCTGCTTTAATGTTAGTAAATAAATAAAAGATAAAGTTTCTAAAAATTCAAATTAAAGTGGTACTCAAAAAAAAAATTAAAAATACTAATTCTATAAAAGTAAAATACAAAATAAAAGAAGTTAAAAGTTAAGTTTTAAATTCGGTACAATTAGGGAGTCCAATATATGTGAGTTTGACAGTATCTTTTTGGTTGGCCACATTGTCTTGTATATTGCCCCAACATGCATCGCTACTGATCACTTACATAGATCTGATCCAATTGCTCACATTAACGCAAGTACGGTGGTAAACCTACAAAAGATTATTGCAAGGCGACATAGAGTCGGTTGGTAAAGAATTACCTTCGCGTGTAGTATGGTACGCGATTAGTTGATGTAACTTGAACAACTTAGTTTAAAATAAAATGATTGCATATGTTAATTGTATCCTACAATTAAATTGATAAAATAAAATATTTGTATATATATGGCTTTTAGGAGAGGTACATAGATTAACATAGGAAATTAAAGAACGTTTAATATTGACGATTTTATAAATAGTTATTTTGTTATTAAGATATTTTTAACAATTATTTGTAAAAGTAGATTTTCAGATAACGGTAGAATTTCGATAATCTAAGTCTCGATAAATCAAGTTCTGCTTAATCCAAGGAAGCTCATTAATTTTAACTCATTTAATTAATTTATTACCTATAATGCTATTAACTTCTTTGATTTCACGATTTTAAAACTTTATCACTTCCGACTCAGGTGCCTTTCTTGGAAGTTTTCTTTTACTTAGGCTTACGTCCCTCTATCCAAAGTGTCCTTATATTTCAGCAATAATGGGATTTGAATATGAATAGCTTGAACCTGAAGATTCTAAGGCAGAAAAGAAAAAAAAAACGTTTTGCATCATAAGACATGGCAGCATTAAATGTTATCATTTCTTATATGATGTAGCAATTATCACTGAATGTTTCATTTTTGAAAAACTTGCAGGATAATGCTACAATGCTATGCAAAACAAATGAAATAATAAACCATAGATTTTACCCACATTTAAGCATTTAAATATATAATTTTGGAAATGAATCTTCATTTACAATTTTGTGGAATTTTTACCCTTTAAAGCTTATTGTATCTTGGTTTGTAGTTTATTTTTAGATGCATTCATTTCATAATAGGTAAGTCTACTTAGCTATCAATAATTGTAGTTGAAGATTGTCTTAATTAACTCGGATTTTCATGCATTTTTAATATAACATCACAATGATGTTTATTAAGCCTCATTTTGAAATAAATTTCATTTATTAGATTCATTTAGATTTAGATTTCATTTATTTCAGATATTCTGATAAATAGTTCGAAAAGAGAACTTTTATTATTAATATCCGTTAAAATCCTTATTTAGTGCTATAAAGAGATTTAAATTTAAGATGCGATTTACATTGTTGCAATTCATTGTGGAATTTTATACACTGATTTTAACAACATTCTGAAATACAACATTTATTCAGCACATTCAGCATTGCATTTACTTGCTATTAATGGAATTTGAAATTTGGAATAACAATCCTATTAATTCTGCATTGAGAGGGGCAGTTTAGAAAATGAAATAAAGGAGCAGAATGTAAATTAGAATAATATTTTATTGAACAGCTTTGTGTATTATTTCTTTATTCATTCACACGAAGATAAGATTTAGCATTCTAATTTAAATATACGTCTGCGTTTTACAATGGTAAATCTGAATGTATATCTATATTAAATTAAACATTGAAATGGATGAACATAGAAATAACACTTTAAGGAAGGTAATAAATCTCTATCTATCTATTCAAAGTAAAGTTTGTTGCAGTTTATTATAAATAAATTGAGCAATTTTGAGTTTTAGTTTGATTTAAACATTCATATTATTTTGAAGAGATAATTTCTTAATTACTTTTTAAACTAAACAAATGAGTAAAATGAAAAGTTTTATTATAACTAAAGTTTTATTTTTAAATACAATTATTTGTTAAATTTGCATTAGAAATTTATTTATGCTTTATTATTGTAGCGTTTTGGTCTTTACTAGACCTATAGCGACTTCAAGAAGAGGGCAACTTTCAGGTCCACAGAAAGGTGAAAATAGTCCAACACCATATATAGAAAGGAAAATGGAAAATTGCAAGGAAATTCGTTTTCTATTTTAACTCTTAATTTTGTGACTCCGTCATATGTATATACATATTTTTATTAATTGTAATTATTTAATAAAAAGTAACAAAATAAAATTTTTCTTCGTTGACCTAAGTAGGAATTGACTTTATTTTTCTTTATATTACTTGTTTTCCATTACACTTTGTTCTGAAATATCAGCGAAACTTCTTTTTTTTTCTGATATCCGCGTAAATTATCATTGGGTATTTCTGGAGCATTCATATCATCATTATTTTTGTGTCTTACTGTCACTGGACCTAGTTTCGGTCTGAAGGCTATTTTTTTTCGATGTACTAGGTCGTTCGTTCTTGAAAAGCCCTATTAGATGGTACACAAAAAAGAATATTTTCGAGCGGGGCTCTTTTTTCAGTTTTAGTTGTCAAATGTGGGTAAGTTTGAGTCTCTCTACTAGTGCTCTGAATGTTATTAAATGTTTGCACAGATCGTTCATTAAGTGGAACATTTTTGGTCTGTGAAAATTTATTAGTTTTTCCACTACGACTTGAGTCGATTTATTTTTGAGAGATTTTTTTCTAATCAGTCTCAAGGTAATAATTTCGAGCAGGGATCTTTTGTAAACCGCTTGGCAATTCAGTTTGAATCTTTCAATGTTCAGAACGGTCAATTCCCGGAGGGTCTTTTGAAAGTGTCCTCAAGGATTATCATCAAACAGCAATAGCATAGTGAATCAGAGGTTATAAGACGTTAATGAATAAGTTTCATTTTTGGGCGAAAAACCAGAAGAATCAATCGCCGATGTCGCGGCGCATTCGAAGCTTTATCGGTACCATTTTCAGACGATATTTTTGAAATTCGCTTTTGAGGTCCAAAATAAAGTGAATGACCGATCTTTTTGGAAATCAACATCTGTCCCCGAAGGGGCCTAAAAATTGTAAATCTGCATCTGGAAACATTGATGAAGGAAAAAAAATATTGATAGTTAATAGGAGGTGGTGTGAGCTTGTTCGGTTATATTAAAAATATAAGAAAAATCTAGCTAATAACAAAGAGTTCTCTGCTTTCTTTTAACTGTTTATAAAAAACCGCCAGAAAATTAAAGAACCCAAAATTTCGAAAAGGAATCTATAGTAGGATGGGATTTTCATTCTTTGTTGTTTTTCTGATTTTCACAACAAAGCGTCATAATAGGAATGCAACAAAACAGTTCTTTAATAACGAATTAACTTTTGATTGAATTTTCAAAAATTGTTTCTGTTGGAATCAGTTTTTGCGTCTCAAAAATTTACGTAATTGTTTTGTAATGAATATTTTGACGTCCATAATAATACATTCCCATAAATTTTCCCATATAATTATTTGCGTTAATTTCCCATAAATTTCATAACATTTATTTTCTTGACAATTTATTAATTAATTTAATACCTCCTTTATATTTTTTATATAGAACTTTTTAAGAAATATTTTTTTTTTTGGTTTTGTTTTGAAAAACTGTGTATATATCTATGTATATTTGTGTGCACCAAGTGTAAGTGTGTGCACCAGAGATCTTAATGTATTAAAAATTAATGAAACTCTTTTCAAAGGCTTTTTTAAAAAAAAAACTCATAATTAATTAAATTTAATCATTTAATAAATTTCGGATTCATTTCCATTTTCTCAAAGTAGTTTGAAAATTAAGTAGGAAAATTCTTTGAAGATCGAAGGACTTAAGATGTCTTCATTCCTCATGAAAATCCTTGAATTCATTCGTTTTCTAACTTTTATTTTAAGAGTAAATTCTTTCGTTAATGAGATATTATTTATTAAATTAAATGAAAGTTTTTAAAAGAGAACTTCGAGTGTTTCATGTAATTAAAAAGTAAAAATAAGCATTTCCTTTAAAGGGAATAAAAAATGCTCGATTTGAATGGTGGTCTGTGACGTTTTCAAAGTTAAAAGATTTACATAATGAACAGAATTTAATTATTCATGCTCTAATTTAATGTAGATTCTCTTTCCTAACAAAAACTTGTTTTAATAAGCGAGATTCTATAGCTTTTAGCAAAGCTGTGACAGGAAAAGTTTTGGAAATGATGTAGATTTTAAATGAGTGTCATTTAAGTTAAGTTAACTTTTATAATGTTTGATGAATATAAAATATTCATTTATGCTCTATTATAATCACTTAATTAATGATACAATAACAATATTCTCAAATTCTCATTATAGAATATTGGTTAGAGGTACTGTTCTACATTAATTAATCTATTTATAGTACTTGTTCATTTATTATTGAAAGCTTTAAGTTAAATACATACAAATAGAATAAAAAAAATTCAATAATTATAATCATTTGTTAAATTATATTTTATCAAAGTTATATTAGTATTTCCTTTATCAATTTTGGATTTTGTTCGATGGTACTTTTTCTTTATTTATCTTACTAACATGTATAAAACCTCGTGTGGATCTTTATTTGGGATTCTAAAAATCACTAATAATGTTAAGATAACGATTCTTTTTCGGTGAAATGCTTATAAAAAAGGCCATATGTATTTGTATAAAATTAATTAATTAAAAAATATAAAACTGGAAACCAAAGATGAGTAAAAATGAGGAAATGTGACAGTTTTTAGTTCTTCTATATAGACCGGAGAATTAATTTCTAATATGTTTACAATAGTAAAATTTTTTATAATGAGTTATGTTTAAATGAAAACCATTTTTAAATGTGTCCGCCGTCGAGATGCGACATGCTCTTCATCTATGACGGATGCTATAATCAAATGTGACATTTACATTTTCAGATGGTGAGTTGCAGATCTGTATCCATTCCAGTGGTTTTCATCTAGTCTGCTTGATTTCTCCCATAATTTAAGGGTTTGTTTTTCTCTTCGGGATTCACGCAGCTTAATGCCGGTTTGGAGTTGCATGACAATAATAGGAGTTAATTTAGCTCCTCCAGTAATTATTTTGAACTACATCATACTTAGCTAGGCTGGTCTTTCTGGATATCCAAATAGCTGATGAACAAAGGTTCTCTAAGCTGTGGTCAGAACATCTTGTGTTGCTCCCCAATTTGTTGCTGTGACTTTTTAAGGAGATTAACGCGTTTTTTGCCCTTCTCAGTTGTAGTTTTAATGTGGGATCTCCAGGACAAATTGTGATTTAAATAAATATTGTGAGACATTGAATAAACTGCATTGCGCTATCCAAAAACGAAAAACGTAGTATGCCCAGTAGAAGGATCGTTTTCCTTCAGGATAATACAAATCCACATGTGTCTGATAGAATCCATCTTTAACTTATCTCCAAGATATCATTTATATTTATTATTTTTTTTCTGGCATTTCAAGAGCATCTTTGTTTGTAATTGCTGTCACGAATATGACGATGTTAAAACAGACATGCTAGTTTAATTAAATAAGATTTATTAGATTTCCATGAAAATAAAATTCAGAAGTTGGTTCTCAGATATAATAAATTCCTTAATACGGTTGGGAATTAGATAAAAAGGTATATTATGTATCCATGGGCTTTCATGTAAGTATAAATTTTTAAGTAAAGTTTCCTTTGTTTTTTTTATATCAAAACGGTACTTTAAAAATATGCCTCATAATTTTAAGACTATGATTGTGTTTTGAAAACATTTTACATAGTTGCGCCGATGAACTGCGATAATGGTAAAGTTAGTAAATTGTGGGGACGTTACGATAAATCACCAGACATATATAATAGTTTTTGACACATTTAAAAAAAAAATATATAAATAATCGAATATAATTGTAGATATTTCTTGCTATTGACTATGGTCTGCCTTTTTTTTTTAAAAAAAATTCTTTAAAATATGTGCTTTTTGATGCAATATTAATTATACATTTTGCAATCATAGCGAAAATATTTAAAATGTGTGCTATACTGAAACTGGTTGTGTTTTATGTAGAACAGGTTAAGTTTACTTCTTTAAAAATGAGACATTTGCATTATAAAATTGTCAGTATATAATGCAAATGTCATGGAATTAGATAAATTGATCTAATTCCATGTATACCAGAGTCTACTCAAATTCCTACTTTGTAAAATCTTTTAAATATAATTGTAGATATTTCTTGTTCATAGCTAACCCATTTTATGATAGTACAAGAGCATTAAAAATATGCATTTTTATGTCAATACTATTTAAATAATAAATCCATTTCTCACTTTAATGCCATGGTAAGCTCAAAGGCGGACCAATTGAATATTGCTACACCTGAGTCGAGTAACCGAAATCACATCAGGTGGAATGCAATAAACTCAACCAAACGCATCTCTGTAAATCTGTGCCACGCGAGTTACTGATACGTAATTAAACGTAGGTGTGCGTCGCTTAAGAACACTATTAGCATAGCATTACATTATACAAGCACATGTCCTCACACTTGTAACCTCCTCTTCCAAGTCAAGCCTCAGACTTAACGACCTATAATCTCCAGGAAAGCCCTAAATTTCCTTGCCACCCAAACCCTCGTTCGAGCGTGAATTGCTTGGGATTGGAAGATGCAGAGGTTAATGTGGCTACCGAAGCGTCCCATAATCAGAAGTTTTCATCGTAATATAAGTGTTCGGGGTAGCGTTTCGTAATTCCGCAGAATTGAAATGCTTGCGAGTGGAGAGCTTAGAGCAGGAATTTATATGAGCTGTGTTGCAGTTTCATTGCGTGGTATATGAAGTGGGTTTGATGTAGGCAGTGGGTTTCTTAGTAAGCAAGTACTAAATGCTCTTAGAAATTCACCATAAATTTATAGTTAATATTTAAGTATAATGACATATGTCATTGTATTTTTCAATAACTAATATGGTTAATTCAAGATTTTGGATAATTGAATTTTTATGTATTCCTTTTCCTATGAATTCTTTGTATTCCTCTGGAATATTCCTCATAATTTAATTTTTTAAATAACTTTAAGTCAATTTAACTGAATATCAAAAATAATAATGCTTATTTTTTTAATATTTTCATCCAGGTATATTTTGTAGGTATGCATCCAAAAATATCTTGATAATTCTCCTTTAATCAATATTTACCTCTGCTATATCTAACTACACCTATAATCGAATATCAAAAACAAGATAAACCCATAAATATATGTTTGAATCATAGAATATGACACCAATATAAAGTAAAAATTACCTGAAAAATAGCCAATAACTTTGGATATAAAATTGTTACATTAATACTAGAATTGTAATTTATTTAATGTTACCACACTCGTCATAACCACTGAAATGTGTCACATGTATTTTCGATTGAATGAAACGAATTTTTTCCGTTATTTTGAATTTCAAATAAACCAAATTAAATTGCTTATAAAACATTGTTGTTAGTTATTTTAAATTTTTTTTCATTGCAAAAGCATTTGATTTTACATCATTGACTCTTAGAATCATTGATGCATGAAATTGGAGTATAAATACAAAACAGCAAAACAATACTCATAACAATAAAAATAAAAATAATTACATAAAAACTGTGACTACATAAACATAAAAGAAAATTAGTCTCTGGATGCCAGTTGCATCAACTCTCTAGCAAAATATTTATAACGAAAATATTTAATTTATAAAAAAATATTTTTATAAAATATTTATTTTAAATATCAAGTTAGTCGGGTTCAAATTGAACTAACTAACTATATATTGTTAAAGTTTTAAGTAACTTCTCAACAGAAAATTTTAATTGCAATCCCAATAATTTAAAAAAAAAAAAATCACTTATAGTTTATTTTGAATTTT
>BPLQ01004474.1:0-52764 GCA_021605075.1 Caerostris darwini
GACACGCCAAGCGTAATCTACTCACGGATGGAGGAAAAGAGGTCATTTGTGATAGAGACCCGTAGGTAGAGGTCTCATTTGGCTCCGAATCCCTGAAGAAAGTTGGCAATGCCTACTGAGAGGCCTTTTAAGGAGAAACTATCCTACATTTGTGTATCGCAAGAGAAAACTCGGAAAACTACCACCAGGTAGTCTGACTCTCGAGGCAAGATGCTGTGCATCAAACACTCCATCGAGTCTCCTCGTTTTTAAAACAGTGTCTGCAACAATGCAGCCAACGGATTGAACCTCTGCCTTAAGGATCATCAACTGCTGATGTTACCACTGAGCCCAAAGTCAGGCTTTCATGTTATTTCTGCTCGCTGAAAGAGTGGCCTTACTCAAATTTACCTAACTATGTATTTTTGTTCACCGGGAATGTATATAAATATATATATATTGATTTAAGCATAATAATTAGATAATTATATTTACGAGGAAAGGTTATAAAAGTTTATTCTAAATCATTTGAAGAGTAAACTGCGCTATAAAATCATTTAGTTACAGTGGGTTAAATTTTTCATTAAACTTAGTCAATGCGAACCCGCAAACCCGAATACGTATAAATTTCTTTTGAAAAAAAAAAGATTACTCTAGTTAATTAAGACAATGGAATTCATTATCTCATTTTGATGTTGATATAAAATATATATTGTTCAGAGAGATAGAAGCCTTTTAACAAATATTACAATGAAAATTACGTATAAGTGAGTAATAAGCAGAAAATCCCAACTCTATAAACCCTTATTTGTCTATACATAAATGTGTATGTATATAGTTTAATTAAATATTTATCTAGATATTTAAGTAATTAAGAAAATACTTATATGTTACGATCCATATAAAACTGATTCAGATATTCGAATGTACTAAGATGAACAATTTTAATTGCTTCATTATTGTCTTATCAATGATATTTGGTATGTTATATTTGTTACTTTATTTAATACTGGGAGCTTTACATGGGATCATTTGCGATAAATACTGATTATTTTTTTATACTATAATCAAATTAAAGTACCTTAGTCAAACTACTTGAGTGATTCTATTAGTTAGTCAAATTATTTGACAAATTACTGAGCCCGACTCGTTTCTCAGTGGTAACGTGCGCCGTTGGTGAGCATTGGGACTGAGATTCAATCTTCTGGCGGCTTTGTTGTAGACACTGTTTTAAAAAACGATTATAGTCAATGGCGTTTGTTCTGTTCTGCCTCTTGACTCGTTAGTAGGACTACCTATTGGGGAGTTTTTCGGGTTTTCCACCCATACGATACTCAAATGTAAGGCAGTTACCTCAAAGTCCTCATGGAAGGCACTACCTTCCTTCTTCAGCGACAAGGTGACAAGTCAGACTGCTACCTATGTGGTGCCCATCACAACAGAAGCTACCTCCCTCCTTCCATGAAAACGGACCTTGGTCTAGATGCTGCTGTCGACCAAGTGGTATAAAACAACATCAACGCAATATATGTATTAATATAATGGTTTTCCATATATATTCTTATTGTTTATTACAACTCTCATAATTGCTTCCCATATTGACATAAAAGAAAAATAAGATAAGAAACAATAATACTTGGTATAAGAAACAACAATTGCTACGATACAACTAATAAATGAAAAATGCCTTCTGCTAGAAATTTTAAACTATAACCCTTGATTTTTAACCAGAATTTGCAAAAGAAAACCAGAAAAATTCTGAGTACTATATTGTAATTCCATTCAAATTCCAATTTACAAAGCAAATCTAATTATCATGAATGTAAATCAAACTCTAGTCCATATATGAAGTTATAAAATTTATATTAATATATGCCTACAATTTTTGAAACTAAATGTTCCTTTTAAAAGAAATATGCATATTTGAAAAAATAAATCTAGTTTTTTTTTTTTCTTTTTCTTTTTTTTTTGAAGCAAATTAAAAAGGGAGTTATATTTACATGCACACTATAAAGGAGATAGCAATACAGATGCATGAACTAAAATAGTTTTTGCTGTAAATGACACTGGAAATGAAAAGCAAATCCCTTCCATTGATATCAAGAAATATAGCTGCGTTTGTCATGTTACATTTCAGCTGCACATAGCGGTTTTCATTCAAGTTCCAATCGGTTCTCCAAGTGTTATAAATGTGACTTTAGAGATATCTAAACACAAAAGGGGTTTTACGGTCTATTTCCTTTCAGAAAATAAGGAATGTGGAATATCTTTTTATTGCTCCATAGCTTCCTCTTAGAAAAGAATTCAATACAATGTACTCTAACGGCTACTAGAAGCATTGTCAGGGGGAATAATTTAGATTTGTGCTGTATACCAAAGCTTATTAAAATATATATAGCGATGAAATATATTATAACAATGAAATAGTTCTCAGTTTGCATAGAATTTCGAAGAAACAATTGTTATAAAAGACTATCTGTGTGATTTGCTTGAATGGGTTCGTTGATATATGTATGCTGAAATAGTTCAATTCAAAACGTATTTATAACGAAATTAGATAGGAGTGTTCATAATTGTGAAATAAGATTATTATAATTTTTGATAACCTCTCCAATGAATTTCTATGCAAGATCAAAATGAGTTGAAGAAATATTTATATTACATCAGAGCTATAACATTTTTAAAAACCATTTAGTTTATATATTTATTTGTGCATTCATATGGTCCATATAATATACAATTGCCACAACATATTCACATGTTATTTTTAAAAATTAAAATATATTCACATATATTTTATAATTTTTCAACCCTCTCCAATGAAAATGTCTATGCTAGATAAAAATTTAGTTGAGTAGAAAAAATATTTATATTACGTCAGAGCTATAATATTTTAAAAACAATTCAGGTTATATATTTATTTGTTCATAATAATTCATTATCAGTTGATTACAAGATTTTGTTTCAAGCGTTATTTGAATTTGTAATAATCGTTACTTTTAGAAGCAGAATTTGACATACGAATACAAAGTACGAACATTTTCTTAACTATTCCTTGGGTTGTTTTTTGCTGTTGTCCACGTTTTCTTTATTTATTTGACATCGCCATGTTATGACAGTAATGGATGACAGGTGATTGGAATGCTGTGCTTATTTTCAGGCATCAGAATTGATGAAAGGGCCTCTGATTTTTCTCTTTTTTTTATGAATTGGATAAATTCGATGTGATTGCAGTGTTTAAGTATTGCATGAAAAATAGATTGTTTTCTAAACACGTATGAATGTCCAATGCTTAATAGCAATAAATTATGATGTAATAGCGATTAATTTCGATGTTATAAAGATGCAATTTGGTGATTTGACAAAAGAAAATTCCACAAAATAATTTGGCGTTATTGCGTTGACACTTGCGTTATTGCACTTTACATAAAAGTAATTAAACAGTAAATTTTGGCATAGTATGATAAAAATTTGGCGTTGAAGAGTTAAAATTTGGCTTAAAAGAAAATTATCAATAATTTTTCGCTTATTGATAACATTTGGTGTTAAAACACTAGTACTGTGAAAAAAGTTGAATTTTTCAAATTTTAACATAATACTGATAAAATTTGGTGTTAAAACGATAAAATTTGGCATAAAAGGAATTCAGGAATAAAAAGTTGACGTGATAGTGATGTGTATAGCGATTTTGGGCAATTGATTTCTGCGGACTGTCGTTTTACCAATGAAACTAGCTGCGGCAGTCATTTTTTTTGGTTTATTTACTTGGCGATTTTCATTCCAGCAATGGATTTGCCACAAGGGACACAGGATTCTAAATTTTTACCACTATTTTAAATCCACAATCCAGCTGCCTCTTATTGGGATAATTAATCTTAAAAAATCTCTTATATACAGCATTATTCCTCACACAACAATCTAGAAGGCATTGGCATACCTTACATTATCTATTACCTTTGTTTCAGCGACAGATTTACAAACTTCTGAAAAGTATCTTCAAACAAAGCAGATGACTAATTCAGTTATTGATAAGACAAGAATAAACAGTATTTAATTTTGTAGGAATATGAGAGGGCTTGGTGTTCATAAAATGAACCCCCGTGTCCTGTCGTATTAGGCGATGTTCTTTTTCATTTGTGTACACTACCACATTCTGAAAAACATTTTCTATTCTCTATTGAGTGGTCTATTTGCATCCAAACCCTCCCAGATGTTTGTGAACTTGGGGTTGAGATACATTCTATATATAAAAATCCTCATAGAAAATATTTATAAATTTCAGCATTATGATTTTTTTCCATAGGAATGTGATAAATTTAATGATAATCATACTGCACATAAAATATTTTCTATGTAAAATACATATATGTGTTATTTATATTTTGCCTTACTTAACTAAATTATTACCTTTCTAAGCAAGTTCCTTTTCCCTAGAATTGGATTTTGATACAATAAATTCATTTCTCTAATAAATAACGATATTTTTAAAATCCCATGGAAACGATTGTAAAACTTTTAAGATAAATATATCCTTCTCATTTTCCCGATAAGAAACAGCACCACCACTCACAAGGCAGGGCACACAGATTATGAATTATTGCCCTAGATTACGTTAAGTATGTGATTTTGCACTTCTAATAACAATAAATCGCTTGTTCCTAATCTAAGCTCTCATATCCGACAAAATCTTTTACGAATTTCTCTCTCCAAAAATCTTTAGAGAAAATTAGCATCGATCGCTCGAGCTGCGTTACGTGCTATCTTTAATTTTATTCTTTTTTTTTTGTTTTTGGTTTTCACTGCTTCTTTCCTTTCTATTTTATTGCCTTTTCTTCTACTGATTATTTTCGAAAAAGTCACTAAATTAATTAAAAGTGAATAGCTATGTTAGTGTATGCAATCTTTGACTTAATTTCGTTTTTCGTGGTCTTTTTTTTGTTCAATGTAATGAAAACCTAACAAAGTGCAATTACTTAAGTGAACGACGCTCAGAGATTAGTATAGCTTGACATTATTTTTAAACAAGCTCGTAAGTGTTTTTGAGAATGGATAAAAAAAAGTTGATTTTAATCCACAAAAATGTATTTCCTATCAATACAAACATAGAAAGAAAGAAAGAAAAGAGCTAAAGGCGTTGTTTTTCGTTAACATTAAAAATTACTCGTATTTTCTCTTTAATTATGGCAATCCTATCATGCATTTTTTTTTTTTTTAACTTGCTTATATCGAGAAGTAGAAATGTTGCAAGTTGAATAATTTATTTTTAATGCTATTGATTTATTACTTTTACAATTTTTCATCTTTTGCATGATTCAATAAATCTTTTTTTTTTTAATTTAATAATTATACTATACTTTCTAAAGCAGTAAATTGTTTTGAATTGTATCATATAATTGATATTATAATAAGTGACCCTACTTGCACTTTAATATCACCCAAGTAAAAAAAACCAAGGCACGGGATAAGATATATACTTTTATCATATGTCTTGTTTTTTTATATCAAGAAGTAGAAATCTTGCAATTAGAATAATTTATTTTTAATTTTATTAATTTAATACTTTCATAATTTTTCATCTTTTGCATGATTCAAGAAATATCTTTTATAAAAAAATTGTTAATTATATTTTACTTTCTAAAGCAGTTACTTGTTTTGCACTTGATAATATACTATAAAATCAGATAGATAGCTATAATAGATACTCTTATCATGTGCCTTGATTTTTTTACTTTGGTATATCAGCAAGCAGAATCATTTATTTTTAATGTTATTGATTTAATACTTTTACAATTGTTCATCTTATGCATGATTTAATAAATCTCTCTTTTTAAAAATTTAATAATTATATTTTACTTTATAAAGCAGTTAATTGTTTTGAACTTGATAATATACGATAAGATAGATACTCTTATCATGTGGTAGCTTCTGTTGTGATGGAGCCCCCATTATTACCCTTCCAAGCAGGTCCTTTTTACTAGAATTGGATTTTGATACAATAAATCCATTTCTCTAATAAGCAAAGATATTTTTTAAATCCCATGGAAACGATTGTAAAACTTTTAAGAGAAATGTATCCTTCTCATTTTCCCGATAAGAAAGAGCACCAACACATACTAAGCTAGGCACACAGATTATGAATTATTGCCCCAGATTACGTTAAGTATGTGATTTTGCACTTCTAATAACAATAAATTGCTTGTTCCTAATCTAGCTCTCATATCCGATAAAATCTTTTACGAATTTCTCTCTCCATATATTTTAGAGAAAATCAGCATCGATCGCTGGAGCTACGTTACGTGCTATCTTTAATTTTATTCTTCTTTTTTTTTTTGGTTTTTACTACTTTTTTCCTTTCTATTTTATTGCCTTTTCTTTTACTGATTATTTTCGAAAAAGTCACTAAATTAATTAAAAGTGAATAGCAAGTGTTAGTGTATGCAATCTTTGATTTAATTTCGTTTTTCTTGCCCTTTTTTTTTTTTTTGTTCAATGTAGTGAATACCTAACAAAGTGCAATTACTTAAGTGAACGACGCTCAGAGATTAGTATGACTTGACATTATTTTTTAAACAGCTCGTAAGAGCATTTCCAGAGTTCAAAAAAAAAAAAAAAAAAAAAAAAAAAAGGTTGATTTTAGTCCACAAAAATTTATTTCCTGTCAATACAAACATAGAAAGAAAGAAATAAAGAGCTAAAGGCGTTGTTTTTCGTTAACATTTAAAATTACGTGTATTTTCTCTTTAATTATGGCAATCTTATCATGCGCCTTGTTTTTTTTAACTTGCGTATATCGAGAAGTAGAAATCTTGCAAGTAGAATCATTTATTTTTAATGTTATTAATTTAATACTTTTACAATTTTTCATCTTTTGCATGATTCTCAATAAATTTCTTTTTTTAAAGATTTAATAAATATATTTTACTTTTTAAAGCAGTTAATTGTTTTGCATTTGATAATATACGATAAGATAGATACTCTTATCATATGCCTTGGTTTTTTTGCTTGGGTATACCAGCAAGTAGTTTATTTTTGATGTTATTAATTACGTGTAATTTACTTTAGCATTTTGATATTCAGAATGTTTTTCTCATTAACGGTGTAATAATTAAACTTTATTTTCTTTTCATACTAACGAATATTTTTGATTGGGGTATGTTAAATAAAAAATATCATTTTAAAGAAAATCATTTAATATTTGATAACATTCAATTCATAATATTAATAACATAACATATCATAAAGTTCATAACATAACATTCAATTCATAATATTAATAACATAACATATCATAAAATTCATAACATAACATTCAATTCATAATATTAATAACATAACATTCAATTCACAATATTAGTAACATAACATATTATAACATTCATAACATAGCTTTCAATCCCTAACATAACATTTCATCCAATTCATAACATATCATAACAATCAATCCGTAACATAGCATACTATAACATTCATAACGTAACATCCAATTCTTAACATAACATATCATGACATTCATAACATTCAATTCATAATATAACAACACATCATAACATTCAGAATATAACATCGAATTCATAACATAACATTCAGTTCCTAACATATATCATAACATAACGTTCAATTCCTAACATAACATATCATAACATTCAATTTCTAACGTATATCATAAGATTCAATTCATAACATAAACAATTAAACTAAATGTTATCCAGAAAATGTTGTATTTGTGCAATTTGTGGCCAAATTGTAATACTAACGAGTAGGAAAGTTAGGTCCTACTATTCTTTTGGCATCCGTTGAAATCATTGCTTTCAAAAAAGGTCCATCCAAAAGAGAGCACACAAAAGGCGAGTGGCTTTCGCTCCGAGGGTTTTTGTTTGACCGCAAAAAACAACCCCCGTTATCTCTGGCTGTGAGTGACAGCTGGTCGCAAATGGGCTGCCTTTGATGTGCGGAAAAAAACTGAATCTTGCTGGAGCGAAGTCAAAGCACATGACTTTCTCTCAAACCGATTTTTAATGGGTTTGCAAAAGTTATTCGTCCCTCATGTGCTCTCATCTGGACATGTCTTGATTTGATTTGTAATTATTCACTTTAAGTGACAATCAATGAATATTTTTCAAAATGATTTAATTAAACTTAATAATTTATTTACATTTGATTCCAATTCATTTATACAAATAAGTTTTTTATTGTAATTTACAAGGGATCTTCATTTTCCACAAAGCATCAAGTTTGGTTTGGTTTGTCGCTCTACGGACATCTTATGCACAGTGTAGGCTAAACACACCGGGACCTACAGTTTAAAGTGGATTCCGAACCACTACAGGCACCCATGGCACCGCTGGGACTCGAACTCGAAACATGTGGTACCGAACGCCAGAGAACTAGCCACTCGGCCAACAGGCCCTGATGCTTACAGGAGTAACCAACAAAAAAAAGCAATAACAAAATTTTAAAAACATTAAATAAAGGATAAATTTTAAGCAAAATAACAATATAAAAGAGAAAAAATAGAAGAGAGAGAAAAAAAAAAGGATTTAGAAACATTATTGAGAAATTTACAAAAGACTGTAAATGCAGGTTTTTTTTTTATTGACAAAAAAGGAGGGCATAGACTTTTTGGAATGACATTTCTTTTCTTAAAAAATTGTTAAGATGTTCAAACCTTGCGTTAATTAATATTTTACAAGTATGTGATCAATATTTTACACTCCATTTTCATTGCAATTGCAAAGATCAATGAACATATATCAAATTTGTTTAAGCATAATTTAAAATAGTCATGTTCAGCTAATGGTCGGGAGAAGCTTAGTCATTACGACACTTGGGGAAAATTGGTTAGGTCTTGTTATTGTTGGAATAAGGCAGAGATCAGAAGGGACCACTAATCACACTGCTAAGACATATTTGAACTTGCCTGCCACATTGTAGTGGCAGTGTGCCACCAAGGCTTCTTCCTTGATACCACTAGTGAGTGGTCCACGGGTGGAGTGAACTTTTCTAGAAAATGTGCATCTGAAATAAGTTTAATGTTTTTAGAAAATGTTTTAATTAATATAATAAAGTTAAACCAATCAACTAAATTAGATGAATTAACAGTGGGTAAAAAAAAACAATTAGATGGCATGATATATTCCAGAACGGAATGTTGGATATTTTAGAATAATTAATTTGTATACTTTTTAAATTCAGATATACAAATAATTAAGTATACAACTTAAGTAATAGTAGTGTTAAAGTAAACTTAATGCCATAAAAAAAAAGAATTTAAATTAATTTCATATGTTAGATAAATCAGCAATCCCAATTAATATAAAATCAACTAAATTAAAAAACGCAGTATACCATAGTAGTCTGGTCTGTGTCGTCTTAATGTCTGAAAACAACTGTGAACAAATTTGCAGTGGGAGGAAGAAGAGTTGATAAGCAGTGGATGAAATTAGAAAAGAAATTAAAGAAATTAATTTTATTGAAACAGAACGATGTACAATGCTAACATATACACAATGGTAACTGAAGTACACCATAAAAATTTTTCACTGCAAGTCATTGAAGTTTCTGGCAAACGATGTTATCGATGATGGTGTGGTGTGGTCCGTTGGTGGCAATGGGTTCACTTCGACATTGGGCCATGTACTCGCGTTGTCTATATGAATATATTTTTATGGATTAGTCTTGTATCCCCTTACATTCTGCAATGCATTTTTCCAAAATTTGTTTTCTGCTTGTTGCATATAGGCTAACAATATTAAACTTCACACGTATAAATTTTATATCATTGTGACTTTTATTATTATATTTAGTCAGATCTTTCAGAGACATAACCAATGAGCTTTTAGTAACTTTCGTAGGATGTCTTGATCCCGAGATATAACTGTAGAAACAGAATATGATGCTGGTTTCTAGGCTTATTTAATCTCCCCTTCCATTCTCTTCCTCTGTAATCTGCTAGGAGTGCATACCCCATACCCTCTCACTAGAATCTTTCAATCTTCCTCTAAACATTGATGTATTTTTAATTTCCAAATTATGTATATTTTTTACATTTAAAATTGGGCATGGAAAATAACACTTCAGTCCTGAATTGGCTACCTATATGGACCGATTTTGAAGTTTTCACATAAAAAAAATGAATGAACAGCGGTTAAAGTCAAACAATTAGAAGGCATGATGAAATCCTTCAAAGTGTTCAATTTAATTTCAAGGTATGATAAAAAAAAAGTGTGCAACTCAATTATCCCACAAACCCTAGTACCCCGAAAGGATATTAAAGATTATGGGATAGTTAAGTTGTGTACTTTTTAAATTCAGATATGCAAATAAATAAATTTAATGGAATAATAATAATGTTGAAGTAAATTTGATGCATTAAAAATGATTTAAATTTCTGGTATAATGTTTGATCAATCAACAATCTAATTTAAAATAAATCAACTAAATTTTTAAAATACTTCATGAACAATAGCTGAAGTCAAATGACATGGAATGCATTGTGTGAAGTCATATGACATGGAATACATTGTGACTTTGTGTACATTAATGGCTTTACAAACTTGTGATCCATGTAAGAGGAATATAAGAATGGCTGTTACAACAACTTAAGTAGCAGAATGGGATATTGGGCTTATAAGAAAATTAATTTGCATATTTTTTAACCCGGATATGAAAATTAAAAATTTTAAGCATAAAGAATGTTAAAGTAGATTTAATGGCATGTAAAGGAATTCAAATTAATGTTGTAATAAAACCAATTAAGATTTACCTGTTATAATCAATCAACTAAATTAGAAAAATGAATGAACATGAATGTGGTTAAGGTCCCATTTCCCCAAACAATCAGCCGGTGTGATATATTCCCGAATGGGATATTTTCTGGCCACTAGCTCTGCATGGCCCTCTTCACAATCCATTTCCGAAATCTCTGAATGGGAGACAGGAACACGTAGATCTCTCTCTCACAGAGCTGTAATAAACATAAAAGAGCGGGGGCATTTCTTCCCGGCGGTTTCGCTCGTGCGGTTCCGATAACATTTGACATTTATATTGAGGAGGTGTCGCGCTATATAAAGCAAACTGTCACCGAGGAATTTTCCCAAAAGTTTAAGAAATATTTCAAATATAATAATTTCAGGGAACTTCCAACTTTTCAGCCTTTAAGATATTGAATGAAGACCAACAAAACTTCCGGACACCGCAGTTTCATACAGTGCGTGTATTGCATTTTGGCACAAAGGAGAGGTTTTTTTTTTTTTTTTTTTTATATGTCAAATAAAGGAATATGGTTTTTGTAATTTTTGCATAAAAAAATAAAAGAACCTTTTAAATTGTTGATTTTATTTAATTATTAAACTGGTGCATCTATAATCTTTTTATCTACTATTGTTTTTATGATTTTCAAACATTATAAAATTTCACTCAATTCAAATGATTTTATTCATTGTTGAATTCCCTGCGTATAATTTTTATTTCATTATGACTTTTATTGTTATATTTAGTTAGATCTTGCAGAGTCATTTCCAATGAGCCTTCGATAACCTCCGTAGAACCTTTGGATCCCGAGATATAACAACGGAAACTGAGCGTATGATGCTGAATTCTAGGTCAACTTCCTCTCCCCTCCCGCTACCAACTACTAGTCGTGTATTCTCCACCCCCTCTCATAGAATCTTTCAACCTCCCACTAAAGTGATGTATACATATTTTCTAAATTATGTTTAATGTTGACATTTAAAACTGTACATGGAAAATAACACTCCAATCCTAATATGACTACCTTTATGAATAGATTTTATAGATGTTCTTACATAAAGTGAATGAACAGTAGCCGCAATCAAACAATTAGACAGCACGGCATACCCTCAAAGGGATATTAGGGAATATGGGATAATTAAGTTACACACTTTTTAAATTTATAATAGATATGCGAATAAGTAAATTTAATGGAGTAATAATAGAGCTGAAGTAAATTTGTTGCATTAAAAATTATTTAAATTACTGCCATAATGTTTGACCAATTAATCTAATTTTAAAATCAATCAACTACATTTTTAAATTACTTCATGAACAATAGCTGTAGTCAAATGACATGGAATACATTGTGTTAAGTCATATGACATGGAATAAATTGTGTCAAATCATATGACATGGAATACATTGTGTCAAGTCATATGAGATGAAATACAATGTGCCAAGTCATATGACATGGAATGCATTGGGACTTTGTGTACATTAATGGTTTTACAAACTTGTGCTGCTTGTAAGAGAATATAAGAATGACAGTTGCAACAACTTAAGTAGCAGAATGGGATATTGGGCTTATAAGAGAATTAATTTGTATATTTTTTAACCCAGACAAGAAATTTAAAATTTTTAAGTATAAAGTGAATTAAAGTATATTTAATGGCATGTAAAGGAATTTAATTAATGTTGTAATAAAACCAATTAAGATATACCTGTTATAATTAATCAACTAAATTAGAAAAATGAATGAACATGATTTGTGGTTAAGGTTTCCATTTCCTGAGACAATCAGCCGGTGTGATATATTTCCGAATGGGATATTTTCTGGCCACTAGCTCTGTATGGCCCTCTTCACAATCAATTTCCGAAATCTCTGAATGGGCGACAGGAACACGTGGATCTCTCTCTTTCACAAAGCTGTAATAAGCATAAAAGAGCGGAGGCATTTCTTCCCGGCGGTTTTGCTCGTGCGGTTCCGATAACATTTGACATTTATATTGAGGAGGTGTCGCGCTATATAAATCAAACTGTCACCGAGGAATGTTCCCAAAAGTTTAAGAAATATTTCAAATGTAATAATTTCGGAGGACTTCCAACTTTTCAGCCTTAAGATATAGAATAGACCCAGAAAACTTCCGGACACCGCAGTTTTATACAGTGCGTGTATTGCATTTTGGCACAAAGGAGAGTTTTTTTCTATTTCCTTTTTTTTAAGCAAGTCAAATAAAGGAATATGGTTTTTGTAATTTTTGCATAAAATAATAAAAGAATCTCTTAAATTGTTGGTTTTATTGCTTTCTTAAATTGATGCATCTATGATCTTTTTGTCTAATATTTTTTCTATGATTTTCAAACATTATAAAATTTCACCAATGCTTTCATATATTGTTGGATTCCACTCCTATATTTTTTATTTCATTATCACTTTTATTGTTATATTTAATTAGATCTTGTGGAGGCATTTCCAATGAGCCTTCCAGGATCCCAGGATCCAGAGGTTCTACGATAACCTCCGTAGAACCTCTGAATCCCGAGATATAACAACGGAAACTGAACGTATGATGCTGAATTCTAGGTCAACTTCCTCTCCCCTAATGCTACCAACTGTTAGGCGTGTATTCTCCATCCCCTCTCATAGAATCTTGGAACCTTCTTCTAAAGTGATGTATATATATTTTCCAAATTATGTTTAATGTTTGCATTTCAAACTGAACATGGAAAATAACACTCCAATCCTTATATGGCTACCTATATGAAAAGATTTTATAGATGTTTTTACATAAAAAAATGAATGAACAGTAGCTACAGTCAAACAATTAGACAGCATGGCATGCCCTGAAAAGGATATTAGGGAATATGGGATAATTAAGTCACACACTTTTTAAATGTATAGTAGATATGCAAATAAGTAAATTTATTGGAGTAATAATAGTGCTGAAGTAAATTTTATGCATTAAAAATGATTTAAATTACTGCAATAATGTTTGACCAATTAACAATCTCATTTTAAAATCAATCAACTAAATCTTTAAAAATCTCCATGAACAATAGCTGAAGAAAATATTAATATAGCTGAAGAAAATATATTTATTTAATTTTAAGGTGCCCCTTAAGCTATGTATTAAATGTGAATGTTTATTATTGAATCACTTATTATTTCACTTTAATTTGCTCAGTTAATGAATTGTTAATTGAGCAAATTAAAGTGAAATTAATTGGTTATTTGTACCTATATGAACCCATTTAATTAATATTCTGTTACTAATAAAATCGTTCTTTTATAAGTTACAAAAAAATTAGCTTGAGCTACGAAGATAACTGTTTGAATTTGTCATAATATCTACATCAAATTCAAAATCAAATGTATGTGTGCTCCAAAGAATAAAAAAGATTTTTATTGCACATGCGTTTTAAAATTCAGTATTTAATTCGTGACATAATTATTTAAATATTCAAGTTATACATTGCCCTAGTTAATTTTAGCCGCAGTTGCAATATTTAAATTAAACTCATCAATGATTAGTCGGTGTTCACTAAATGTAATTTCATACAGCATTAAACCAATTAATGAATAGCCTTTTGGGCCTTCGTTTGATATAACCCCGTAATTGGTTAGTCATTTCTGTCGAACGAGATACTTTTGTAATTGAAATCCCATGTGCTTCAATTGACTGTCGAACTTAAAAGGAATTAGTGGCTACAGATTTTAGAATATTTTGAATTTTTGGATTAATTGAGAATTCTAAATTTACTGGAGACTAATATTATTTTTCTGTAATGATATCTGTGCGGAAATTATTCAAATATTTTTAATCTAAAGTTTTAATTATTTTTCACTTTGAGAAATTTAACTGTTAAATCAATTTTTCAACAGTTAAAATAATTTTACGTAGAGAAATATATGAAAATAAGCTGGCAGTTTTATGATAATGTTTTCTTAAATTAGCAATGTATTGGACAGATATTATTTGCATTTTATACAAATTTTAAGCTATAAATAAATGACCTTGTATTGTTACCAAAATTTTTATTAATATATTTTATGTTTTTAGAATTTAGATGGAAATTATTGCTATTGTAACAGTAATTAATTATAAAGCTTTTTTTTTCTTCTAATGCAGCTGGCAAATAGACCGTAATAAAAAGCATAGAAAATTCGCATGAGTGTCAGAAGCGTCCTGTAAATTAAAAAAAAAATGTATCTATGTCTATTATTTTTATCCCACTTCGTTGGCAGCAGCATCAAGACCAAGTCCATGAACTCGTGTGTTCTCCAACAATAAACCGACGAGTCTTAATAAAGGGTAAAAAATGCAACTTCTTTTTGTCCTTGGTCTTGCGATACAAAGACATGGGGCACCCAAAGTGAGAAGTCTAGCTTTACCCCACCCTGGCCACTGGATACCCATTTTAGTGAAGCTATTCTAACCTAATCCCACATGGGACTATGTCTACATTTCATTAATAAATTAAAAACAGCAATTGTGATTTTAATTAAAACATAAGCGTTCATACCCATAAACATAACATATTAAGGTCATATTTTGAGCATACCATGTCAAGCTATACAAAGTTTTGTCATTCTTTTATGTTCAGAATAATCTCTCTTTCAGTTTGGTTCCTGTTTTTAGTTTCTTTTTTGTTAATAACAAAGTTTTGTAAAGATTTCGATATTTTTCTATCATCCTTCAATTTTTTAACAGGGCTATTAATTTCAAAACTGAAAGAGTTGTAGAAGGAGAAAAGAATAATTATTTCAAATGTATTATTTAAATTAAATAGCATTTAAATTTTTTTAATTAAATATAACGTTAATTTACATTGATATCAACATATGCTTAGAGAAATTTAAAATTGATAACTAAATGTGTTATTTTTAAAATGTTCTCCCTTTTTCAAGAATGCTGTTTTATTTGTATTCATCTAATTACACTCATATCCATAAATTAAGGATAATGAAGTTCAGGCAAAGAAAGAGACAGAAGCAAAACGAATTTTTGACTTATTTGTAAAGTATATTTAGCAAACAAAAGGAAAAGAGCAAAAAAGATGCTATATGTTTGACATAATTAATAAAAATTGCGATTTTTACTTCCTGGAGCAAATTTCAAAAAAGAACCTATTTACAAAAAACAGTCTAACAGCGTTAGTATGATGGTTAATATGGAGTATGCCTCCCGGACGATGCAATACAGGCCTTACAACGCCTAGGCATGCTGAGTATCAAATTATCAATCTGATCTTGGGGAATATTACACCACTCATCAAGCAATGGCCTCCGAAGTTCCACCTCACAGGTGGGAGGGGGTTGACGGGCTGCAATTCGTCGGCCACGCATATCCCACACATGCTCTATTGGATTCAAGTCCGGTGAGTATGCTGGCCAATCCATACGGGTGATATCCTCCAATTGAAGGCATTCGTCTACAATGTTTACACGGTGAGGACGGGCGTTGTCATCCATAAACAGAAATTCAGCACCCATGGCGCCCCGAAACAAACGTACATGTTGTTCCAGAATGTCATCCCGATAGATGTGGCCTGTCATCGTTGCACTCTGAATATGCAGGTCAGTTCTGCAATTATTAATAAGAATTATTCCTCCCCAAGAAGAATAGAAGAATAATTCCTCCCCAAACGAGACACCCTGCACCACAGTAACGGTGTCGTTCAATGGTGTTCTCTTGGTGGTAACGAGTACCTGGCGCTCTCCATATGAAAGTCCGGCGAGAATCAGACTGCAAACTAAACTTGGACTCGTCGGAAAACATCACACAAGACCACTATTGCGGTGTCCACAATGCATGCTCTCTACTCCAGGTTAATCGCAGGCGACAGTGAGTTGTGGTAAGTGAAACACATCTGGCAGGCCTATATTATCCAAGCATATGGACCGAGCTATTACTATCCGAGCATATGGACCAATGTGCCCTAAGCGTCTGTACACGGTGTGCTTTCAAACTGTCATACCGGTAGCTGAAGAAAGCTGACGAGACAGGTTTGATGCTGTGCTCCGTCTGTTTCTTTTGGCAGTAACTGCTAAATACCGGTCCTCCTTCGGCGTTGTAACTCGGGGGCGACCTGTGCTGTAACATCTACTCACATTACCATCAACTTGGAATCGTTGCCAATGCCTGGAGATGACACTCTGGGCGATTCCAAGTTCCTCGGATACTTCCAGCTGGGTACGTCCACATTCCAGTCGTCCGATAAATCCTCCACTTAAAAATCATCCAAATGCTTCCTTTGTGCCATAACTATGCGGTTATTGCACTGAAAGGCTTTTAAAGCGCTTGTGAACAATTTTACTTCTTTTGCGACCATCCCTTATATACCCCTCTCTTATACTCTCGCCATTGTGACGTACTATCCGCGCCATCTGATGGTTTCCTGTAATTTGCATATTCTTCTTCAAGATGTGTGCGATAATTCTACACTGGAAATTTTTATTTTAGAGTTCAATTTCTGTGTGATTCTGAATTATCCTTATTTTACGGACATGAGTGTAGTTATAAATATTAATAAATAATTATGCAAATGTATAAGTTTTTATTGTTTTATATTAAACAGAAAATCTGATTTGGAAAAGTATTTTAAAAAGAATCAAACAATAGAACAAAAATAAATTATAAAATCTTCATTTATGACAGGAGCTACGGAATACATAAAATTCCGTTCCTTATTAACCTAATTATAAATGATTGATTACTCTAAATTCTCAGTAAGTGAAGGAAATGAAAGTTTTGAACATTGAACAAGCTTGAACAAGACTTGTAAACTTTCTTTTTTAGTTTCAGTTGCCGTCAAAGATATGATCCACCACATCAAAACAGTTTCTGAAACTAATGGCATTCATAAATTCATTTACTACGTACAAATAATTGAAGAAAAAAGAAAAATTAAATCCAAATTAGTATTTATTCAAGCAGTCATAGTTTTCTTTTTACTCTAAGGCTGCAATATATGATTTTTAAGTAGTAGGAAATGTTGTCGAGAAAATTCCAGCTATTTCTAAAAATATTCAATTTTTAATATTTATCTAATATTTTATTAGCTGTTTCACTGAAATGAAAATTTATTTATTTTATTAGAGAATATAAATGAGAAGAGATTTTTGGAAGTTTTAAATTTCCCTTTCTAAAGCAAATTTACAAAAGCCAGAAAACTATGGTTAAAATGCATTTTCAAAGTTACTATTCTCAAATGTTTCAAGACAAAAAAAATTTACTCATATCTATTCGACAACTTAAAATAGATTAATTATATGTACATATTAAGATATTTTTTCTAATGATACTTTTTAAAACAGGTTAACCTTATATTTCATTAAACGCACAACAAAAATTATGAGATTTCACTGCACTATTATTTTATAGCTTATAATTCAAATATAGTTCTTTTGGATTCCGTGACTCTTAACATAACTATCTGAAATTGTATTAGAATATTATATAATTATATAATGTATTAGTATATTATTTAATTATATCATATAATCTTACATTTTTTTATTATTCTCACTGAATCTAACTTGTTTTTCATGCTGATTTTATTTCATCTAAATAATTCTTCTGATGTGACTTGAATTTTTCTAACATTGTCAGTATTCTGATCTTCGCGTTGATCCATATATTATAATAAGAGATCTTGGAGACTGAATTGATTTGTACTTTATTCTTGTGCAACACATCTCGCTAATCCTGGTGTTTGGTTAGCAGGTAGTATATCAGAATTTCCGGGTGTATCAATCGACTGGCAGTTAACAGGCCCTCGGGTTTGGAGACGCTTAGGATAGAAGTGACGGGTCACTTAGTGGGCATCTCCCTAAGATTTCAGGACGTCTAAGGGAGTGATCCTGACCGTATAGATTGACACTAATATCATTGCATTAATCTTTTTTCCCCCGTTGAGCTTCATGGTCGATTGTGGAGTGTCGTACCTTAAATAGATTTCTATTTCGTGCGTATTTTTCCCACAAAAAAAGTTCTGAAGGCTTTATTTCACTTACAGCTCAACCCATCTCTTAGTATTTCTTGCGATAACCCCAGTTTAGACGTGTAACAGCAGGAAAACAGGAAAAAATGTTTCCTTTCCTTGGTCTTTTATACTCATAAGAATGAATTCAAAACTTTGTTACTTTTCAAAATTAAAAAAATAACGGAATAATAATAGACAATTAGCAATAAACCCAAAAATTGTAAAAAAACGTAAAATCTGATAATCTACTGAAAAAACATCACATCTTGTCAGAAATAGGGATTTCTATCCTCTCAACAATTTTGTGATTTTTCGATAAACAATTGAGTCTCACAAAAAATTGAAATGGTTATTTTGATGTAATTACTAAGCCCTATCTTCAGTCTACGAGTGCAACTGTACAGGTGGATACCTAAACTACCCAGTAAGATTACACATCTTTAGCCCATTGCATTGTTACAATTATAAAAAATCTAGGCATTAACAGAATTATTATTGGGACAAAACAATGAATTTAAACTGCACTACTCCGTTAAATATATAAATATATTTGACGGAGTAGTACAGTTTAAATTCATTAGTATATCATGGTATATTATATATACCATGCGACTGAAAGTGATTATGCTATGCCCTATGCAGTGCTTTAACTGTCCTGACATGGTCAAAAGCGACAGTTTAACAAGACAGCTAATAACTAGACTTAGTTATCTGTGCTCGAATATTTATTGATGGGGGTGTCTTTGCAAAACGGAAACCAATTCTTTTAGCGGCGGATATGTTGATGTTTGGGAAAAACTGTACAAAAAGGACTTGCCGCCTCTTCGTCCTGATTAAGTGCCGGTAGTCATCCCCACCAACGTAAAAGCCTATAGGCCCAGGGGCGAATTTTCTAATAAAATCCAGCAAATAATGAGTGAAAGGGCATATGGTCTGGAAGAACATAAAAATGGATGCTGGAGACATTAATGATCATCGCGGGAAAAGAGAGAGAATGGACGGAGAACTGACTGAAAAACAGAAGAAGGAGGTCGAGAAACAAAGAAGAGACTGTCTGTACCTCTCCCATATTGAATTTCTGGGGGGCTCAGAAGAGGAAAGATGTCCCATCGCGGACCCCTGCATTGGCTCCGAGGGACAGTGACCAGGTCAAGTGGTTTTCCGCCATCAGGATCTGAAATATGGACACCCAAGGAAGAGCCCCATTTGTGTTTGCCACCTGCTGCCCTATCTTTAGACAATCGGGAAATCCATTCGTCATGATGCCTATGTTTCCCATGCTGTCCGTTGAAATCATCATCAATACACGTGAGTGTCTGTTTTGTTCAAAATGAATTTATTTTTAAAAAAAGCCCCACTTTGATAGCAGTTGTGGCATATGCACGGAGAACGGGATTGATCTGGTGGGCATTGTATCTGTATTATATTGAAACACAGATTTTTTATTATTAATTGTTATTGCGATTTATTGTATATACATATATATTATATTTGATTAATGCTTATTAGAAATTCACTTGCACTAATATAATTTCTATAACATAATTTTAATTTTTTTGAATTGCAAATATTAATAAATACATTTTATTTACTTTTAAAACCATGAATTTTGTTTTTGATTTATTTCATGTGCATGTACATTCTTTTCCACCATGGATAAGTCTCTAAAGGCATTCGAACCTGTAGATTTATATGTGGTATGTGTTATTGCGTATTTCTAGCTATATTTCTTTCAAATGGGTTATTGCGTATTTCTAGCTATATTTCTTTTAAATGGGTTATTGCAGAAGAATTCTCGAAGTTTAATGTGTGTATTGGTAGACGATACGTATTATTTTTACGAACGTATTACTTTTAGGTACGAGTTATTGTATGTTTAAGAGTTTAAGGTTGTGTAATAACACCGCAAGATTCTAAAAGCCTACTTCTATACCATCAGTATCTGAAGAACCATGAAAAAAAGAATTTGTATCTATGCCAATGAATGGGGAAATTGGAGAAACTAATGTAAAGATTAACCTATGAGCTTGACTAGGCGGAACTTGAAAATTTAAACTGTTTTTTATTACGAAATATGAAACATCGACAGTCAAAATGGTTGCTGAAATTTTGAACTTACAGTGCATTGTAAATTTGTATTTGAAATATGTATTAATATTGTTTAGGCTTGAGTTTATAATGCAAACATTTATTTTACTGCTTATGCATCTGTATTTATAGCAATTTACCTTTTAATAACTCAGGCTTGGGGATGATATCAGATAATGCTGATTTTTATGTAACCGATATTAACAGCAGATATTAATCAAATATGACCCTTGTAACATAAGACAACACTTACATAACTTAAAATTTCGACATTGTACATAAATGAAACAGCATTACTACAAATCTATATTTTTTTACCGTTAATTTTGGACAAAACTTAAATAAGTTAACTTATTTTGTTTTCACGCACACTTCTAAATATAATATTTTGCACCACATCCATTTGTATTTTACTTTACAAACTTCACTAGTATTTATTAAAAAAAAAAGAAATCAGAATTTGCTCTCACAAATATACCACCACTTTTGGGAATAAATATAGAGCAATTGAGCTCCATTAAAGGAAAATAAACTTATATAGTTCTCCAGTTTTCCAAATACAGCAGGGCTTTTATGATGGAAAATGAATGGTTGTGGAACGGGAAAGATAAATAATATTTCTTTGAACCATCCTAGCCCTCCTCCAATAGGTGATGTACATATAGGTGTATGCTCTAGTAAATATAGAAAAGAATATTTCAGCTATGCGAGGGAAATATCTCGTCATACAAAACGCCATTCCGATATTTTAAAGCAAAATAAAAACGTTTTATTCTTGAAAAAGTTATATATATATAGTGATATGAGTTATCTTTACCCCTGTTTGAAAAATCAAAAATGTAAAAGATACAAATTTTTTCCATTTGAGATTAGCAATTCCTTAGCAAACATGCAAGATTTATTTTTAATAAAAGCATATGCAAATAGAACATTTGTAAGCATTTTATTTTAACTTAAGCCAATTTGTCATTTAATGCTTTATATTCAAATTTAAATACATAAACCTCATTTTATGAAAATAGTATTTTTATTTCACTATGTAGATTTTTGTAGTAGTTTTATGTTTAGAGGTATGATGGTAGCTATAATAGTTTAACGGAAAGATCTATTTATTTACTGCAAATATTGAATAAATATAGCGTGAAAACTAAATAAATAATAAAACTAGTCTTTGAATAATTTTTCCTTTCCATAGGGAATATAGTATATATAGTTTGTACCATTTTAAATTAATAGTCATACAGATTTTTTTTTTTTTGAATTTAAAAAATAAAATTAGAGGAAAATTAAAACTGTCTGTAAACTGTAGATAACTGTAAAAACTGTAGATAATTATTAAAGCAGATAAATTTTTTATGGCTATTCAATACTTTTAAATGCATTTCCTTTAACATATCATAAGGATTAACGTCGGAGAGTATTATTTTGTTGATTTTTCTCCAAGAACAACGAAAGCTGTTTATTTTGTTGAATAAATTTCTAGTAACCCGACACAAAACTTGACATTGTAAGCAATGAGTCTTTTTCAATTTAATTAAATACATCTTGCAATCCATAAGGATTACTTAAATAAATTCACATTTTAGAAAATAATTATTCATTTAAATATTTATTCAAATAGTAATTAGTTTGTTCAGTTTTACAAGGTTAATGCTCCATTAATGTCTCCTATAATAATTGCAAACATCTAAAAGTAAAAAGGTTTGCTCTCTGGTGTAAAGAGACATAAATAGCCTTAAAGAATCAAATTTCGAATCCTTGTTAAATATTCTTTGTCAATTTCTCTGAAATAATGGCAGTGCTGAAATATTCAGCTGATTATAACTGTTATATTTGCTCATGTATATTTAAATTTGATGCAGGTGTTCTTTATTATTTTTACAATGTTTATCTTGTAAGATGTAATTAAATCTCTTTATTATTTCGTAAGCACGTGTATTGCTCGTCTTTCATAATCTAAAAATATTAAAACGTATTTTATTCTAAAAGAAAAATATTTTTCTTTGCGTTGCAAACATGAAAGAGATTAACTTAATTAGAATATACTTATGTAATACCTTTTTTAAAAGAACGAAGTTTAAGTCGAAATGGATTATTGCTTTTCTAACTAAGCATTTAATCCTATTACACAATGAAAATTTCGATATTTTTTGTTGGTATATATAAGAAAGGTTGACACTATAAATCTGCAGTTCCAATATAAATACATCTTCAATTAATAGTTTTAAAGACTTGAAAGAGGAATTAAAACATTTGAACCACCTCTTTTAGAAGTCAATTTTAAACATTCTTTATACCATGATTTAATGGCTGTTAAGATTTTAAAATTTAGCTAATAGCTGTGTATGAACCATAGAATTAAATAACCCTTTTTGTTCGATTTAAGGTTCCAGATTCTGGCTAAGAATATTTTCATTAAAAAAGTCAAATAAATTCATTAAAATTTTATGAAAAAATACTATATATATTTTATCGAAAATATGAAAAAAAAATTATTTGTATTTAAAGTTATTTTAAGCTGAACATAATAAATAATTGGATTCTTCAAGTACATTGTACTATTTCGGCCTATACTAGACATATAAAGGCTTCAAGAAGAGAGACACTTTCAAGTGTTTAACTTAACTGTTAAGAGCCACTTTCAAGAAGAGTGCACTTTAAGTTTTATTTACAAATATTATATATATACAGAACTCTGGGTTAATATATTATTTATAAAAAAAATTACTTTACTTACTCCCGCTTACTTTACGCTTCTGGAGTGACGCATTTTAATAATGATTGGTAAAAATGGAGTTATTTTGTAAAAATCTTGGTATCATGGGGTAGTTCAGCAGCATAAAACTTCAACATGTGATACGTACTAAGCTTGACTTTAGTGTTAAAATACGCAACTAGAATACAGAAGGGCGCAGGTTTGAATCTAGTGATGGTATTCGTTTCAATTACTGCATTCAGATCTAGGAGCTTAATGGCGATTGTGACAATGTCTGGCATCCGTAGTTGCTTATCTAATGAGAGTTTTCCAGATTTCTCCCTTATGGCATTTAACTGCGGGGGCAGTTACCTATGAAATCATCCTGAAGGAATAATGTCTATAGATCTACACCCGTCAGTGGACTGTTCGTGATATGAGACCCACCGATGTTCAAGAAAAAAAAACATATTTCTGAGCCTCAGTGCACTATTTAATAGAACAAAAATTCGAATTCCCTAACTACATGATTTGATGTCATTGTTTTAAAAAACGAGGAGATCCGTGAGAGAATTATGAGTCTATGTGAGCGTCTCGCATCAACAATTTGAATGCCAAGTGGATGTTTACCAGGTTAGCGATACATGAATAGGACTCAGTTAATCTCGAAAATAGTCTCAGAAAAAATGACTCCTTGTACTTAACGGAGGTTGTTCGGGGTAGAACAAACAAACAAATAGTGAAAAACAAACTCTCTGAATGTATAACGAAATGAAGAAAATGCATTTGTTTTAAATTTATTATTTCTCTTTCATTTTAATTTTTTTAAACAATTTCTAAAATATTAATATTAATTATTAATAAACAAAAATAAAAATTAATATTAATATTAATATTAGTCATTAATTTTATTTTTATTATTAATTTAGGAATAAAACTAATGTAATTAATATAACAGAATGCTTTTTCTGGAGGCGTCCATTTCAATAATTGCTTTCAGAAAACAGCAGTTTCAATTAAGACAGTGACTAGATGTGCAAATCATCTTGCATCGATAGTCAGATTATTTGGAAGTTTTCCGGATTTTCACCCATATTACATAATTGCAAGGCAGTTGTCTCTAAAAGTACCCTCCTGATCCCCCTTTGGTAGTTTGCTTGTGGCTTTATTAAGTGTAATACGAGACGCACCGATGTGCAACATTATAATAATACACAATAAAATACACATTTTTTACCCATAATCAGTGGCTTTTAAGCAACTGAACGCTGTTTCCATGGAGACAGCGAATTTGTAAGAAATGGAAGCTAACTTACTTTACAGAAAAAGAACAAGATTTAAATGAGTGTAAAATAACAGTATTTCAATGTATATAATTAATTGAAAGGCTAATCCTTTGGAGTTTAATATTTTAAATGCTTTAATATTTAATAAAAAATGCCGTTACTAGAAAATAAATTCAGCAAAATGCCATAGTTACTACAGCATTTAATTTAATAAAAAGAAAGTAGAATGAGTGGTAGTAAGAAAAATATTTTTCTTATTAAAGAAAAAAATAGACAACTTGGGGATAAAATTTGTTTTTAAAAAATATACCGAATTCTGAAATAAAATTCTATTTGAATTAGTGTCTGTCTTTTTTTTCTCCATTATTTATTTCATCAAGAAAATTTGCTCCAAAGTGACTAAAAGAACAAGCATTCATTTTGAATATTTAATTACTTAAATGCTTTAACTGAAAAGAATTTAAATGATTAAAAATTCATTTCATGTATTTTAAACAAAAACTTCTTAATATTTGGGATCAAATTGCTATCAAAATCATCAAGAAAACTTAATCTCAATACATAAAGATTTTCAATTATTTAGAAAGTTCTCAATCATCCTTAGATCGGTTCAAAAAAATATTTATAATTCCAAAAACATTTTTAAAAATGTTTTACTGCGAATTCTAATATAAAATCTAATATTCTGTTGTTCACAAATTTATTTTTATCTCTAATATACTTACTTTGATTGCTAGATGTTTACTATCGAAATTAGGAAACATTCTTTTAAACGTAAAACAACAATAATAAAAAAAAATTCTTATTTCACTTAACAATCTAAAGTCTGATATTTATGAAATACTTTAAATTGTTTCGAAAGATTTCACGGGCATTTTTCAGTGTTTTGATAAACATTCCGCTAAGTAATAAAATAATCTACCCTAGAGGAAATTGAAAGTTTCCATGCGAAACTAATGTGAAAGTAATTAAAAGCTATCCTGCGAGAAAGATCGCAATCTTCTAACGAAAAATATTAAATAGCAAATTGTAATATGGAAGACGCATTATAAATAAACGCTTTGAATATCACATTGCAATGTAATTTTATTTACGTGTCGTGATTAATGATAAAAATAAATCAGTTTTGATTGAAAATATGTCTGGAGCATTACATACTTTCGAAAATTATATTGATTCAATGCATAATGTCTAACTAAAAAAAGCAATTCAAATAAATATTATTAATTAAATTACAGTCAGAATGTTCCAGTGGTTAGCAACTTAGGTTCTTTTGAACGAATGGTGTTTAGTTCGAAACACTGTCAGCCGAAAACTTTCCTCAGCTAAGAATGTGTAGGATGAATCTGTTGTAGCGAAAATATCTTTAGTTGATACAATTGTTTCAGATGTCTCTCTTGGGGGAGTTTTTCCAGATTTGTGATAGCGCAATATTGTAAAATGTAACAGTTCCCTGAGTAACATTGAATGCAGTACATATTCGTCTTTTGAGTGACAAATAACTTAATTCAACTTGATTGCATTTGAATGCAATAAGCATAAAAAAATCCTTCGTATTATTAACATTGATTGAATGTAAATAGTCTTGTATCGAGAATTCAAACATGTTGTTTCATATCCCACTTCGTCAACAACAACGTCTCGACCAAGTCTATGAACTTAGTGTGTTCCGGGGCCCCCGTAAGTAGGATGGCTCCATGTCACTGAAGAAGGAGGGGAGTGCCTTCCGGGTGGACTTTTAAAAGGAACTCCCCCGCATTTGCGTATCGTCTGGGAGAAAACCCGGACTAGCTATCTGACTAACGAGGTAAGATGCTGAACATATTGAACCTGCACCCTAATGCTCACCAGCGGCACAAGTTGCAATTGAGCCGCGAGTCGAGCAGAAATTAGATAAAAAAAATTACTGAATTTCTAATATTTAAGTAAAAAATGCCTAAAACTATTTTAAAGAATGTAATTAATAATACACAAATTAAATTTTTAAAAATTAGAAATATTCATATTAAAAACAATAAATATTTTAATATTTAACAACCTTCGTATTTACATAAATATCTTTTTTAATGTTTTTTTTTCTAATGCAGCTGGCAAACACTTAGACAGCTTGGTCTTGGATGCCTTAAGCCAAGCGCTGCACAGACGTACTCACTTTGCATTACCCAGGGGGGCACGTGTAACTTGAAGATAAGCCACGGACGCGGAGTAACAACGATTTGTTTTATTTATCAAAACAAAAGTAAGTAACCAAGTATTTGATTATAAAAACATTCCACTGTTTGGATATTCTTTGATGAACCCAATACAAAATAAATTGCCACATCACTTTCATAAAAAAATATAATAAAAAAGGTGGATATGATTATATTTTCTTTTCATTTTGTAGACAGTGCAGTATTATTTAAAATCTACTTTCAATACAGAGTGGTATTTTAATTGGTTTATAAGCAATTTATTTTCGAAGTATCCCAAGAGGAATCTTTGTTGTCATTCTGGATGGAAAATTTATTCTTGTTTCCTAAATTTAATAAGAAATAAAGTCATAGTTAACAACCTTTCATACATTGCAACTTAAATTATGCAGGTGAAAGACTTTTCAATATTTTCTTTTGGAAATATACTTAAGGATTGTTAATTCATAAGGTCAAATAACGCCTTCTGTTATAACATTGGTTCCCAAACTTGTTTTTCCAACTGATTGTATTATTTGCAATGCCATGTGAAATGCTATAATAAATATAGAAGAATTACTTCCAGGATAAATTTAAATTTTTTTCTAGTTAATATTTCAACAAATATTTTGTCAGGTAGCAGTTTAAATTTAATAAAAAATAAAGTCTTAGATAACATTATTTCATAGATTGCAACTTAGATTATGTTGTTGTACAGGTGAAAGACTTTTTCAATATTTTCTTTTCGAAATACACTTAAGGATCGTTAACGCATGGCATAAATTCAAATAACACCTTCTGTTAGAAGAGTGGTTCCCAAACTTGTATTTCCAACTGATTGTATTATTTGTAAGGACATGTGAAATGCTATAATAAATATAGAGGAATTACTTCCAGGATAACTTTTAATCATTTTGTCTAGTTAATATTTCAACAAATATTTTTGTCAGGTAACAGTTTAAAATAATTGACAATATGCTACGAGAATTTTGATTATTGTTCCAACTAATTATATTTACAAAACTTGATTCCCGATTTCACCTAGAAAAGTGGTAGTAAAAAAAATTTCACTAAGCAAATACTTCTTTTTGCAATAAAATAACTTTAATCCTGAGAAACCTTTAAGTTATGAGAAAAAAAAAGTAAATTTTTGTCAGGTAACAGTTTAAAAAAATTGACAATATGCTACGAAAATTCTGACTATTGTTCCAACTAATTATACTTATAAAACACGATTCCCGATCTCATTTAGAAAAGTGGTAGTAAAAAAAAATTCACTAAGCAAAAACTTCTTTTTGCAATAAAATAACTTTAATCCTGAGAAACCTGTAAGTTATGAGAAAAAAAAATTATAAAGTTAAAATCAAAGCTAAAGAATCAGTTTAAATACAAATATATGTTCTCCCATTCGTTATGAAGGATAGCATTTTTTTACGTAGTGAATCAGTATCTGCCTCTGTCAAGTTTAAGATGTTGTTTTCTGAGAGGACTTTAGGAATTAAGTAAGTCCTATTCATGTATCGCCATACAGAAATTCTGAAAAACACCCACTAAAAAGCTCAACTGTTGATACGAGACTTTTATACACACTGTCAAATCCCATTATTTCCATAAAGAAACTATATCGTAAAAGGTCCCTAATGGATTCAAACCTTTGTTCACTTACACTGTGTTGTACTCCATAAATGTTTTGTTGTTGTTGTTATTCATTATAAGTAATCCTCATGATACACGTATTTATTCCCCTAAAGGTTCATCAATGGGTGATGAAGGGAGAACATAACCTTCGTCAAGGTCGTTTTAAGGGCATCGTACTTGTGAACCATAAGTAGAAAACATGGAAACTCCCACTAGGCAGCAATATTATGTATGTGAGACATCTTACACGTTGTCACAATCGCCAATGAATCTTTTCGTTTCTTAAAACAGTGACTGTAGCAGACACCGCCAGTGGATTCAAATATGAGCTCTCCTATGCGCTAACCTCTCCGTTACCACAGATTTAAGAGTCAGATCCCAGAATTGGGACAGAAAAAAGCAGCATTAAAATAGTTTATGTTTTTTTTGTTACTTTATGATAATTCATTTTACACTACTTACCACTGTTAATTCAAAAGCTATATAAAATTAATATATAATAATAAAATCATCAGACATAGTAATTTAATTTTTATTACATTTATTTATTTTTAACTTTATAATAGTTCCTTTTAGACTATTTACCACTGTTAATACAAAAGCTATATTGGTTTATATTACCAATAATATATAATAATAAAATCATCAGGCATAGTAATTTAATTTTTATTACATTTATAATCGAGTAAATGCATTTAGTTCTTAGATCAATATAACTTTCTGAACTTTGTCATAAAATATAAAAAAACCAATTAATTATTTCTTTAATTAAAATGAAAGAGAATAAATTAAAAAATTGCAAATGTGAAAACAGTAACAAAGTTTTGAGTGCTAACAAAAATTAATTATTTTGTTTGTCTTAATATATAGGTTTTTTTCTTTCTATATTATTCGCAAATATTCTAAGCATTCATAAGAAAGTTATTTTTTATTAACTACGATTCTAAAAAGTGCAAATAAAAAATTTACATTAAAATAATTTCGGTAAAATACTTTTTATTTGATGAAGTAATATCAAATTTTCTAAATTTTTTTAGACGTAATTTCCATCTGTTTTTTTTTTTTTATGCAAAAACACACATCATAAGTTAATTGCAAAAATCGAAATATTTAATTAATTTTAAATTTATATTTTATTGCACGCTATGTTTAATGCGCCAGTTAGAGACGGAATGTACTTTATTACATATAAAACAAAATTAATTAATTGGCAAAAAAAAATAATTTAAATAATTAATATCTAGCAACCGTTTTTTTTTTTTTTTTTTTTTTTAATATCTTCCAAATAAAAAAATTTCAGTCATAAAATTTTTTTTTATGTACATATAGATTAATTAATCTTAATACAATAAAAAAACTATAAAATTAGAACAATAATTAATTTTGTTAAGCAATTTATTTGTATAATTAACAAATTTTAACAGCACGTAAATCAGATTTATCTACACTTATAATTACTATTATATCCCGGGCAAAATAAGAACAAATGAAATATTGCCTCTTTCATTAAGAGCCTCCCCGAGGTATTTTTTGCGACATTGATTTCTGTTTTAATGGAAACCGATACCATTTCAGTAATACAGCCCCGGAGAGTTATAAGAGCTCGGGGACAGGGAAAAAGATGGAAGAAACTAACAAAAATATTAGCCTCCCACTCATCGATTAAATATGTCTACATCTTTCCAGAGACAATTAATGATAATTATACACATGTCAAAGCTTTAGTGGTTTCAGAAGAAGTTATTTTTAGGTAACTAAGAGCTAGAGCTTAATAAAACAGAGGTTTTCTACCTATGACTTCATTCCTCTCCTCATGAATGATGATGATATTAAAAGTGTGATGAATGATGATGATAAATGATAAGTGTTCGATGATAAAAAAGATCCACACACAACTTTCATTCAAGGACTGTACCTGACCAGTGGTTTAATGATCACATACTCAGCTATCGTGCAGGAAATCTAAATTTTGAATTTGCTGGCTTTATCCAGTGCAGTCACTGCTTTCAGGAGCAAGCAAACTTGCTGGAGATTGGGAGGTTTTCTAGCAAGGACTTGATTCCCTTCCTCGTAAATAATGCTGATATTAAAAGTGCGATGAAGGATGATGATAAATGATGTTTGTTCAGTTGTTTGAGGTTGAAAAAACTTGTTGTGGAGTTGTTTGTGGAAAATTGTTTACCCTATCCGTGGCATAATGATTACATACGCAGCTAACTGGCTCTATTCCACTGACTCTAATCCACTGGATCCATTCGGTGCAATCACTGCTTTTAGAAGCAAGCAAACTTGGGGAGATTATGTGAGGTTTTCTACCTATGACATGATTCCCTTCCTTGTAAATGATGCTGATCCTAAAAATTTGATGAATGATGAAGATAAAGGATAAGAGTTGGATGATAATAAAGGATCCACAAACAGCTTTCATTCAAGGACTGGACCTGATCCGTGGCTTAATGATCACATACGCAGCTAGAGTACAGGAAGTCTAAAGTGTGAATCCGCTGGCTCCATCCAGGGCAGACACTGCTTTCAAAAGCAGGCAAACTTGGGGAGATTATGTGAGGATTTCTACCAATAACTTGATTTCCTCCCTCGTGAATCTTGATGATATTAAAAACGCGATGAATGATGACGGTAAATGATAAGAGTTCGATGATAATAAAGGATCCCCAAACAACTTTCATTCAAACAGTGGATCCGATCCATGGCTTAATGATTGCATACTCAGTTAGAGTGCAGAAAGCCTAAAGTTTGAATCCACTTGCTTCATTCGGTGTGGTCACTGTTTTCAGATACAAGCAAAATTGGTGGAGATTGTGACAACATGTGTGAGGATTTCTACCAATGACTTGATTCCCTCCCTCGTGAATGATGCTGATACTAATAATTTTAGGAATGTTGGTGGTAAATGATAAAAGTTCGATGATAATAAAAGATTCGCACACAACATTCATTAAAGGAGTGAGCCCGACCAGTGGCTTAATGATTACATAGGCAACTCCGGTGCAGTCACTGCTTTCAGAAGCAAACAAACTTGGTGGAAATTGCGACTACAAGTGTGTAGTTTTCTACCGATGACTTAAGTCCCTTCCTCGGGAATGGCGCTGATACTAAAAGGGCGATGAATGATGAGAGTAAGAGTTCTATGAAAATAAGGTATCCATAAACAACTTTCATTGAAGGAGGAGGCCCCTAAATAGTAATCATGGAAGCCAGTGTCCTTTTCTCATTACAGTCACTGAGGTGTTTGGTGAGTACATTAATGAAACCTCTGAGGCCCACTGATGTTCAAAATAAAAAGGAAAAGAACATATTAAGTAAGTGAAATAAGTAAGTAGTAAGTAGTAAGTTCATTTAAAAAAAATTCTTAATCGACAACGATTGAATATGTACAATATTAATTCCAGGGAACTTAACAGAATCTTAATCGGCGAGAATATTTTGCATTCTATTAAATTCTCGAGATAGAGACCACTTATTTCGTGCCGATTCGTGACTATGGGGCATGTGCGCAGGCACAACGTACATTATAGTCAATGATTTTAATAATTAGAAAATTCAATGCAGATTGTGACAACGCATCTTGTATTGGCACTGAACCTGGAGTATGTTTTGAATTTTCCCAAAGCAACACACAGATAGGAAAAAATTGCCTTTAAAAATAACACGGGAAGGTAAAAAAAAGTTATATAGTTGTTAGCTTAAAATATACTAATTATATTACAACAGATTTTTATTCAACTTGATATCATAATCGAATCAAATGATATCAAGTTGAAATTTAGAAAAAAATTTATTTAGACTTATAAGAAAAAATGAAGTCAAACAACTGTTAAGACTTAAACAGGGAGTGGGTAAACACTGATAACAACACTCAGAAATCCAAGAGTCTATGTAAGGCGTTTGATATGGGTGAGAAAGCATCGACGTCTGAGATAATAAAAGGCTTCAACACAAATTTTTATATCCCGCTCACGTATGGATTGTGACAAGTAGAGTTCGGTTTTATCAAATGACAGACCTTCTAAAAAATCAAGTGTTCAAAAAATCAAAATATAAATAAAAGAAGAAATAATAGAAAAATCAATAAAATAAGAAATAATAAAAACAGAAATAACAATAAAAACACATTACAAAACTGATTGAAAAAACATTTTTAATTTGTAAAGATAAGATTTGTAAAGTTAAAAAAGATAAATTAGAAATTAATATTTTCAGAAATCTATATTTTCACAATCAGAATATAAATCAGAAATCTATATTTTTACAATCAGAATATAAATCAGAAATCTATATTTTCAAAATCAGAATATAAATCAGAAATTTATAATTTCATTATCAGAATATAAATCAGAAATTTATATTTTCATAATCAGAATATAAATCAGAAATTTATATTTTCATAATCAGAATATAAATCAGAAATTTATATTTTCATAATCAGAATATAAATCAGAAATTTATATTTTCATAATCAGAATATAAATCAGAAATTTATATTTTCAGAATTGTCAACCAAACAAACCAATATATAAACACGTAAGTACATTTAGCAAAACTTTAAACACACAAAAATTATTAAAAAATAAGAAATAAACCAAACGAAGTTACAAAGATCTCTTAATTAAAATTCCCCAATGACTTAAAATACATTAAATTATGAATACATATTTCTTATTAAAATAATATCATCGTTTTTAAATATTATGCTATATTACTCCAAATATAATTCAATTATGTTGATTTAATAATAATTAATATAAACTGCTTAATCAAATTAGTAAAAATTTATTTTTCATTTATCCTAAGGATTAATAATCCATAAAAAGCATTAAAAGATAACTAATTTTAAATATTCCGAAACACTTTTATAACCATAAGGAATACTCTTAAGGAGAATATTCAGAGCACATATGAGGAAGAAATAAATTTAAATTAATCTATTCGATGCAGATGCTGGATTCATTTACCAAACTGGAACTCCATTTGCCAAGAAATAATGTTATTAAATCAATCGCTGTATCTAATGCACCGTGTACTGTCGTTTAACAACTTTTACCTAGTTAGCTCTCCATTTAAATGAAACGACGCATCCTTACGTAATCTAATTACATGTCTTTCTGATACACCATGGTTAAGAACATTGCAAACCATGATGGTATTAATATTGGGAATTTCGAAAACTGCATTTGATATGCAAATAGAAATATTGTGAAACACAGAAATAAATTTCTTATTGAAAAATAATTGAAAGTTTATTAAATTGGATCTACCGACACAGATGTTCTAATTTTTTTTCTTTAGATTATTACAAAGAATTCCATTTTGAGTTCTTCTTTTCGAATGAAGGTTATTTTCGATCATGATTATTTGCTACTAGAATAGCAGATATGTAAGGAATTCAACGTTATCAGGGGTGCAACATTTGTAGCTTGCCGTATTGCACCTACATTGTTTCGATCAAGTTGATTCGATTTTGAGCCCTTTTGCCTTTCTGTTTTCCAAGCTTCTCAGAATATAAATATGAAATTTATATTTTCATAATCAGAATACAAATCAGAAATTTATATTTTCTTATTTAGGAATTTATATCCCTTCCAATTCACAGATTTATCATACTCGCTTTTTTCAAAGAAACGTACGCTTTGGTCTCGGGTTTCAAACCGAGAACCCACAGAACAGAAACAAGAAGCTTTAAAAATCAACTCTGAGCATTTTAATTAAACATTAATCAATTTGTTGTGGTTGTGTCTAATCATTAGTGTCCTGCAGTGAGGGACTGACATCCCATAAGAAATCTACTCATAGAGAGGGGAAAGAGGCAGGTTCTGTTGTGAGGGAGAACCTGTAGGTAGAAATCAGATTTGGCACCGATTCGCTGAAGGAGGAGAGCTTTTCGGGGAGGAAGACTTTTAGAGGGATAGTATGTAATAGGTGAAAATCCTGAAAATTCCCACTACATAGTCCGACTAACGAGGCAAGATGCTGAACATCACAACGCCATCGAGTCTCCTCGTTTTCTGAAACAGTGTCTGCAACAAAGCCGCCCAACGGATTGAATCACAACTCTAATGCACCCCAGTAATCAATCCATACATATGGAAGAAAAAAAATTTTAAAGCTAATATATGAAAATTTTTAAATTTTTAATTTGTTATATATCTTTAAGATTTATTAAATAAGTTTATTTATTAAAATAAATAAATTTAAAAATACTTATATAAGCTATAAACATAAATTTCTAAAGATTTTGTAGTAAGTTTAACATGTATATATATTTTAAAAAACCTGCATATTTAATTCATTAATTAACTTTCAGTTTACTGTATTACTGAATATTAATTATCCATTAAAACACATAATTATGTTTAATAAAATATGTTTTTAAAAAACTAAGAAAATATTATTTATAACTATTTTAATCAATCTCTAGGATCCTATATATTTAACTTAAATAAAACGATATTTTTGGGGTTCCTTTAATAAAACTTTTTATTATTTGATTTCAAAAAGTAATTAAATACCTTTAAAGCACTTCATCACTCATAATACACAAAAATACACCAAATAAGACTACCTACAGGTGAAGTAACCGCACCAAAATATTGCTTAAAGATCTAATTTCCCGGTCTAGCTTTGAAATTATGACAAATTAGGCTGACATTTCAACTGGAGCGGATATTTATGTCTCATATTAAGTAATGGAGCAAATAATGAATGGTTTCCGTGAATAATTGATAGATACGCTTCACAATAGAAGAATTGCAAAGTAATAGTAGGGACGGAATTCTGGACAGTAATTTATAATGCGCTTAGGAATAAATTATCCTTTTCAGAGAATGAGGATACCCTTCCATGCAGGTCCTATGGTTTCGCTCATGTGAGAAGAGGACTTCGCAGATCTCATTTAGTGGCTTTTCAGAGAAATGGACATCAAAGGTGACAGTCGGTTCTTTCGGCATCGTGGTTTTAACACATATCAAACATATATGTATGATTATAAATGGATGTTAAGTGGTATGAAATGATGGATTTCTATGTATCCGAAGAACTTGTCAATTAATGTAATCAAATTTTTGAAATAGATTTTTAAAAAGTAATTTATAGTCAATCACGTAAAATAAATGTACTTTTTTAAACGTTAATTTCTACGTTTTTATATGTAATCAATTAAATCACATTAATTTTAAATATAATTTATTGGTGTGAGTTTGTGTGTAAAAATTAACTGCAGATGCGTGTAAAAATGTTATTGCAGATTATAATGCAATAACAATTTTTTTTATGACTTTTCTTTCTGATTTTTTTATATCCTTCACTTGAGTCGTTTCCTTTGAAAGTCGTAGTGGATGAAGACATTATTAGTAGTATGTTCTGTTTGTTCACGTCATGCAACAGATACAATTGAAAACGTTATTAGTAGTGTGTTCTGTTTGTTCACCATATACAATAATACATAAAACTTCATTTGATAAAACTGAGAAGTTTAAGATGCTAGATTTATCCTCCAGACGAGGAAGACCACGAAAATTTAAAAATATAATACTAGCACCTTTATGTCATCATACAGGCCCATCACATCCGAAAACTTCAACGATATGATGTATCTATTACATTATATTTCTCCAATACATCAAGACTATTTTCAAAAACTTTCTCAAAATTAAAAATGGCCCATATTAATATAATATTCTAATTAAAGTAATCAAAAATACGTTACCTGCAGAAATATTGAAATAAGGTCTTTTTTACTTAATTTATTTTTTGGCATATTTAAAAAAGAACTTCATAAAAAATTGGTTTAATTTAATTGAAATCCCTTATTTAATATTTCATAAATGTATAATTTACACATTTTGTTGACTTCGAAAGTGATGTAAGTACATTTGAAGTCATCAAAAGTATAAATTCCTTTTAAATAATACTTTAGAAACTATCACATATAAACTTACAACATTTTAATATTTAAAAAACACAAAATGAGCGTAATAACATGTATCAATATTTTTCAAACCATTCAAATACAAACGCTTGAATATCTACGTACAATATAAAATAGACTTACACAACTATTAAATAAAACTGCTCAACTAATTATGTATTATAATATTAATAATATATATTAATATATATATATATATATTGCATAACAGATTATTAACGCTATAGAATGACACAAACTCTCTGTATTTCTATTAATTATTTTTCAGGGAATTTTATAATATTTAACATTAATTTTTCAAAATGTATGTAGACAAAATTATAATTTAATTAGTTTAAGCAGTGCTATTAATATAAATGAAAAGCATTATTTTAATTTCATTTTACTACAATGTTTAAGATATGTTTTAACAGAAAGAAAGAAACATTTAATACTATATTCCTCTAATGGAAAATTTATTATACAGCAAAATATGTTACTAATTACTTTAAAACAATATATATGTAATTTGCGCGTGACTATATAAATGGCTAATGTGGTTTTTCTCTTTCTGAATCTAAATTGTTACATAGCGTTAAAATAATTTTTCAGTACATTTCATATTATTTACATAATATACAGCTACTTAAAATTTGAGTAAAACAAATTACAAAATATGCAAAACTCTTCACGGAAAATAATCGTGATAAAACATATATTTATTTTAATGTAAACGTTATTTAATCATACTTTAGGTACATTTTGAGAGGAAAAAAATCTAAAAAATATGGTATGTTTATTAAATTAAATTAAATTTCTGATGTATTCCAAAAAGTACAAATTAGGGTGAAATATTTCTCTAAATAATAAATACTCACAATAATAAGCTCCGAACATTACATTTATTGTCTTATTCCCCTTAGTATATTCTTGCATACATCTAGAAAATATATTATTCTAAAATATATAATTAAAAATGAAATAGCTAATTTAAAATTAATTAATTGTATTAAATAATATATTGTATGTTTATATAACATCTATTGTATAATAATACATATTGTACATATACGTAATGCATATTGTATAATTTTATATTATAGCTAATTTATTGACTAATTTAAACAATTTGTAATTTAATTCTTCATCAAACATCCGTATATATAGTCTTGACTCTTAACTAGAGAATATGAACCTTTAGAGAGATCTGCATATGTATTATTAATGTATCATAATTTTGTTAATTGCTTTTAATACAAGGAACTCCTGCTTTCTAATATTGCTCTTTTTCATTCTTATGAGGTTGCGTTCCTCTTTTCAATGGCTCTTTTTAGATTTGTAAGATGTAGGTAAGGGATATCTTTAAAAAGCAGAGTTGCAACCTCTTTAATTATAATAATAATATTAATCTATAAACGATACCAAGCAATTGATGAATACATAAATAATGGAAATACATTTATTAAATAGCTGGTATTATTCTTTGCGAAGTATTTTTCCTCTCAGTATGTTCATAATACGAGAATTTTCAGAATTAATGTTGATAATATTTCTGTAATAGGATATAAATAACAATAAAATTTAGGTTTCTGTCAGAAATTGTATTATTTTTTTTTTTTTTCTTGGTCCCCTTATTTGGTGTACAGTTAACATAAATTTTCATTTGATGGTTTTCAAAAGTTGCAAAGGAGATAAATGCATAAACAGTGTACTAATACATAGGGCAATCTATATATTATCAGTTTTTTATTAGTTAATTATTAGTTTTTTAATATATTTACATTCATTCTTGAAGATCTTTTGTTTTTGTTTATTATTGTATAAATAGGCTTCTGCATACCCTTTATCCCTGTATTAAGGTTCGTATAATAGATTTGTTTTTGAATGCATATTCTTAAATCATTTCCAATAATGTAAAATGTATGAATCCTTTTAATGAGTCCTGAAAAATAGGAAATAAAAGGTTTTCCTTCATTTCATTTTGCCTGTCTAATTTTACCTCTTCTAATTGTCTTTAGAAAGTAACGTTTAAACTAGACTTCTCGACACATATTCTTTAGCAAATGAAGTTTACTTTGTCCTCCTTTATAATCCAGTACAATTTGGCCATAGAATATTTTCCAATGATCATGTATGTCTCTTTTGAAAGCTATAGAATGAGTTTCCAATTCCTTTGCCAACTTTGGAATTAAGTAGTATGTTCACTGATCTATTTATAGAACGAACTGATTCCTTTCTTCTCTAAAGCATTCGAAATCTAATTAACTAGATTGAAATAATAGAAATATTAGGAATATTTGAAATACCTATCTACAAGTCCCCTAATATGTGTATTATGTTAGGTCACAGGAGTAGTTTATTTTTATACCATATAGAGTTAGTACTATTATGATAATTAAACTATTCGAAAATCTTATTATTAAGAAAATAATTAGTCCCATCCATTGAATAGTTATCTTAACTACTTTAAGCTGATGCAGTCACACATTAAAAAAATAGGAGATTTAGTTACGATTGTGTTAGCGTATAAAGTCTCGCAATTACAAGATATTAGATGGGAGTTTTCTCCTGTAAAGCGCTCAAATATAGGGCAGCTAACTCTGAACTACTTTGAAAAGGCAAATGGCCTTCCATGATTGTACGTTGGGGAATTTTTCTTGATGTGCATAAATGTAACACCGATGACTCATTGATATACAAAGTTATCACACGATATCTTCTTCTTCTTCATTGGCGCAAAAGCCCCATGGTGGCCCAAATCTGTCTGCCTACTGGCATATTTCGAGACAGAAGATGTGTTTTTTAAGGTGTATTGTTGTCAGCTCTACACCCAGCATTCTACTGCCATATTATACCGGGACCTACTGTATAAAGTGAATTTTGGACCACTACAAACACCTGTTGCACCGAATGCCAGCCTCACCTCCGTAAGGCCCCTCTCCCACAATATAAGATATTAAATTTAATGCAACGCCATTACACCATATATATGTATTTAAAAATATAAGTTGTTTTTTAAGATATTAATAATAAATTACACCTGATATTTATAAGTCTTAAATTAAATTAATATTTCAAGTTTCTTCAGGTCCGCATAAATCCTTCTGGCCAAATTTATATTCCGGAAAGGTCTCAGATATGTATCCTGAAAAAGAGAAGGGCCATGATAAAAGTTAAGCCACTTAAATAGTTTCTGACAACATGTATCTATCCTTGCCGAAAATTTCACATCAATTTCACGATAATAAATAGGCCAGGCATTTATTTTGGGCACTTCAAACCTTCCGCCCCGAAGTGATACTTGATGTCACTCCATAAAAATCACCGATACCAGGACCAACATCAGAATGCTTCCAAAGGCCTACAAGCAAGTTAATTATTTATTATCATCCATCAAATATGCCCTTATCACGTGGTCTTAAAATTGATGAACTATTTAGGGGTCTTCAGCTGAGGGGTTCCATCCGAACGTGGGAGGGAAGGGTTGAGCACTCTAGGGGGTGGAACAGAAGTCGATAAAATAGTCACGTGTGTTTACTTGGCATCACTCCTATCTAGAGTTCTTTTCAAGACCCTCGAACTATCCGCTTCGTTGGCTCCATGGAATTGATTAGTGGCTGGGAGGAAGTTGAAGCAATTCAGACATGAGGTATTATCAGGTAGTAAAACAAAGTAGGCCCTTATTTTATGGGGTGCAGGGAAGGGGGTGGTGGTATTTTTTGAAATATTAAAATTTTCCTGCTTTATTGTAAATTTGTTTAGTTGGCTTGCTTCGGAAGTATCTGATTGGTAGTAGCTAAACAGCGTTCGTCAGACTGAGCTCTCAAAGGAATGTGCCTTTAAAAATCAATTGAGCATAAACGTCTTTTTTTCTCAATTCATAATGTGATAGTGAAAAATTATAAAAATCAGAAAAATAATCTATTGATGGTAGACCAAAATGATGAAGCTCAAAAAGGTGAAGACCAAAATTATGGTAGTGGCAATAAAAAAAAAAAAGTTGTTGAATGATCAAATATTAGGTGGGGTTTATAAAACGGGTTGAATATTCAAATATTAGGTGGGGTTTATAAAACGGGTAGAATAATCAAATATTAGGTGGGGTTTATAAAACGGGTAGAATAATCAAATATTAGGTGAGGTTTATAAAACTTATAGAATAATCAAATATTAGTTGGGGTTTATAAAACGGGTTGAATAATCGAATATACAAATAGAACTTTACATAGTCTGCCTAAATGTTAATCTTCCATACAATGAAGAATTTATCAATGGAATCACTCTTGAAAAAAAAGGCAAAATTAAAATTAAAGCGAATGTCTTTATTGAAAATAAGGTTATTTTAAAATAATTCATTTTTATATGATAATAAATTTAATTTTATATTTGCAAATTTCTTAGAATAGATAAATTTTCTGGAATGTTGTACACACAAAAATTTAAAATAATTATAACAATATACCTAAAGCGGTATAAAAATAACTTTTTTTTGTTTTTCACCTCAATATATTTTGCAAATCAAAATGTCTACTATCTTTAGCATTTTAACTATAAGATTTGAAGATATAAGATTTGAAGTACATTTTAGAGAATAACAACAATTTTTTAACTTTGAGTTATTGTTATTATGTTGGCAGGGACAATAAAATAAAAAAACGGATTGAACAATCAATATTAAGATAATAAACTTTTACATAGTTTGCTTAAATTTTAATTTCCCATACAATGAAGAATTTATCAATGGAATCATTCAAGAAGAAAAAAGCAAAATTAAAATTAAAGAGAATATCTTTATTGATAATTGGTTTATTTTAAAATAATTCATTTTTATGAGAATAAATTTAATTTTGTATTGTAAATTTCTTCGAATTGATAAATTTCCTAGAATGTTGAACACACAAAAATATTTTTCATATAGTATAACAATATACCAAAAAGGATATAGACATAACTATAACATTTTTTTGTTTTTCACTTCAATATAATTTGCAAATTAAAATTTGTATTATTTTAGTATTTTATGCTGAAAACATGGCTGTGAGAATTGAAGAACATTTTAGAGAATAACAACAATATATTTTAATTAAACAAATTTTTAAAGTTATTGCTTAAAGAAATTATCGCTTTTCAAAACAAGCGCTGTGCAAAAACATTGGATTTAAATATTATATTGAGTACCAAAAGCATTTTTAAGAAATTTTTTTTTGCTATTTTATGACATATATGATATTGATTTAAAAAACCTTCTAAGCCTTTATTGTGTATTTACAGAAAATACATTCGTTATTCTAATTTAATTATCCTTTTGCAATAAAAATTCATCTTCACACTGGATCACACTTCGTATTATAAATAAATTTGTATAAATTATTCAATTTTGTGTTTGAAAATTACAATGATTATTTACTAAGAAACATTTGAATAATAAAGCTGAAATAACAAGAATTGCTGAATGTGAAAACTTTTAGAAATATTTCATAAAATTTGTATTAACAAAATGAAAATTGCAATCTTTGCATTCTGTAGTAGAAATTAATCTGAATAAATCAGTAAAAACTTTTTTTTTTTTGTACTTTTTTAACGAAATGAGTGCTAATGTTATTCATGCTTAAATTTATGCATGTTTCTACCTCCATGAAAAAAAGTTTGTCTGCTTCTGTTTTTGTACTTTAATAGAAGTATGAAAAAGATTAAAATATTGTGCTTGCATAAGGAAAAAATATTAAAGAAGAAATAACTGTTGTTTTCTAATGCAGAGTACTTCGGCAAAGAAGGGGCAGTAGAAGGTTTATAATGCGGGGTAGAATAGCAGGCATGTAAAAGATTCAGCCTTACCCAGGGTGAGCAAGCGAGGGTTATACTATTATTACACTTCAACACATCACTGTGCCTAGAGCCGAGTTGCTTCTTTATAGTTTGGGAATGATGTGGGTGAGAAGAAGTCTGATTGGGCTCTGTAACGCTCTACGGTCATATGAGAATAGGACCTACAGTTTAAAGGGGATTCCGAACCACTAGAAACGGCCATTCGAACCCGATACCTGTGATATCGAGTGCCGGAGCGCTAGCCACTCGGCCATCAGGGCCCATACTACTGCACTGCCACCACACTGAGGCACAGCAATTTTGAATGAACAACCCACATCTGGAGCGTTTTCTTCCTAGAGCACAATGGAAGGATAGTCCAGCCTAGGGATATATCATGACATACTCCGGTATACATAGAAAAGCTTTCAGTACAGTTTTGCTTAAACAGTTGAGTTCGTTGGACAAGAATTCCAGTTCTATCCATAAAGTCTGTGTTGCAAGAATTATTAAAGTTCCCCTATACATCGACATATTTAATAAAAATTTCCAAAAAAATTATTTTGGTTCAATTGAAGTCCCACATTTAATATTTCATATATGTATGATTTTCAAATTTTGTTGACTTTGGAGGTGGTTCAAAAGCATAATTTTTTTTAACAAATACATTAAAACGATAACAAAAAATTAGAGTATTAACATGTACTAATATTATTTAAACCATTTAAATACAAACCCTGAAATATCTCCATATCATGTAAAAAATAATGTAAATATCTCCATATAATTCAAAGAAGACGGCTCATACTCATACTCAACGGCTCAAGGTAAGACATGTATATATATATATATATATATATATATACGTGTCTTATCTTGTAATTTTTAGTATAGTGTTTTATCTAGTAATTTTCACTTGTCTGTATATGCATTTGCTTTTGTAATAAACTTTTGTAATTGTAAAGAAATTTTAGGGATATCCTGTATAGTTAAATATTAATATGCTACAAATAGTCTTTATGTATAAAAAGGGTGGTATGGCCATGCAGAAAAAAATTAATATCGCGAATAGGATGTCATAAGGAAGAAATTTCAACATTTTGTAGGTAATACTTATGCACTACATCTCCGCCAAATCTACTAGTTTTGTAAAGAATTTATTTTATCCAGATCAATAAAACTCTTGTCAATTTGAACTTCGACAGACATTATTATTAGGTCAACAAATAAACTAAAAATAAGAATACTCCTCATTTATCATACTGTATGCAAAACAACGCCCATGCTGGTTAAGTAAGTTTTATAGAAGGCATAACTTAATAAAATTACAGAAATATCAAATTTATGTTATTGAGTTGTCTTTTTCAATCGGAACACAAAGTTATCCATTAATATTCTTCCCCGTTCTGTCCAGCCGAGGGCTTCTCTCTAATCTTTCCAACTCGTGCAACCAATAACATTTATCTTCATTTGCTTCGTTTAATCATCGGCCCAGGAATAAAAAGGTTTTTATTTGATTTATGATTCAATTTCACAGAGTATTAAGTACGCCGTGATAAAACTCAAACTCGATTATATGAAACAGAACTGTCGAAGTATAACCATTTTATCGATTGATTCCTCTTACTCGTTTCTTCACTACTCGTTTTTATCAAGTTATCTCTCGCTGCGGATATCAATCATACTCAATCGGAATTCACGCTCCGGTTAAACGTCTTTTAGTGATCGGCTTTGTTTCAGAAGGTTTTTAAAATTCAATTCAAAACTCAATTTCAACCGTGCTTATTTTTTTTACTTACGCCTCAACATATAACCATGCTTATTTTTGTACCTCGCACATATGTATATATTTATATGTATATTACGTATATGTAATCTTACATATGTGAAATGCAGGATTTGAGAAGCTATTCTTTAATGTCAAATGAATTATGAAATAATACTAACTTTATATAATACTAGAATATATGGTCCAACATTTGCCAGATTCAGTGAAATTATATATATATATTATATATATATTGAGAGAGAGAGAGAACGAGAGAGAGATACATATAATTTCCCTCGGGCATATATATATCCGATTCGTGGCTGAGTGAAACGCCGCTATTGAGCATTAGGGGTGAGGTTTAATCCACTAGCGGCTTGTTGGCTCTGTTTCAAAAAAAGAGGCGACTCGATGGCGTTTGTGATGTTCAGATTGCCTCGTCGGTCTGATCACCTAGTGGGAGTTTTCTCCTATACGATACGTAAATGCAAGTTCCTACTAGTTCCCCTGCGGGTTCTCCATCACAACAGAAGCTGCCCTCTCCTTCTGTCCTTCCATGAGAAAGCACGGGTTCGTGGACTTGGTCTTATGGTCTTGATGTTACTGTCTACCAAATGGGATAAGAAACAACAACAACTTTGTTTAACTTCATTAAGAACAAAGTATCAGCAAAACCCTGAAAATTTCCAGAGAAACATTTCGGTAATAACAGGATCACATAATAACATTAAATTCAACTTTTCACCTTTTGAGAAGATACAAAGAAACCTAATATCATTCTTTTAAACCCAAATTTCGGTTTGATGACATTTTAATATCATTAATGATCGTAGTCTGCGCTATGCATCATCAGACCATCAGATGGCGCCAGACGTGAAGCAATTATTCTTGGCTTTGGTTCAAGCTCCTTTATACCATCCCTACCATCCCTTTATTACATACACTATTTTCATTGTACATTGCCAGGTATTCCGATTCCGATTATAATTGAATTGAAGTTGAAGGTATTATTTCAACTCTATTGCGATTTAATAGAGTGTAATACTATAGAAAGAGTTAACGATATCCAATTTTTATGCCTTCTTTTTTAACAGAACTTAAATGAAACTACTTATTCTACTATACTACTTATGAATTATTTTCCCTTTTTTTATTTTTAATTACTTTTAAAAGAACTATATTGTATTTTTAACACTGAAAATATATTTTCGTAAATAAAGCATAATTCTTACCATAAAGTTTCTAGTTAACCACTAACTATCTAGTTTCATTACGCCTTTCCACCTATTTGATCATCATAAAGGAAATAGTCCACATTTTAGTTACTTGCTTACAATTAATTCTTCCAGTTGAAAAAACTTGAACCAAAAAGTTGTCCGTCTTTTTTAATTATTCATTTAGTAAAACTCGACTGGCAATACATGACATAAGTTTATGAAATAATAAATTCAATGTATAAAATTAAATGAAGTAGAAACAAGATTGACGAAAGCTGACCCTGTCATTGCCCAACATTGTATTTTATTCAAAATTTATTTCTCTAACCAAATTTCTGAAGCAAGCTTCATGAAAAATAAAAATTAAATAATTTTTTTTAAAAAAAGCATTAAAAAAGTTTACATATGCATTCCTGTCACAATCACTACGCAAATCACATATATATGATTATGAAACAGGTAATAAGTAATTACCATGCATTAAATTGCTCTTAGCTTGATCATATAAAATTGAATATTTGGGTACATAATGTGTAGTATAATATGTGTAACAACATAAATTGCTGATTATTACATTGATTAACATTTTATTGCTGATCACATTCACACCAAATCATATGCATCTTATCCTGTAATAAGTATTCACTAAGCATCCATTTATTTTAAGTTATATCATTATAAACTATTTCAATAACAACATATTTGAGGAAATAATATGCAGGGTTTTGTATTGTCATACGCAAATAAAAAAACAAAGCTTACATAAGCATTCTTGCCACAACCACTATACAAATAACATATATATGAATATAAAATAGATAATAAGTAATTACCATCCATTAAATTGCTCTTGACTTGATCGTATAAAATTGAAATTTGGGAAAACAATGTGTAGTATAATATGTGTAACAACATAAATAATGTGTAACAACATAAATAATGTGTAACAACATAAATAATGTGTAACAACTATGTGTGTATTTGCATTTTAATAAAAAAAAAACCAAGAAGAGGTTTCAAAAAAGTAGCCGCTTTTTTTTATTGCTAATCATATTCACACCAAATCATATGCATCTTAGCGGTAATAAGTATTTAATAGGCATCAATTTACTTTTAGTTATTATATCATTATATACCATTCCAATAACAGCATATTTAGAAAAAAAGGCTTTGTATTGACATAAGCAAAAAAGTTTACATAAGTATTCCTGCCACAACACAAATCACATATACATGAATATAAAACAGGAAATAAGTAATTACCCTGCATTAAATTTATTTTAGCTTGATCATATAAAATTGAATATTTCGGGAAATAGTATGCAGGATGCATTGAATATTTGGATTATAAACTATTTCAAAAACAGGATATTTGGGGAAATAGTATGCAGATTTTATATTGACATATGCAAAAACAATTCCTGCCACAACCACTACAAAATCACATATATGAATATGAAACAGGTAATACATAATTACCATGAATTAAATTTCTCTTAGCTTGATCGTATGAAGTTGAATATTTGGGAAATAATGTGTAGTATTTTAAATGTCCATATTAAAAAATACATAAACAGTACTAAACAATACAAAAATCATATATCCTACGATGAAAAACGTTGAAACCGGCCTGGCTTACCCGCTCAAGCCCCATCCAAAAAACCAGGCCCCTTCAATATCCCAAAGCAAATAAAACTCATAATGTCGATCCGAATATGTCAGCGAATTTTTTATTACCTCCTCGTTCGAGATGACCCTCGTCTGTGGAGAGGAGAGAAACACCCTCCGGTGTCTGATGTCCGGCACTCTAATTAAGTTAGCTGATGAGTCCGGGATCCGGCTACCGATTTCTCGGGGAGTCAAAGTAAACAGCACTCTTTAACTGACGCCTTTATTGGATTTACCTTCCGATGTATTTCAATAAGTGACCGAAATGCGCCGCTATTTTTCCTCATTCTCTTCTTCTTTTGCTGCGTGGAGGGAGGTCTTTGTTTTTGGTCTGAGATTTCCTAGCTACCATCTTGGACTGGGGTCTTGTAAACTGAGATTAATTTCATAGCATGTTAAATTTATTTAAATATTCTGCTAATGTACAGAAAGTAAAATTAAGCAATGCTGGTGTCTTCAAATAAACCACTTTTTATAGAGTTTTGTCCATTTTTGAAAAAAAACAATAATGGTTTTAGTTAAACCACAGATGCCTTTTTTAGATAATTGTATATAGTTTTCCACTTAATAGTTTTTCAATATTTTTAAGTGGTTTTACAATAAACAGAAACATTGTAGGATTCATTGATGAAGTAAATGTACATATTATTTTTGAATAAAAAGGCTTAGTTTTTTTTTTTTTAATTTCCTTTTTGCATAATTTAAGAAATAGATATGAAACTTATAATAGGTCGATATATTGTCAGAAATAGAAACAGAAATAGATCATTATCTGGCTTAATTAGATAGCATAATACGTTTTACTTTAACAAGGTTTGAGTGCGTAAAAATATCTCTAACTAACTAATTGTCTGGCACTACAGACCATATTGGGCCATGGCCGTTTGCCTGCTGGCAGATTCAGAAACAGGAGATGTTTCCTTTTTACGAATAGGATTGTCAGCCCTACTCCCAACAGTTCTATTAGACTGGGGTCTATGGTTTAAAGTGGATTCCGAATCACTACAAACATCCCTGGCATCGCCGGAGCTCGAACCCAAAATCTGTGGCACCGAGGGCCAGAGGGTAGTCACTCGGCCTAAACATTGAAAATGGGAATTAAGATACATTTCTTATTATTCAAAACTCAAATCAATAAAATATTACTATTGTAATGAAAATATGGCGTTATTCTCAAACATTAAATAAAGATAAAAATTGCAGTTTTTAAAAATTTCTAATTAGAATTTTGTCATGGTTTTCGGTTACAATATACATAAAATATGGTTGCTCTAGAGGTACGAAACGAGATCTTTATAAGATAAAAAAAAAGTCAAGAAATAAGATTAATTTATCCTTTAACTTATAAGACAAAACTTGGACATCAAAAAAACATACATACAACTGTATGCATAATAACGCTTAAAGTAATTAAAGCTTCTGTCAGACATTTCTAATTAGATTATTTAACATGCATTATATCATAAAACCATTATTAGCTTGTGTTTCCCCAAAATTGGATGTATGCTCCTTAAACAAATCGCCTCACATGGGGAATAAGGAATAAATCCTTTCATTAATTATTTATGCATATTGTGAGCTAAATACATAATAGTTTGAATAGTAGAAAATTATTTTAATAAATTTCACAGCATTAAATAGTATTGAAGACTATCAAATTAAACGGGCTCGCATGAGCTGTCAACTAAATCCTGATTTGAGCTTTTGATTTATCATTTTTGTAAAGCATTGTTAAAATTTTAATAGGGAAAAAATAATAGCTTAATGATAAAAACTATTTTTCTTGAAATAGAAAAAAAATATGATGGAGTTTTAAATTTTATTTTCTTACCTTTTTTATTTTATTACCTTTTGATTTTAAATTTTCCACGTGCTTCTCCTAGAAATATTTACCACAGGCTTCAGGTTCGAATCTTGGTGGTAGCATGAATGTTTGTCAGTGGTTCGAAATCCCCATTAAACTGTAGATAACGATCTAATTAGTCTGAAGTGTGACCAAAATGACAGTAGAGCGACACACCCCACGAAACCTCAGATGATTTACAATACTAAATCTACTTTAAACGAAAACTTATCAATTACTATTGTAAGTTTCAAAACAGAACATGTAAATATTAGAAAAAATATTTTTACAAAACTAAATTGAATTTTTTAGTTGAAAAGAATATGGGAAATATTAAATGCCTCAGAGTTGCTTATTACTTTTTGATGCATCAGGTCCTATAAAAGCAAGACATGTATTTTAATTTATTTCCCAAAACACTGAAAGTTGTTTTTAAAAAATTTTGAATAAAAATAATATTTCTAACTAGCAATTACCTTCCAGATTTATTTTGATGTATAATTTTATCAAAAAGGAATTGCGACATAAAAGTTTAAATCCTTAAAATAAGTATATTTTCAGCATATGTTCTTAATATTAATATTCTTAAGAACACTTAAAAACATTTCATTTTAATTTAAGACGAGATACACTTTCGCTTTAAAAATCTTTCAAGTTTCTCAAGGACATTTTAAAAGTTTTTCCTTGAAGACATTTTAAAAAAATATTTAAAAAAAACACTCTTAAGAATTTATTTCTACTCAAACTTATTTTCGTGTGCCATTATTATTACATTAAATTGAATACTGCATTTCTTTTTCCAAGATTTAGCAAAAACATTTGAATTTCTTTTCCAAAATTAAAATCTTTCTTCAACAATTTTTTTTTTCATCATTCGCAAAATAATAGTATTTACGGTTCTTTTATTTAAGTCTGTAAGTAGTAAATTAAATTATTAAATATTTTTTTTTGTTTCTGTAGTTGATACCATTGTCTTGAGATTAACTATAATGAAAAGCACTTTTTAATGCTCAAGTTTATTTATTTATTTTTTTTTTCATCTGATTTTTTTTCTCTCTTTTCGATGGAGCAATTTAATCTACGTTTTCAATCCTGATAATTAAAATGCTTTTCATTTAAATATAAACCTTTCGCGATGTTTATGCTGAATGTGATAAAATGTTATTCTTCGGAAAATTACGATTCTTAATTAGAAGTATGTAAACTGAAAAACAAGTAATCTGGCTTTAATTAGTAATTCTCATCTAATTAGTTTTTATTTTAGTATTTTTTGTTTAATCGTATCTCCTAAATAATGCGTATGTTTGTTTGAAACAATGACTAGCACAATAGATTTATTATTCTTGCTTAAACTAAGCAAATGCCATCTTATGTAATTAAAAGCATTTAATACATACTTAGTAAATCTAATTGAATGTATAGAGAGAATGTAAATTCCATTCATATGAGAAAGTTACAAACAATGGATTGTTTAATGAACAAAATTGTGTTTTTTACACAATTTTCTTCAAGTTAATAATATGCAAATCAAAGAAAATAAATTAAAAAATAAAGTTATTTGTTCCTCTTAAAAATTTGTAATAGAATTTCTTGTAAGATTTTAATTTTTCTCTAAGATACGAAGAAAGATAAAAAAAGATACTTTAAATTAGAATGAATTTAAGTTGGAAAAACTACATTCGAAAATACATTTATATAAGTTGAATATAGTGAGTACATAGAAAAATTACAAGGATACGTACAAAGAAAAACAAATTTATCCTATGCCCATCACCAACCTCTCGGTCATTAGTCGACGACAACCCAATATAGTAAAGATTGACAAAAACAACCACTAAAGGCCTTGACAGTAACACAAAAAAGGGATACGGTTAAAAACAATAGGGCATATGATGAGTTGATGAGGTTCTCTCCAGTCATGGGCATGGCATAGTCACAAAGTGGGCAGTTATCTATAGTAACCGGTCCTATTCCCTACAGGTGACTTTGTAAATAGTCATGGCCAATGGCAAAGTAAAGCAGGTCACTCTAGGCAAGGCACAGGGAATTCTTGTTGGCTTATTCAATTCCTCTTTTTCTCAGATTCCTTCTCTCTATACAGGTTGAAACGGTTGGATTTAATAGAGAAGGATATATATCGCCTTATATGAGGCAAAGGCAAACTACAATCAGATTGCATCATTTGTGATCCATTCTTGGCCAACATATCAGTCTGCTCATTTCCATATATCCCGCAATGGCTTGCAATCCACTGCAGACCAATCAATTTCCCAGTGTTCAACTGCATATCTATATTTACTGTGCAGTTTCTAGAAATATCACATTCACAGTGATTGGGAATTGTCAAGGTCATAATTGCCGGCCTGGAACTAACAGAAAAGATGGTGTTTTCTTTTTCACACTGCCCTATTTTGTCTAAGGCGAAAAAAATGGCTGCTATTAGGACAATGAAAATGATTTAAATCATTCTCAGTTTCGAAGGTATCTCGCACGTGTTAAATATCGTGTTTGAATAAAATAAATTATTACTTTCAAATAGTTATTCAACTTTCGATTGATTATTTTTATTTAAACTCAAAAGTAGCATAAGCAGGAATGTCAAATATATTCGATTATAATAATGGGTTCAAATGATAAATTAATAATTATTTTGGCCAGTTCTAATTCAACAAATAAATGCAACTTTCTGAAAGATTCCTTCTTTAAGTAATACCAGAGATTAATTTTTAAATAATAATCTTATTCTGAAAGTGCGATTATCTACCTTGACTCTAGTTGAGGTTCAAAGAATAAATATGCTTTTCATTATTAATATAAAATTTTCTAGATTTCTAATTTTAAATGATTTATTATGTATTATTAAAATTTAATAAACCATGTTATTTGTATATTAAAAATTCATATATTTTCTCGACTAATGATGTGTTCAAATATTTCTGTTTAAAAACAAATACTCGTTATTATTGCTTTTAAAATAACATATTCATAAATTAAGTAAGAGAAATAATAATCACGAAGCAATTATTAAAAGTTAAATAATTAAATTTATTTGATAACAAATGCTATTTAAGTGATAAAACAAAACCTATAAAAATGCATTGAAAATCTCTTATAGACTTTTTATTCCACTGCAATAAACTATGGAATGTATTGAATCCAGTTAAAATTAATTATCAGATTTTAAATTAATCTGTTTTGAAACTTGATAAATTACTTTTGATGGCTTTTGACATCTTCTTCACATATTAGGCTAATATAGAGAAAATATTACTTTATTTACACCATTTAAATTGATGCTGATTCATTTGATTACTCCAGCATCAAATCTTTTGTAATCATTTTCATTTTTTTATTTGCAAAACTTTTTAAGCATTCAAAAAAATTATTAAAAACCAAAGAAATTATTTGAGAAAAAAACAATCCAATGAATTCTAAATTTACAACTCATTCTACTTATTTTTCTTTTTGTATTTCATGTAACAATTTTCTAGAACATTTTTTTGTGATTCTAATCCATATGGCAAATGAGCAGTTCATATATAATGCCCCCCCATCCAAAAAAAATGAATGAAATACAATCAAAATTAAAATTACAGATAAATTCTAGAATGCAATGCTTTAAATGAGGCTAGTAAATTATATAAATAGGAAAATATTTAATACATACTGTTTAATGAATAAACAGCATCCCCAACTGTAGCAATTCATGGTATTGTTGTGCTTAATCTTCACTGTCCGGCAGTGCGGGACGGTCACGTCAAGCTTAATCTACTCATTGAAAGAGGTCATTTTTTGATATAGACCCCTAGGTAGAAGTCTCATTTGGTTCCGAGTCGCTGAAGAAAGATGGCAATGCCTACAGAGAGGCCTTTTAAGGAGAAACTATAATGCATTTGCGTATTTTATAGGAGAAAACAGGGAAAACTCAAATCAGCTAGTCTGACTAACGAAGCAAGATGTTGAAC